>JAWDHB010000468.1:0-311262 GCA_033439405.1 Fusarium sp. NFCCI 5145
GTAGAATTACTTTCTCTATAATAATAACCTTATATATTATTATATAAGTACTCCTAAGAGGCTAGGGACCTTATAGAAAGTAAATCTTATAATTTTTAGCTGCCTTATTTTTATAATAAGCTTTAAGGTAAATCCTAAGAATAAGAATACTTACCTAGCTTCTTTTATTATAATATAAAGAAAAGCACTAGAAAAGCTAGCTTATTAGCTTAGAGAAAGAGGGCTAATATTATTATTATAATATGCCTTTATTAAGAGTATTAAAAGTATTAAAAGATATAGGAGATAGTTTAATAAGATAGAGGATATAATATTAGTTATACAAAGCTATTAGTTTTTAAGGCTACTAAGGAATATATAGTTATTATAAGACTATTATAGAGGGGAAAAAAAGGTTCTTTTTAGTATTTAGGGAAAAGTATATACTGCTAGTTAATAAGGCAGAATAAAATAAGAGGGTTTTAGCATTTAGTTAATAGGGCAAAATAAGGAATAGGGAAGAAAGGTTTTAGTATTTAGGGAAAAGTTTAAACTTCTAGTTAACTAGGCAGGAGAGGGAGGAAAGGTTAAGAAAGAGATTCTATAGTAGTTAGTTACTTGCTTAATTAGTTAGTTAGTTATTATAGAAGAAATAAATTATAAGGCGCCTTGCGGCAATAATTAAACAGCTAATAAGAAGTAATATAGTAAAGTAACACAGCAGAGTAACACTAGAGAGACACTATCTATGATTCTATTGCCTGAGACAAGCGGCCCCCCCGAATTAATTATCAGCAGCCTCATTCCCGTTGGTTGCACTCTCGACATCCACTCTCCGAGACGGCACCGTGACTCCGTGAGAGAGAGATCTTTACCCTCCGAGGATTGAAGCCCGGGCCGCTGCCACTGGCGGATGTCACCAAGTGGTTCGGTGTGGGTTTTTCTTCTTCTTGTTCCCGCAGGCCGGCCCGCGGCAATGGGTTCAGAGTCCTTCATATACTCAGCAAGTGCCGTCTGCCATCTACTACAGTACGTAATATCCATTCACGATAGGGTTGGTTCGACCGACAGAGTGGTACTGTTACTGTGCCCCATGAGATTTTACCCTCGTCCCCAACCATGCTGCAATTTGAGGTTATCCATGAGGGATCCAGAATTGCACAAGACGCACGTGCCAGGCTCCATCTTAAAATGACGCTAATGCATAAATGTTCCAGAAGCCTTCCACAGAGCGGAGCTACCCGCGCAAGTGACGACACATTGGGCTCCTTTCTGTATGAAATGAGGCTGAATCACCCGAGCAGCCATTCTATTCGAGGCATAGCGTCGCCCCCATCCGTCGGATCATGACGCGCTAAAATACGGTACCTTCAGGGTCCTTCTTCACGCGAAAGAAGCCTGTTCCTTACGCTCCTCTTTTTTTTTATGCTCATCTGGCTCATCCTGCCCCTTTTGTGCACGCCAAAATCCTTTCAGTTGCTCCGCTGGGCCGTTATGTGTCTTGCGACGGTGGTTATGCGAATGCAGGCAGGGTGGCTTGGCTGTCGGCAGACTCAATCCCTAGCGGCCCAGACCCAGAGAATCCAATAATCATCCATCCCTCGCGTCTTCACCACAGCGACGCAAGGTTGAGGGACTAGACTAACTGGATCCATGACGCCTCAATGGGAACTGAACCCATTCATCGGATGGTCTACTGCAAGGGAAAAAAAAAAAGTCAACGAAAGAGGCAAGCAAAAAAGCCCACTTGGCTTTCAACTTTATGCAGCGCCAAGACCTGTCGGAAATACATCACCATGGCATACATGGCACTGGAAAAAAGCCAACCTCGCACTTATCCATCTATTGCTACAGCGATGGCTTGAAAATCTCTGTTTTCCCTCCCACAAAGTTCCGCCTTCTACTTAAAAAATCTCTCCAGCCCCTCTTTCACGCAGCGTTTTCGTTTTCGTGGCGAATATGCCGCCAGACCTTACCTTAGTCCTCGGCGTTACTCGTGAAACTCCAGCATGAGCACCAGACAACATATGATGAAGAGACACCTCGGCAGTTCACGCCAGACCCCGCGGGAAGAACGGCGTTCTTGGGATCAAATGCCGTCGGTGACTGTCAGAGAAAAAAATTCGAATCCTGATGGGAAAGGCCAATTGATCCGGAAGGGAATACTGTGGTAACTTCTCGTTGCCTGCTCAACTGCGTGTGGCCTGGGTCCAGTTGAGCTTTAAACCCAACATTCAATACACTTCTTATTGAACTATTACCACCAGCATTATTATGCATTTCTGGTTAGAGTCAACCAACGACACTATAAGGGGAATCGCAGAGACTTTTTTTCGGTTGGGCTATATTGCTATTTCGGTTGTTGCACATGCATACGTCTGATATTCATGGTTCATTTTCTTCATTGAGGACTTGTTGAGCTCATGGAACCCTTCCATTCGTGCGGTTGCCCCTGCGTGGGATGAAATTATGAGATGCGCCATTCCATCCCCAATGTCTCAATGGACCCTTCGGCAGGCAAGAAGTCTTGAAGCTGTCAATTGAAACATGAAAGCCATTTGTCATTTGCGGTCTCCCTAGGGTAGCACCCACTGTCATGGGCTAAGTTTCGCGGGGATGCAGCTAGATGATATGATTGGCCAGCTACACCATCAAGCACTTGGCTTCTGATGTGTGTAGCACTGAGTCTGATACACCCGCTACACCAGAACAGCTTGGGCTAAAGTCCGGTTTCACTTGAAACTTCCCCGCATCTCACCTCGTTGATGCGCCCATGCTTTCATGTCTACTGCCAAGTGGCGAGTCAAAATATCTTCAATGATCACGATACCAAATTCCACCATGTTGAGCAAGCGAGAAACCCTGTCAAGCTGAATCCCAAAACGTCCCTTCCAAGTTATTACACACGCACTTCGGTGGCTCAATGATATCACATGCTGAAGCAAGGCAAGCGCTCTTAATTACTGGTTATTGTGTTGCTGTGAACCATGGGTTTATATCGCGCGCGATTGAGTTTCAAAACAACAACAAACAATAAACATGGAGATAAGGTCTAGAAACACCGAGTGGGTGTGTTCTGCATCCAAAAGAGGCATATTCGAGTAACCAGGGTAGCATTTTGCTGACAATGGACAACGATCTTGGATCTCAAACCAAAGGCCAAGAACGGACCATCCAGTGAGAAGCTGAAGACATCCCAAACGGGCTTGGTTTTCAGCTGCCTGCATTCTCATGACGACAAGTTGCAGTCAATGGTTCGTCTCCAAAGCCTGACCCCTGGTCTCCTTAGTTTATAGCCGCCGCTTCGCTTGCAAGTCTGCCCTACCAACCTGCTGCGAATTGAGGTCGCTTTTGCCTAGTTGGGCTAATGCCTCCAGGAACTTGTCAGCTGGAGATTGGAGGCTGTGAAGAAGGCCATCGCCGAGCGTCCTATCAGCTTCCAAATCCGAGATGTCGGTTATTGACGTGAGCGGCCCCCTCTGCAGATCCATGCCATGCATGTGAACGGCTTGTTGTCGTTGGTCTGTTCATCATGGCCAATCTGTAATCTGATGGGATTCTTACGAACATGATGCAAATCAACAACGCGACACTGTGGTGCGCCATCCATCAATTGTCAAACTTGACAGACACGATCAACCCAGCAGATGATCTCTAGGTGTCGGATACTACCAGAATAAGGCCGACCGAGGGGAATATTGTGGTTCGGAAAGCTTTGGTCAGAGCCAACAAGCTGTAAACAGCATCAACCCTCGATTCGCTGATGGGCAATGGTGCTGAGCAATTTGACAGGGCGTGGCCTTGTTTAGAATTGATGGTAAGATTGGGTTGTGGCCTCTGGTTGGTCCAGAAGCTCTTCCATGTTTGCTTTTTCGTGACACCAAAATCGGGGACCTAGCCAAACTGGAATCTCCAACAACAGCCACCGAGAGCCCTGGCAAGGCCGAAGATTTGTCTTACAAAATGATTATCAAAACCCACGACAGGCCGCCGAGCTTGGTATGGCCTCTTAATCTTGTCACATATGCGACCTATATTCAGTCTGATATCGGGGTTGACCAAGTTCTTGATCGCGGAAGATAACCTCAATCGGGGCCGGGTTTCGCGATCTGGTTTACTCGAGGCCGTTGACCAGGGCCCTTGCTTAAAGCTGGGGCTCGTGCGGCGGTCATACGGTTCGTCGTCTTGGTTCATCCCCGCAGCTTTGCAACCCGGGTTCCTGTGGGGGTTTTGATCGCGATTTGGGAGTCAAGTCAATCAAGTTCAAGGGCTTGTTGAAGAACCAGGAAATGTTTCGGGGCCACAAAGATATGGTTGAGATCTTCAGGTCTCGACCTTTGTACATAGACCTCCTTGACATTCGCAGTCTCAGCTATGGCGAGGTTGACTTCACATGAGAGACATGAATTAGATGAATTTGCTTTTGGTTGTGCTTTTTGGCCAGTTGCCAACAAGGTCTCGACTTTCATGTTGAACTAGCAAGGCTAATCCCTCAGTATCAGCCCATTGACACATTGCCCATTGGTGTTTGCCTGGCGCTTGCGTATCATCAAAACTAGAACATGCGTTTTCAACGCTAGCTTTCCTGATTATTCCCATTTCCACGATCACCGTCTTGCTTTAGAAACTCAATTGAGGTGCGATGTAACTTGCCCATATTAAAATAGCTCACCCCGTGCCGAAATGACTGAGATGAAGCATTCAGATCGGAAAGAAGCTCTAGCCAGTGCTCAAAACAGAGTGTTCTTCAACATGTGGTTTGCTGTTTTTGGTTATCGAGGGCTCCATTCGGATAGCGCGCTCTAGCACGCGGAATGGCTTGAGCTATCGCTGACAACACAATGACGCCTTTTAACCACAGTTCAAGACATACATTGTCAACGATGGTAAAAAGACGGGCGTTGAATTGAGTTGGGGTTGTTTACCAAGTTCTGCAAGGCAGAGATCTGTTCGCATTCAGCGCCGAGCTACTGTATGTATGCATGCATCGAATATGTACGCTGCGCCACGATGCGACTATGCATGGGTCTCAACAGGTTATTCTGAAGCTATCTACAGAAACATGACTTCTGATTTGACGCCTTTAAAAAGAGTAAACAAACAAACCGTGAATCGGAAAGATCGATATCCGAAATGTTGAATTTTCCGATAGGATAACCAGGATCCTGCCCTCCCTTTGCGACATGAGTGGCGCCATGTTGATGCGGCCTGGCCTCTTAGATGCACAGTAGTCTTGGTGGCTGACTTTTTTACTTGTTGGTTCTTGTTGTTTTGACGCTTCTCTTCACCCATGATCCCAGAAGTTAATTTCTGGCCCAATTACGAATCAGGACACAACCACACTATCACGAGTTTGATAACATTTTTGTCTTCTATTTCCAAGAAGGCTTCTTTGTTGATATCCCGCTTCTGGTTAAATGCAGCTGAAACAGTTCTGAAATAATCCTTGCTCTTACTTGTCCATTAAGCAGCTAAACTTACACTACTGTCCAGCGCATGCATACGAATCAAGTCTTAATCGGCGATTGCTTTTATGGATTCTTACTGCCAAGAGATAACGATATCGAAATCTTGGAAATCTGCTCATTTGCGGTGTTTTTCTTATGATGCCTTACTCAACTGAAACCAGGTCGAGCAAAGAATAGGCAATAGCGTAGGCCAATTTCGGCCTTTTGAGTGTGTCCCTGAATGTGATAGTGACACAGATGTTCAAAGGCCCAGTTTGTTTCTGCATGTTGGTGGACAATCACTGCTGCTTTCTCACTTTCATCTCGCTACAACCCTGGCTACAGTAACCCCGACACAACCCCTAATCTGATGCATTGTCAGCGCATTCTGTAGGGCTGCGTTGAGTGCTGCGAATCAGTCTGTTGAGGGTTACTCTGCTGCAGATGATTTGCATTTCGCATTGAAAGATATCGCCCGTTTTGAGTGACCCGAGCGTACATGTCGTTGAACTCTTTCACGAGCCGCTGTACGACGTCGCACAAGGGCTTCTGTGTCTCGGACAACGGACGGGAAACTTGCCCTCAACATGCACCAGGACCTTGCATCGGCGGTTCCAGGTGCTACGGCGCAGCTCCCTCGTGTCGAGACAGCATAAGCAATTCGCTCCTCGAGGCCAGGGCAAGCGAGAAGGATGGACGGGTTCGACGCCCCGGCCCGCGGGTGATTCGAAAGACATCCCGTCGATTGATGGTCTATGCGACTGTAGCTGTAGCTGTTCCGTATGCCACGGGCCGTTACCTGCAAATGATGCATACCACTTGTCTATGGCTGGTTGACCTTTTATTGTTGTTACAGTTCAGCTCGTGTCCCTTCCCTTTCCGTCTCTGTGAATCAAAAGTATCACCCCTCTACCTAGGTTAAGCTGCATGTTCCTTGAAACACACAGAGAATTCAAGATAGGAAGGCCAGAGTGTAATGGCCAACAGGCTTTCGTGGACAGACAGCCAGCGTTGCAGTCCGAGGCTGGTCAGCAGGGGCTGGTTCATCCAATGTGATTGAGAGAAGCTTCCATGTTTGAACTACTGCCGCTTTCTTGCTCTGGGTTTTCAGCTCGACCCAAAATGCGGCCATGAGTTTCTCCTGTCAGGGTTTGTGTCCTTCTCCCGAAAGCTAGGTAGTCGTTATGATTGGTGTCTTGATGCGCTGAAGAAAGTTGTCGTGGCCCCAATCGAAATTGTCGAGGTTGACACTGACTCCTTGACAGATGTGATAGACGTTGACTGCATGCATTGACAGGTTTTGGGTGCAACCATACTTCATCTGCTTAATAGTCTGTGAATCTGATCGACTGAGGGACGTGTGTTTTGAGATGCTTAGATGTGAACGTAGAAGCAGGCCCTAATAGAGACAGCAAGGGCACTGAGGAGTAGTCGAGTGCATTGTATTTTGAAAGTGAAAGTGAACGGGCTATCTCTTTTGACAGAGTGATGCTTGTAAGGTTTAATACTACCAGTAATCGTGAAGAATACTTGAACTTGAAGATAACTCTCGGTCAAGTTGAGTAGTTCTTATTATGCTACCCATAGCTTGATGAGCAATTCGCAAACGTGTGGCCTACAAGTCTTACGTCGTCCAAGGAGGTACACGCTGGATGGAAGATTTACCCTGAGGACTCTATTGGGTGACTCCCCAAGGTCATGCGTTGCTGGCTGCAACACATACCTAGTCGAGAGATGTCGAACCGATAAGCAGACATACTGGGGCAATAGCGTACGAAAGATACAAAAACAAGAGACTTATAAATCATATGCTGAGTAAAGTATGTGTTGGCGTACATTCGAGGCAAGAGTCGATTTGTCACAGACAAAACAGTCGGTATCAGAACGACATATTCCATTTAATTCATACTCATGCGACTTGAACACCGTGAGTATATATATATTTGTAATGAGTGACATAATTGTACGAATCCTGACCGTAGCTTACTAGCATTCCTGCGTTGGGGTTTGGTTTAAGTGTTCTGATTGTTGCACCCAGCCTCCATAACAGTAGCGAGTTTTATGCTCAGATGTCCATATACAGACGACGTTGCAGCGATCTAACTTTCAAGATTAAATGATAGGAGTCCTGTTTGTGACCATAATTTCCATCAAGATAGTAAATATATCATATCGCTTCCGATGCCGGCAGTGTTAGATGGGCGTGGTCTTGTCCCAACGAAGCTCTGCTGGAGGAACACCAAGAGAGAACCGAAAAACTATACGGGGATAGAAGAAGCCTTAATATACCTAGAGCAAGGTCTGTGTTTTTGTATGTGTTTCTTTGCAGTTTCTCTGATCACGGACAGTTCCCAAAGCCATATAGCAGGACAACAAGACCCAATACAAGCTCTCAAAGTCCCTCAATGTTCATCTCCTGCAACTTGCATAGCTCTTACAACACATCGAGACAGACTATATAATACAGAAATACTATGATATGTATTTTGGGAGTGCCCTAGGAACCTTAAAGACAAGCCCATCGTGCTCGCCCTCTCTGTACCCCTGACCTTGGAGACCGACTTCTGGGTACAGATTGGAAATTTACACAGAGAACCCAATCATTCTTACACATAATCAAATACACTTGGGGAAAAGCTCATGTCTTAGTTCATCCTCACGCACATATCAAGAGTTGCTCAATAACAAGGGAGTGTTTTTGGAAGCCTGACCCTCACGTACTCCCAGAGGACCAAATCTAGTCACTTTGCTGTACGAGTATGACATAGTATGACCATTGAGTGCGAATATGGCTTCTCAAGACCGTATCTTGGTTATCTGGTAGCATATCAGTTACCGTGATTTTCTGGTGAAAACCGAGGCTCGAGCCGCCATACATCGATAGGAAGATATCCTTCGACGTCAGGTCCATGCTGAGAAAGAGATCAGACTAGTGCAAAACCTCAATCGTGTATGGGGGATAGAAGTGAGGAAGTGTCGCAGTCTGGTATTTGTGAAGTATGGCAGCCCCGAAGGCGAGTCAGCAGAGACATCAAGAGTCTCTGCATAGATTCAAGGGTATGTGAATAAAATCTCCTTGAAACACGAACAAAGATACTAGCTGGAATTAATATGGATTTTATCCCCCCCGTTACAATATTCATTCGTGGAATGAACGAGGCAGCTTACACTTCTGGACTTAAACTCGATGCGTGAGCCACGTCTGGGACTTCTGGTTGACTTATTCTGGCCAACTTACCGCAAATTAAAACCTGGGTATTCTAGTGAAGTTGCATGCATGATTTGATAGCCGAAGGTTCGTAGGACTGAGATGTATCGAGAGTTGAAGGCTGGCATCATTTCAGCTGGAAATATCGAAGATGCATTTGAGATCTCTGTGGATTTCCTGTCATAAAAGCCATAAGGCTAGGAAAGTACAATCTCTTAACTAACTCTACACGTTTTCGGTCAGTCCGTGAAGCATAATATTTGTAATATGGTGTTCTTCCGGAGGGTCGGCTATGGGTTGAGGTACCGAGTCGTAACGAATGTGGCTTCAGAGTAATGCAGTTTTGAAGAAGTTATTGACAGAAGGGAAACGAGAGCAGGAAGGGGTGCTGTCAAGAATATTAGGAGACCTGAACTACGAATCTCGACGACACAGTCCACATTTCCATTCGAGCTTATATGAGTTTCACTGTTGCAATGTGCATTTCCAACACAAAACTCCCCGCATACAAGTGATGCTAGATACTAATAGAAAGAGTCTATAATACTTATCAGGTTGAACAGTTCCCATTTCGTCAAGTTTTTTCCACTCACCGCAGCTTTCTCTCTCTCTTTGTTTTTCTTTTCTTTCTCTCTGCACTTGGAGTTGACATTCTGCCTGACATAATAATAATGTCATGAGCCATAGAAGATTCTGGACAATAAGCATCGCTGATACGGTACTTTCTTCTCATCTACATGTTGTTTTGCTCCATCAACAGTTTCGTTTAGCAGTAATAAAGCAGACAACTAAGGGCATGGATAGCTACCCCTGACCCTGGGGAATCCTTGCTTAGTGTATTGAAACGCATGGCATAGCAAACAGTGCTAACGATGCGCGCCGCAATTTGCGAATCCTGATGTTACGTTGCTGAGCCAGACGTCCATGCCCATCAACAGACACGGACGGCAGTATCATAGGTCTTCATTAATCACAATGATGGCAGACAGTAAAAAATTGTATATCATTTGAGGTGGGGACAGATAGAGTCATACGATGACCTGGCAACGCGGCTATTTGTAGGTGAATCAATGAACAGGTGGAGTTTATATGCTGTTGGTGATTCTAACAGGTTGAGGTTTATAACTGGCATCCAAAAGACAAACAGCCGACTCGATATTTTGTTAATATGTGAACACATTCTGACTCTTGACCCGGAAACACCAAGACACGTTTTAATGAACATACCTTTTTACAACAAGGCGGTCTTAGAAACAATGGAATTGAATACCCCGCTAACATCCCATGCATAACCCTGCCACATGTTCAGCGTGTCTCAGTGAGTTAGTCCCTGGAAAGATGGGGCATCGTGGATCTGGAGCCGTGCCCGAAAACCGAGAATGGGGCTGACAATAGAGCAATGATGTAAGTGATTTCTGAACGTTAGACATGAGCTTTAAACGCTGTTTTGTTGTATTTTTAGAAGTATTCTGAATAGGTAGTTAGTTGAATATTTCAAAGAGAATCAATTGTTTAGTCTCAATTGGACGATCAACTGTCTAGTATTCTTAAATACGGAACCCTGCAGCTTGCGTCAGTGAGTACTGGTGGCCTGGCTCTCCCAACAATGGATCAACCCACATTGGGATCGTGTGAGGGGGTCTTTATTAACTGATCCATCCACTTTCATGTGTTGTCACCAGCCACTGGGCAAAATCGGGATTGGAGAATCCCTCAGCTGTCATCAGTCCGAGGCGGTGACGTCTCTCTTGTTTTGATTTATTGTGTTGTCCCTCTCTGGAGAGTCGCCTACCTCTGAATAACATCCATCAACCACCATGCACGACAGAGATAGTCGTCGCGAAAGTCTTCGCGTGCCCCGCGTTCGTTCCCGCCGTGGCATCTCTCGAAACTCTTCTTCGGTGCGCTCATCGACCAACTTAGACGAACATCGCCTGTCAAGCGGCCCGGCTACTGCGCAAGCTCTCCGAGCTGCTTCGTCTCGATTCTCTCTTAACGAACAATTCGCTGCTACAAGGCAGGAGTTCAATAACTGGGATGATGATGCCAGTTCAATTTATGATCGTGGAACGAGTGTTTCCGAGACGGATCCAGACTTTGACGAAAAGGTTCTTTTGAGTTCAACTGAAGGCGGCTACGGACCACTGCCTCATACTGAAGATCCAGCACCTGGAGCGGAGGATTTGGATTCCAACTTCTACGATCTTCTCTGTCTTCCACGAGACACTTCAGAGTTGTCGCAACAGCAGATTCGAAGCGCATACTACCGTCTTTTTATCCTCTTTTACCCGGACAGTTATCCCGAGCATCTGCGCCCAATTGCTCGCCAGCAATTTCTCCGCGTGCAAGATGCTTTCGAAGTACTCATTGATCCTGCGCGCCGGGCGCAATACGATCTGGACCAGTTCTTGCAAGCTGAGGAGGCTGGGGCACAAAAATCAGAGTATGAGATTGCATTCAAAGAAGCCGTTTGGGATCGAATACAGAACGGTATCCAGACAAGTTCCGATCTTGGCATTCGATTAGATACATCCGGGTCAGCGAATAGGGGCTCAAGACCCCAGATTCTCGATTTTTCCATAAGTCATTCCGTCACGGTCGATCTACCTGTGCTACAAAAGCTACTACAGCCCCAAGTTACTAGACTGCAGAGTCTCGGTTCGAAAGAAGTGAAGGAGGCAATCGAGAGCCCCATACAGCCTACTATCCAAGTCGCTACACCCACCGTCACCGTCACAGGATCTACTTATGGGATTTCAAGGGATCTCTCACTAGTGCCGACTTCACTCTTGTACGATCGATACCAACCTCTGTTGCCTTTGCCAATTACCAGACAGAGACTCATACAACTCGTCGAGAACAAGTTTGCGCCGTTGGCAACGCTTAGATATCGACAAGAGTTTCTGAACCGCTCGCCGACAACATCCCCTGGGAAGTTCAGATGGATCAAGACTGCATGTGAGCTCGAGTCTGATGTTTTGCCTGAATTTTCTGTAACCAGCCGCCTTTATCACCACTTTTTGCTCCCAAAATACTCAGAGCCTACTATAGCTGAGGCCAGCATACAATCTTCGCGAGATTCTTCTTCAATTCAGCCCCGCGTTGCTCTCGGATTCTACCAGAATCTGCACCATGGCACAGGCTTCATGCGCGCAGACAGTGGCGATTGGGGCTTTGGCTCGAATGAACACACTCGCCTTTTCTCTGAGCATTCGACAATAAGTCCAGATTTCTTTAACGCCGAAGCGCCCGGTCCAACTCCAAGCTTGGAGCTGGGCTTCCGAACAGGACCGTCAGATCGTTTGCCTGTCCCGGGCTCATCAGACTCTCCTGGCGACGAAGGTGGGATAAGAGGCCTCGATTACGAGCTCAGCTCTTGCAAGCACGGAACCTGGGCTATCTCTGCTTCTACTACGCCAAGTTCTATTGCGGGTGCTATTCGCTATAGTAGGGACCTAACACTGCCGTTTCAACCCCCCTCAACATCCCTAGATCCAGGTCTGCCTTCAGCAGCCCGCGTAGAGGCAGAACTTTGCTCAAACACATTTCAAGACCAATATTTCGCCCTGCGCAACCTTTGGTCCGTTGGCCGTTTTGCACGTATCGGTCTTGAGGTCGGTATTAGTCTGCATAATCTTCACCTGTCCGTCTACTGGTCCCGTCTCGGCCAACGCCTCAGTGTCCCCTTGCTCATAGCACCACGGTCGCTCTTCGGGTCTAGTGTACTTTTCTGGGCCGGTGCTATACCCTTTGCTGGACTTGCGGCATTACAGCTTGGTCTCAACTATCGTCGCCGTCAACGAAAATCACGTTCTCATCGACGAGTTCGTTCAGATGTTTCCTCCACTGGAACACCAGTCGCCATTGCTCGACATCGATACGAAGCAGAAAATGTCACTACACTCCTCGCACAACCAGTTGAGGGCCGTCAGAAGCGCCAGATGGCCCTTGGCGGTCTTGTCATTCTCAGTGCCAGGTACGGCATCCCAGATGAATACGGCATCCTTGCAACAAGCGAACAAGTTGCTGATGTTACAATCGCCGTTGCCGCCCTCATCAACGAGTCATCCTGTGCCAGCGGACCCGCCATGGTGATCCCCCGTGGCGTACGCAAAAGCCGCTTGCCAGGATTTTGGGACCCTGCCCCGGGTCTGGACAAGATTCTTCGCGTGGAGTATCTGTTCAAGGGCGACGCAGGCGTTATCGAGGTCGGCAGCCGTGATGAGCTAATTCTCCCCCCTCCAGTGTAGACTACCTACTCTACTCACGCCCCTTTACAAATGAGCTTGGAAAAGGAATCATGATTATGAGGAAATCAACAAAAACAGGAAAGAACGGAACCAGATACAGATACATGATAAGGAACAACGGCGTTGAATGGACGATGGGCGAATGCATAGATGGTGGTACTGTGCCACGTTAGGGATATTACGAACGAGTCCGTTTCGTAACAAATAAACAAATAAACATATCTGTCATTATTATGTTGCACGAAAAACATTTGACTGGATGATGCTCTTAGACCGAAGATAGCACATCTGCTTCAACAAATGGACACTTTTAAATGTCAAGACAAGACGAAAACGGCTGCAAGACAAAAAGAATTCAATGCTCGTGATATCACTGTCTATTATACACCAAGAAGGTACCATCTACCTCTCACCTCCACACAACATCTTGTGTAAAGCGTTGCCCAACAAGAGAATGAACGGCCCTTGGACGAAAAAGCCTTTCCGTCCACACAATAGAACGCCGGTCCCTTGTTTGGTTTAAAAAAGAAAGAAGAAACTATCCGCTATGTAAAGTAACGACAGTAATGAGTCCTGGATGCCAGGGATTAAAACATCCTAGAAGAAGAGCATAGATGAATGGTGGTTTGGCCAGAGTAGATTAGTGTTGGTGGTTGTGGCCGTTGCCGTGGTCATGATTGTGTGCATTAGGACTAGCTGCGCTGTGCGATGATTCACTACATCGCCTTGTAGACGACGCCTTAGATGATGAATCGGCAGGGCAGCAGCCCTGAGCCTGGCAGTCATCAATGCACTCAAGGAGGCAACTATCGCCCTTAGTTGGGTCAACGGTTCCATCGAAAGTAAGAGCAGCGGCTTCGGCGTCATGAGCGTGCTTCTGGTCAAAGCAAAACTCGGGTTGAATTGTAGCGCTGTGGATACCGAATCCATGGAGGCACTTGCGAGCCCGGCGAGCCAGTTCCATGTACTTCTCACCACTGTGAGAGTCGATGGGGAAAGAAACCTGAAGATGCATACTGGCGACAAGCTTGGTGTCTGAAAGTTGCCAGACGTGAATATGGTGGCATGTGATGACGCCGGGAAGAGCCTCAATGTCTTGTCGGATCTCAGGGACGCTGATGTGCTCAGGAGTGGCTTGGAGAAGAACGCGCGCAGTGCCTCGGGTTAGAGGGATACAGGTCTTGAGGATAATGGCAGTGATGAACAAGGAGACGGCGGGATCAGCGTAGACCTTGCCAGGCCAGTCAGTGAGCCAGATGATAAGAGCCGTGACCATGACACCAATGTTGCCAAGCATATCACCGATAACATGGAGGATCATGGCGTTCATGCCCATATCAGCATGGTTGTGACCATGACTATCTTTCTTGCCAGCCTTCTTAGGAAGGGTGTGGTGGTGACCGTGGTGAACGCTCGAATCTCGTCGGGGTCGTCGAGAGTGAGAGTGAGAGTGAGAGTGAGAGCCTTTTCTGTTGTGACCAAGCGAGGAACCTTTCTTGGTGACATCCTTGAGAAGAGGCGACTCTTCGTTCGCTTCATCCTCTTCCATGATCAGGGAGTTCTCGGCATCGGTTTCGCTCTCGCTTGTGCTCGTGGCTTCGTTAGTCTCGCCTCGCGTAGCTTCAATAATGCTCTGTCGGAAACTTGCAGGGTGAATGCTCATGTCATCGAGACTAGCGAAGCGAGCATGTCCACTCCTACTGGATCGGTGATAGTCGCGGCCTCGTGTGGATGTATCTCTGCTGTGTCTATGATCGCTAGATTTGCCATTGGACTTCTTGGAACCAGTTGCGCGGCGAACGACAGCCTCAGGGAGAACCTCAGCCGCTTGGCCACTCTCATCTGCGAGGGCGCCCCGAATCTGGTAACCAGCATTGCCCTCTTCTTCATCGTGAGCATGGCTATGAGAATGTCCGTGATCATGGTCGTGATCGTCCTCGCCAGGTCCATGGGAGTGGCCATGGCCACCGAGGACAAAGAAACCGACGAAGTTGGAGAAGAGACCGGCAGAGCCAACGATGAGCATGAGCTTAGGATTGTCAATCTCCGGAGGTTCGATGAATCGGGTCAAGGCTTCGAGGACGATGGAAACGCAGAGGGCGATAAGGAAAACGGCGTTGAAGAAGGCACCTAGGATCTCGGCGCGAACCCACTAGTAGGCAATTAGTTATGCGCAAAGATTTTGAGGATGCCGCGATGATTTGGAAGACGTACGCCGAAAGTGAATTCGTCAGTGGAGGTCTTTTGCGCGGCTGACACAGCCCAGAGGCCGATAACCAGAGAAATGATATCATTGAGCTGCGTGTAGAGTCAGTTGTTCTATCCATCAATTCGCTTGTGGCGCGGCATAGATTCGATTGACTAACCATGTGAAAGGCATCAGCCATGAGAGCCAGAGAATGGGCAAGGAAACCAGAGACAACTTCCACGAGGAAAAAGATGGTATCAATGGCGATCATAACCTTGATCCGGGTGCTCTTAGACCACGCCATCTTTTGAAGAATACCCATTGTGAAGAAATGACCAGAACGCCAGAGAGGGCGCGCGCTCTTGTCGTGGGAAGAAGATAATGAAAGTGAAGTTGTTTGGCGTTGATGAATCTAAAGAAAAGAGGGAGCTGGAGGGGAACGGAAATGGCTTGGTCCTGGCCGCGGGTCCCAGGAGGAGATTTCAGCGATTTTTAGTTACGATGACGGAATGCGACAGTGGAGGCTGATCCCTGGACCAGGGAGAGATAGGAGCTGGGCGCTGAGGCAAGGGCTGGTTACACAGATGTGAGAGGTGTTTCTCAGGTATGTAGATCTCCGCGCAATACAACTGTTACAGCAAAGAAAAGATTGCGTAAAAGGAATGAGATAAAGAAACAACAGACAATTGAAGCACCCAGCGCTGGACGTCTATGCCAGAGAGCTGATTAATTTTACTACCATAGTTTGCCAGCTAGTGGCAATTGGAAAGCTTAAACGGCACGGCATTCAACGATGAACGACCGAGACTAACCAGATCACAGAGCTTTTCAGTTGCAGGTGAGGCCCCGTCATCAGTCTAGAACGAAATGGGATATTGGCCATCTTTCTTTTTCGCTAGCGGCTCATTTTAGTTCAATAACGGCAGGATGTCTCAATATATCTGTCGAGGTGGTCTTAGTCGGGACGCCCGTTATCAAGAGAGGGCCCGTGAGAGAGAACTTTACACAATCCTAGTACCTAGGGAAGTATAAGGGAATACTTCAGTGTACTGTAAAATCCAGTAGCCCGAAATCCAGCACTGGGAAACAAGGGACATCCACCCATATATTCTCGGTTCGGTGACATATTATAATAGAGTTCAATGGGAAAGGTCTGGTCAACCAGTTCGGCAACAGATCCGTTTGCCACCGATTTCGGTAAATGCCAGAGCTACTTGCTTCACCTGAGCAAATATATATAGATTCCTTTATATAGCAGAAACACTTGCAAGGGAACAGAAACATCGAAAGTTTACCCTCGTCGATTGTTTCAAGAAAAAAAAGAAGAAGAAACGATCAATGTTTGATAGTCACAATTAGATTGTGCTTTCCTTTGTCACAGATTGGTAAAATTGCATCGAGTAGTGTTGGATTGCACAATGTTAGATTCCTATCCCAGCGTATCGTGAGCCTTGAGGCTGTTGGTTCCATTTTCAACCATCTCTACTCCGTCTCGCAGTTCAAATGTTAGATCCCCTGGTCAATATTGCAAAGCACCCAGAACGGATACAACTCTTCCGAATAATTAATGTACTACGTACTCCATACCGAGCCACATATTATAGCTCCACGTTACTGGTTCATCGTTTCGCACATCTTTACCGTTTTGTGTCGCTTCTTGCATTAGAGCTGTCTTGAACCTAGCCATGCAGCCAGCCTCGGGTTTTCAGCTTTTGCTTAAGGCATACCAGCTATCGAAAGGGGGACCCCAAAATGGCTGCGCCCAAAGCCACAATATTGACACTGAATGCGCTGAATACGAGGAACTTCTGCAGGGCGTGTCCTCCTGTATGATAATGTCTCCAAAAGAGCCGTGCAACAGCAGGCACCCTTCTCCAAGCTTGTAGTCTGTCTACTTGTATAGGATTGCTTCAAGAAAGCACTATGAGGCTGACTTCAGTTTAAGATATGATCGGTATTGTTGTTGACTAGCAATGGCACTCGTGATGTGCTCGAAATTGGAAGATTTCCTCTATGCGTCAGGAAAGCATCAAATGCGGATACTTAGACCTCTTGGCTCAAACTTATCTAACCTGTAAAAAGTCCATTTCTATCATATCATATGTTTTTGTTAGACGCCGTTCATAGTTTGCTGCTCGTTTCGAGAGGATGAAGTAATTGGCGCTGATTCAATTTACTACCTAGTCTATACTACGGAAGAGACAAATGATAGGGTAGGTTTGTTGTCGCTCCAAAGACTTTACCTGTCGTTGGTGGAGCCAACGACGTTTAGTGCCCTGGCAGCGGCCCGCACCCGTGCCGTTCGCGCCTGCATTTCCACCAGGGCGCCTGATTCTTTCCATCACAACTGCATATAGGTACTTGATCTATATTTGATTATCTCTGAAAAGTTGGGTGAGAAACGTAGCTCAAGCAGGCTGAGTATATCGAAACCCCATGCGCGTCGTTACATCACGATCCTTCTGAAACATGCGAAGGCAAACGTGCAACTACCTATGCTACAGTTTGTCGCCTCATGGTTACTTTGCCGCCCATTTCCATGCAGTCTACTTCACGCGCCATACCGTCCCGTACAACGCCATGGGTGATCCCAGTGAAATATGCTGGTTGGTTGGCTATGATTCTTTTTCATCAGCTACTGCGTGTCTAGAACCTGGAACTTGTTGGTTGTGAATTTCATGATGGAGGCAGTGCTCTGTTATGTAGGTATTCCTAACCCGTCGGCCACCCTCCAGACCTGTTTTTTCTCTCCTTGCTTTTATTCATCTTCGCAAATTTCTGTTATTATTATTACAGTTGTATTTCCTCTTGTTCATCTTCGTTAGCTCCTGTGACCATTTGTCTATACCCCAGTTATTTGAGATGGAAACCGCCGCAAGCGTCATTGCATTTGTCCAAATCGCAACAGAAATCGGAAAATGTGTTATCAAGACAAAGGAATTATGGGAACAGGCCCGAGATCTTCCACAGGAGATACAGGTTCTCATGCGGCGCCTGCAGGGTTATAAGTCTGTGTTCGAAGCGATGGATAAGCAGTTTCCGAACCAGGAACTGTTGTACACGCTGCCGACGTACGCACTTGTGCAAGATAACTTGCGGGCTTCAATGGAGGCGCTTGTAATGCTTAGGAAAAATGCAGATCATCTAAATTCGAAACTTGAAGCCAGAAAAGGATTCAAGCGAAGGCTGGCCGCAGCTAAGATTATTATTGGAAAGGAAAGTTCAGATGGACTGACCACCAGATTGAACGAATCGATTGCGTTATTAAACTTGTCATTGCAGGCCTGGAATATGTAAGTCTTGAAATGATGATATTGCGCCTTGAGAATATTCAGCAGCAGCTAATAGTTGAACTTTCAGGACCATCACAATAATGACACCTGATCTAATTGCAACTCAGCTTAACAAAACGCTGAAGGCACACTGCGAGAATTTCCAACCGACAAAGCAAACCTCAATCAAGGCCCAGGAAGAAAGGCCACCTCCCCCCGAGATCGAAAAAATGAAACCAGATCAACTATCACCTGTGTTGAAACATGATATAAAGCCCAGCAAAACATATACCCCCTCAAAATGGGGCCGATTTGCCATGAGGTATACTACAGCCACTGGTGCATGGCAAGCCTATGTCCAATGGCCAAGCTGGCTCTCAACATCTGTATGCGAGCTGCAATCAACACCAACCGGCTGCGGCTGGACGTACAACTATCGGGTATATAATATTGTTTCATCTGACTCTGATGTCGTCAAGAGAATAAGAGAAGGAGACAAAGCTGGAGTTTTGGAGCTATTCGGAAAGCGACAAGCATCTCCATTTGACAAAGATGAAGAAGGGCACTCTCTTCTCTATGTATGGAAACAATCTCATTGTCGTTTTTGGGATATCACTAATTCGCTCGTCAGCATGCTGCCAGTAGCAAAAGTTTCGACCTTTGCCAATTGTTCCTGAGCTTAGGGCTCCGTGAAGCTTTGCTTGAGAAAGTAGGCAATGCTAGAGTGTCAGTGCAAAAACAACGTCCTGGTTACAAGTTCTGACATGATTTCAGGAGCCCATTGACACCACCAGTGTTCAAGCCCGATCGGAGAAACCCCGAGGTGACATGGATGAGGATTGCCGCCTTATTTCAATCATATATGGACGAGCCTGAGACTAACACGGTTATTCGCCTATTTGATTATCAAAGAGAATGCGACTATGGCGACGAGTACGTTAGGGTCTTCCGGCAAAGATTTCTACCCAACTTCTACAATGGGCCGCTCATCCATCGATTGGAAGCTTTCAGACTTGGTTCTTTTCATTGCCAATCATCAACAACGCTCGTCGGGCTTCTTGCACAAGACGAGAAGGTCACCAGTTTCGATGTCAGCGAGTCAAGCCGCAATGGCCTTTCACTTGTACACTCAGCCGCCATAGCCTTCAGCATTCGCTTTGCGGACGAGGTCCTTCCGTTTGAGAGAGGCTGGGCCATGTGGAATCTATCCCCCTTTAACGACGGATGGAGCGATTTGGTACAAGAAGTAACTTCAGTTGCTACGTCGGAAGACTTACACACCGTTGAGACTATACAACCCTGGGACATATACCACGTCCCGACTTGGAAAGGGACACCTTTGATTTCAGTCATAGGAGGAGCTCTTTGCTATCTTTCTCCTGACATCGAGTTTTTTCATTGGGACAAGGTGTTTCAAGAATGTATCAGAGAGTGGGTTTCAATCCTGCAGCAGAGCGGAGTTGACCTGATGCTCTATGGAGAACAAGAGGCTACCAATATCGGATTTTATTTACGGTCAGCTTTTGATGTGAGCGCAATCAAGGCGTCGAGAAACGAGATACGGGATTCCATGCCACCGGCGAGTGCAGAAATGACTTTCAGACGATCAGAGCGTTCTGACCGAAAGAGATGGAACAATAATCACTGGGTACCAATTCGGCTTCTGGAACTCAAGTTTGGCCCAACCCCAAGTGAATGGGAAATCATATGGGCTCCAGAGTTTGAATGGATGGCAAACGAATTCTGGCAGATGATAGAGAAGGAGAATGCCACGATGCCTGGGTCATGGGTCGGTGGATGACAAGTTGGCAATGGGAATTAAACGATGAGGGAAAAGAATATTATTGTGCCACATAATCAGGTTGATCATCTGAATGATGTGATTTGTGCGGATTGTTGGTTCGAATGATTGCTGATTGTGATATGACCTCCGTTACTTTGTGCTTGCAGCAAACAGAGGATGGATTCCGAAAATAGCATCTTCATCGGCTAACCCAATCAAGGCCCGTGCCGCTAACAAAACAGTTTTCAGAGACAAGGACCTTAGACTACGTCTTGTAATCCAACCATTTTGAGTGCATGTGGTTGTCATGCCACGACACACTCATACACCTAAAACATCCATTGCCGTTGTACCCCGCCTGCTTTGGTGGGGTAAGAGGTAAGGCTACTTACCTATGACATACATCTGTTCCTGCCTCCTGATCTTATCTCTTTATAACTGACTCGGTGAGCCATCTTCGTCATATTTCCCTTCCATCATAAACCATCTCATTCCAACATGGCGACCACCCGACCAGCATCAAAGGCAGGCTCATGGTACAAGCGGGATGACGAGGTGTTGCTCAATGAGCTTCAGAGCTATCTGGCGGCAGTTCCAGGGAGCTTGGATGGTGTTTCGTTGCCCGTTCCCGGAGCTCGTGTTATCATCGCCCCGTGAGTTCACCCAAAACCTATAGTGACGTACTTGCGAGCTGACGATACCATACTCCAGCCACGCCGGATATCAATTTTCTGGCCCATGTGCAGCTTGGGCCTACAAGACCCTTGACCTGAGCCGCGCCAAGCGTGTCATTGTCCTGGGTCCATCTCATACTTACTATCTCGAGGGATGTGCAGCCACCACTTTTGAGAAGTACGCAACACCTTTTGGCGACCTTGAGATCGATCAGGAGCTGGCCAGAGAGCTCGAGGATGCACTCGCCATGGAGCCTATGCCCAGAAGGGGAGAGATTAACGAACACTCCCTGGAGATGCACATGCCCTACCTTTACCTCCGCTGTCAGGAGAAATTTGACTCGCCCGACAAGTTCCCCAAAATTGTGCCCGTGCTTGTGGGCAGCAATAACGGGAAAGAGGAGAAGACCCTAGGACGAGCTCTGCTGCCGTACCTCAGAGACCCCGAGAACGCTTTCATAATCAGCTCCGACTTCTGCCATTGGGGCGATAACTTCAACTATTTGCCCTACTCGCATACGAAAAGTCCTTCTGATCTGACGCAGTTGAGGAAGGAGAGCCCCAAGCCCAATGGTCCACCGATTCACGAGACGATTAGAGTCATTGATGAAGCAGCCATGGATGCCGTCAAGAGCGGCAATCATGATGCATTCCTCAACAGCCTTAAGCAAACACGAAATACGGTCTGTGGACGACACCCTATTGGCGTCGTGATGGCAGCACTGGAGCTGCTCCGAAAAGAGACCGAGTTCCAAGACAAGGGACGTTTCAGTATTATCAAATATGACCGCAGCAACTTGGTTGAGTACCCGGATGACATGAGTGTCAGTTATGTATCTGGGTATGCTGTTCTCTGAACATAGATACCGGATATTCGGACGTTTTACTAAGGCATGATGATGGAGTATTTAATTAGAATTAAGGAATTGGGGAGTTGGCATGGAGTTTTTGCTTGAGAATGAAGCAGCATTATGACATGGGAAGACACCAGAAGTGAAGATAAAGGCTAAAGAAGCTAAGAATGTCAATGAGACGATGTGAGCATCTAGTGGTGGCTAAGTTTCGCAACCAATACGAGAAATCAAAGACTGCCAGCCTTTAGAAGGTAGTTTTCGGAACATACCTAGGGGAACGGAGTTGAGGATGTGTCAGCTTATGCTATCCTGCAAATATCTGCGGCTGAAATCTGAGGTGGATGGCTAGAAGGGTGGTGTGAAGTGTCCCGTCCTTTGTATGGTAGAGTAAGACGAAGCATTCATTGCCGGTGGAGCTGGCCCAAACAAGATGACGAGGCGCGCTTCTGAGATTAACATCATGATGTTTAGTCTAACGAATGTCATTATCTGTAAGGCTGGTACTAGCATTCACTCTAGTTGAGATTTAAGACAGAAGAGGCATGGATTCTTGATCCGAATATATCACGAATAACGAACCTAAGTTCCTCTTGGCAATGCCGCTCTGGACCCACGCGACGAAGCTTAAGTTGATTGTTCGAGACCCCCTGGTCAAGGTCAATCTCGAAAAGGTGGGCGCCATTTTGCAGAGCTGAAGGACTAGTGCAGGATCGCAGGGCTCACTCAGGTGGAGGCTGTCAGCCTACAGATGAACAGGTTCAATTACTCGAATAGCGGATGGTATGTGAGACTTTGTTTCTGAGCCAAAGCTTGAAGCACTCTGAAATAATGGCGGATAACGCCGGCGTTGACTATCGCAGCAGATAAGAAGAGAGGACTGGATGTAAAACGCCAGACTTGTCACAGAATTCTCACTCAGTCAGACTTTGAAGATCCAGGATAAATGGAAAACAGCCGCCCAAGGGTGAAACAGTGGAGAATTTGTCGCCAATGAACAGCGCTATCCGAGCTCTGTGGTTATTTGGGGATTGCCCCTTGTCCAGGGGTGGTCGACAAAATAAGCAGATCAGATTGATTCAGCAGTGGTGACATCCATGGATGTGGGCTTGAATCCGTCTTTTACCGTCTCTCTACTCCATACCTAATCATCTAAGGCTCATTTGTTATAGCCGGGTTGCTGCATGTAGTTGGTGCCATCCTGCCATAGTCCAATTGAATATGTGTCGCATGATTGACCAGACTCTCAAAGCGTTTCTGGCTGTTGCAGCTCTGGTTTGGAGCACCTTTATCATCGCATCGCGCACGTTTAAGGGGCTGGTTTGAAGCTGATCATGACGATGCAGAACCTTGGCACTCAGCTCAAACAACCATAGAAACAGAGTCTCTTACGTAGTTGTAGACACTAGAAGTCGCAACTGGAATCGGATTTGCATCGTTTATCCCGACTATTGGACCCTGCATCGCCATTCAAGAGAGCAAAGGGGCATGCACCTACGGAGTAAGCAAGGTGCTTGTACGGAACAGGGCTAAGGCTAAGGTAATCTCTAGCCCGCTAAAGGTAGTGAGCGACGTCCAAGCGCCAGTGCCTTGGCATCCACTCTCACCCCAGACCCGCTAACAATACAGTGCCCAGGTGGCTAAGTGCTACCTACATGCTGCCACTGCCACTGCCGCTGCTACTCAACGCCTCCACTAATCTCGTCTCGCACTTGGGCTCGCACTCCCATTCCTCGCTGCCCTTGGCCCTTCCTCGTCGCGTCTCATTTGCAGACCAGAATCCTATTTTTCTAACCTTAACTTTACACCCTCCCTCCTCTCGCACAGAATTCTTTTGCTTGCCGTCTTTTCCTTTTTTACCTTTTTCTGTCTCTCTAGATTACGCACACCCCGATCTTTGTTCCCTTTGATCGTCTATATCCTCGAGTCTTACTCCTTTCTCCTTGCTGCGCAAAGAGAATCACTCGCTTTAAACCCCTTCCTTGGCAACATCAACTCAATACAAGAAAGTAACCAGAGAAGACATACAATCAGAGACATTCATTCAAGACCACAACCCTCCATTGAAAGGAGGCCGAATTACTCGAAAACCACACAAGACGACACAGCAGAGCTCCAGCTCAGTTGCTACAATGAGTGTTAGTTTGCGCCTCCTATCCAACCCTCTCCTGTCGATCCTGCTCCAAACTTGAACGCTCCTACGCGACACGAATTGAGCTTGTTGTCACACAATTTCATCTTTTCTGTCATTCCCATTCGACTCTTAGTTGATAAACATTTTACTGACTTTCTCTATAGTACGGGTATGTTCTACTAAAGCCGTACGCAGCTCGGTTCGCTTGCTGACTCTCATTTCAGATACGGTGGTCAAAATCCTTACGACTCCCCTGACCAGGGCTACGGTGGTAACAATGGTTACGGCAATGGTGGTGGCTACAACAGCCCTGCCGCTCAAGGTTACGGAGGTGAGATAAATGGTGTCGAATGATATTATCCCCCACATACTGACATGACTTGAGGGATAGGCAGCGTCGAGATGGCTCCCCTTGCCCACAACGCCGGCGGCTTTGGTCAAGGCGATCCCAATGCTATTCTGAATGAGTGCCGCGATATTGACCGCGGAATCGACACCGTCGAGCAGAACCTTGAGCAGCTCCGTATGATCCAGCAGCGAACCCTCGATGATGCCGACAGCTCAGGATCCAGCGCTGCCAGCCGTCAGCTCGACTCACTTTCCGCTGATACCATGTCTCTCTACCGTGAGCTCACCGAGCGAGTCCGAACAGTCAAGTCCAATTCCGAGGCGAAATCCGCAAAGAACAACCCTCACGTCACCCGTATTGACCGCCGTCTTAAGGCTGCTATTACCCAGTATCAGCAGGTCGAGTCGCAATTTCGAAAACGCACCCAGGACCAGATGGCCCGCCAATACCGCATTGTGCGCCCCGATGCCTCTGAGCAAGAGATCCAGGCTGCTGTTGAGGACACTACCGGTGGTCAGGTTTTTAGCCAGGCCATGATGCAGAGCGACCGCCAGGGTCGTGCCCGTGCTGCTCTCAGCGCTGTTCAGGACCGCCACCAGGCTCTTATCAAGATTGAGCAACAGATGGTGGAATTGGCTCAGCTGTTCCAGGATATGGACACACTTGTTGTTCAGCAGGAGGCTGCTGTCACTCAAATCGAGCAGAAGGGCGAGGAAGTCGTCGAGAACCTCGACAAGGGTAACGAGGAGATTGGTGTTGCTGTCAACACTGCCCGCAAGACACGTAAGAAGAAGTGGATTTGCCTGGGAATCTGCGGTGTGTATTACCAACTTAGATTTGATTTTTGGATAACTTGCTGACCTTTGCTTCCAGTGGCTATCATTGTTGTTATCGTCATTATTGTTCTTATCTATATCTTTGTCATCAAGGGACAGAACAACAACGGCAACAAGAGACGAAGTATCGAGGCGGCCGCTGGCAGCCTGCCCATCATGCACACAGCTGTTCTCCCCGCTCGTCTGGCCCGTCGTGTTGCTGCCGACAACACTGTGTCATCTCTCCTGAACAGTGCTGGTGGAGGACGATTCCATCTACCACAGCTACCGCGAAACTAACTGTTGGAGTTCAACAATAAGAGAATGTTTTGGAGGCGCATAGTATTCGAATAATGAGCGAGGCGATGTGTGCTCTCGCTATTAATTTGGGGTATATATATACGCTTCGGAGATGAAGGCTCGAACCGTGTGGAGGTAAAAAGCAGTGTCAAACTGTGAATGTGTTTTTGCGTATTCCCGTTGGATTTGGATCATAACTGTTGCTATAGCCTGATAGCCCTTCTTTTTCTTTCTGTTGATACAAACGGGTTTGAATCTGCCACCCTTCTGGCGTTGTTTCCTTTTTACTTTGCATCAGTTGGAGGCGTTTCTAGTATGAGCTTTTAATCACATTTCGCTTCCTCAACTTCCGCTGATGTGCTCTGATCTTCAGGTTTGGGCATCCACCGATCTCAGACCGACGAGCATATTAATGGTCAAGCAGTTAATGCATGTGAAGTAATTCAGGCAATGGTAAATAAGTACCCATCTCAGGAATCGACAATCTAACGCGCTGAGTCGACATGCGTATCAAACAAATCCCATACGCCAAGACGTATCCATATTCAAAGGTGTCTGGTTCACCTGAAACCCTGATAACCCATATGCATATCGGCCCATCTTTATGTGTCCGTTACAGAAGTTTTAGTCTTGTGGACTTGCCATCTGTAAACACGTTAGCAATCTTTCATATGATAATCGTGTGTAGCTTGCTTACCGTAGTATGTGGATGGCACGTCTCCGACTTTTTTTTTCCAAGACAGAATCTCAAACTCGTTAAATAAGGTCTCTCAAGACGGGGATCCATCAATCATCCTCCGCTCTCGCCCTTCCTTTCCCCCTGTCCTTGTTCTCATCATAGTCTACCACCGCCTCATCAGGAGCACCTTCATCTTCCTCTGCGTGCTGAATGTCCTCATCTTGTCCGAATAATGCACGTCTTTTCTCACCTTCATCAACAACCTTCTTCAACACTCCCATCCGTCTACGAAAGTCTTCAGCCAAGATATCAACATCCTCCCCTCCTATAGCGCCACTACCTGAACTGGGTAGGGAATCGGGTCGCATCTCGACGGGTTCGCGCTCAACGCCTTCAACACGAAGCATAAGAGCTCCTGTACCACCATTTTCGTCGCCCTCGTTTTGTTGAACGGCTACACTTGACTTTGTCACGGCGAAGTCGGACGTTAGACTGGCGGCCCAAGACACAGCCCATCGACTGGAATCGCCATCAGGAGCTGGCGCGAGATCAACCACGAGGGCCCGGTGCGATGGGCCTTCGACACTGGTTGCGAGTATGGAAGGGTCATCGTCGGAGAACAGGTAGTGAATACGAGGATGCACAGTGGTATTTGTAGTTGAGTTGGTCAGGAGAGTGAATAGCGGTTCGAAGGGAGGCATCGGGGTTTCGATAGCTTCGTCCTCTCCGGCGGCTGCAGTCTGATCATGAGATAGCTCCAGATCCGGCCTTTGAACGGAGGCCGCAGTCGCGGCATCGAGGGGAGATGGAACCCTATCGGTTCCAGACATCTTGGTAGAAATTGTGTATTGTTGGGGTTCTAGAGTGAAAAGGGGACGATGTCCACTCTAGGGGCATCTTTAATTGGTGATTCTTTGATTTTGATGCTGTTGTTCATGCTAAGCTGCCGAGCTCTTAGGCTGTAGAGTCATAGGATGACGGAAGTAGCTCCTTATCTTATCAGCACGTGGGTGTTGCTGTACAGGAACAGTGACTTTTGTGCAATATGATGCAGAGAACATGTAAGACTGATCTACAGGACAGATGTTTAACGATTTGGGTATTTTGGGTACCGGAACTAAAGTCTTGCCGTTGCTGTGGTGTGTTTGTGGCTCAACGGTGAAAAGGTTAAGTCTCAGGGATGGAAGTATCGTGACTTGACATGTGACTGACCACAAGCAACCTCAAAACACTAACAGTCGAAAACCTAATCTCTACCATGATGATTGATTCGAGTCTTTCATAAATACCTATACAAGGATATATTGCATTTCTGCACGTTGATGCAGTCAAACTTACGGTCCATGCTCGTGACCTGTTCTTGTCGCCCAATATGAGTTCCTTGCAGCCCGACTTCAGCACTGATCCATTGGACCTACATCTCAGCCATTTCTATAACCAACCTTAACCAATCGCACTCTTTAGTGATCACATACATGAGGACAAAAACGGTCACTATGAATCGAACATAATGGTGTAGGCTAAAGACAAAGATCGAATGTGTTAGGCAGTGAACCGGTAGTTGGTGTTTCAAGGACGTCGAGCATCCAGTGCCTTCGTCCAAACCAGCGGCCAAGAGAACGCCGACCCCGTCTATTGTTTCTATGTGTATTCCCATGGTGGCAAACCCTTGCATCTATTTTTGACTCTTCCCAGAAGATCTCCCATTTTCCTAGCATGACCTTCGTGATATTTACGCTTTTCCAAAAACCAAATGACAAAGAAAATAGATGCGAAATGGCAACATAACGCCAGTAAATGCTCTCTACAGGTTGATAAAACGCCGTCTCACTACCGTCTAGTATGCAAAAAGCAGGCTGTAACCAAACAAGGAGGGGGAAATCTTTAAGACGAATGGAGGGCACGGAAACCAGCCGCAATCAGACTCCTTGACTTGTCCTTGGAATCAGCGGGACCGTTCCAGTAAAACAGACCCTATAAAGTAGCTGTTAGCGATCCAGTCACAATACTTGGCGGTAAGTGGTGAGAACATGTTGGTCTCGTGTTCAATACATAAATGCACGACACCATGACACTCGCATCCACAGTTAGGCTTCTCACCCCTAGTCCCTTTTGCTTGCAAAAACCGGCCTTGATCTTGACAGTATCCGGGTTGTCATACGTCACAAAGCCGCCGTCTGCGCCCATGCAGTGCGCTGCAACATGGCGTTTGTCGACAACCTCCTTACACCCCTTGCGTGGGAGCTGGCTGTACTCAAATGTGCCATCTTCAGCACCACCAACGCCTTTGTACTTATGACCAGCTCCTGTACAGTGAAGAAAGCTTCGCCCAAATGTTGGGATACCCAGAAGAACCTTCTTGGCGGGGAATCCTTTGGACATGAGATAAGAAACCCCCGAAGAAGCAGATGTTTCCTCTTTATCCATGGCATAGAGTTGAGCGTGATGCCCAGCTTTGGGAGTCCACGAACCGAAAAAGTCAT
Source organism: Fusarium sp. NFCCI 5145 (assembly GCA_033439405.1). NCBI lineage: Eukaryota > Fungi > Ascomycota > Sordariomycetes > Hypocreales > Nectriaceae > Fusarium > Fusarium sp. NFCCI 5145. Next base: position 28,413 of record JAWDHB010000468.1, read on the forward strand.
AGGCCATCAAGTTGATAAAGTCCACGTATTCGGCTATTTCCATCAAATCGAGAAACTGCAAGATAGCCTTGGCTGCAGGAAGTGCAGCGGTGAGGACATAATGCTCTTCTGGGAGATGAATACGGACGGCTGCCAGCAGTGCGAGGAAGTCGTAGCCTTGTTGAGCATCACAGGGATATTCCCACGCAACTATAAACGACTTCATTAGCTTTCTTTTCTGTTATCGTCACGGCCAGAGGCATTATCTCAAATCCAACTTACTATCGATTCCATCCAAGCCAGACGCTTCAACGAGGCCCTTGGCTGATCGAGCAAAGTTGTCGCGCAAGAGAGTGCTGGATGCTACAATGGGGAAAATCTCCGATGAGTTGCCACCTCCAATTGACAAAACAACTCGAAGATGGGGATGCTTCTGCTTGAGGTGCATCAGAGAGCCCAGCCCGCCTTGTACACCATCAACAGGCGCACCAGCATCCGCCCACTCGTCGCTCAACTAGAGTCAGACTCTGAGTCAGTATCCCCGACTGCCGAGGCGTTGAAGTGAGTAGTGAGCAGGACTTACAAAAACACCACCGTCGGCTGAAACACTGGCGTAGGCATAGTAAACGTGGTTGATACAACTGTAATTGAGCATTCCTGGTGTATCCCCCTGGTATATCCGGTAGTTGGGAAAGTATACCGCATTTGTGAACATGACATTGGACATGCTCGAAGCGATCCGCGACTTGCGCGAAGAACTCATAGTGAGTGGTTTGAAAGATTAGAAGAAGACAAAAAGGCAAAGTTTGACGCAAGCGTCAAAAGAAAGTGAGAAAAGAAAGTGAGAAACAAAATCTGACCGGATGTCTGTTTTATTAATGTGACCTGCAAGAGCCTGCTGAACATGTGTTGATCAAGTTCTTGGAGGTATGAGAGCTGATGTGTCGGTCAACAACGTTAGGCACCAGAGACTGTCGATGAGAGTCATGGCCGACTGCGACTGAGAAGGATCGTGGGCTATATAACACTCAACACCAGTCCAGCCAGCTAATAGAGGGTCATCTAGGTGATGCCCGGAGAGCAGGGACTAGCATCCAAATTACGGAGGGTCCTGGATTCGGTAGAACCATGATACATGACATAATTGCGGGGAGGCGTTGGAAGAAACACACAAATGCGTTGCCGGTTGTTAGAGCTGAGAAGCTGAGGCTTCTTGGGAGACCGTGAAATTGGTGTTGTCCTGTCGGATTGTGTCGCCATTTGCTGTTAGCCTAACTTTTCAATGCTTGGACCACGCCAATTCGGGCCTTGTCAAAAAGGTCTAATCTGTGCCTCATGAAATGACGCCTGGCGATGCTTGGCAACCCAACATCGAATGGAGTCAGAGATCCGGGGCGAGAACGCTCTTTTCCTCTTCGAGCGCAGTCCGTGAAAGACCCTGAGCTGTTGGCGCGATGAGGTAAATGTTTCCGAGCACAAGACGAGCTTCCTCCTTTGCTAGGGAAATGGCAATAGCGAGCATGGACGCTGCGGCCTCTCCGAACCATTAATGGACCTCCTGCCATGATTTGCGAAGGTGAAACGCGTTGACAGACAGGCCCGCAAATGAGACACGTCTCCAACACCTAAAAACAGCATAGCAAGGCGTTGCCATGTTCTTGAGATGAGCCGCAGTGCGCTCCGAGGTGTCATATGCCTACGGTACGAGTTTCTCCGACCTGAGAATGGATTGTTTTTTTCAGCACAAGACAATGCTGAACAGGGCTCAGCTTCCAACCAGTTTCGTTACAGGACCAGGGCGAGCCATGCTGCTTGGAAAGCAGCATGACCCAAGGGATGAAACAGTCTCAGCCAGAAGGGACGCGCTCAGCAGCATTGTTCTTGATGTCACAACGTCCATTTTGGCGACCAGGACAATCCAGGTACAGCATCTTTGAACGAGGGTTGTACGAGAAACGCCGAGTCATAACACAACTTCCCCATAACCGTGTTAAACAACGTGCGGCACCATGGATTCGCCCTGCCATCAAACTTCTGGAAGGTTGATGGACGTTTGGAACGCGCTACTGCGAATAGTGAGATTGGTTCCATAATAATAACCGTCAGGGGACGATGAGATTCGGGCGCAATATTCAGTGGACCAAACACTGGACTTATCCCTGTCTGACGTTTGGGTTTCTCCCAGGCTAAGCCAGGACCAGGACCTAGACTAACCACCTCTGACCATTCATCTTCTTTGACAATACCGTCTTGCCAAAGCCTTGCTTCTCAGCCTCGAGGCCAGACAAGGGTGATAGCCTGGACTTGTCAACACAAGGTATACATGTTAGGTACCGCGTTGCGAGTTGATTCGAAACAAAAGCCCCCAATGACTTAAAGTGTCGGGTCCTCATAGTGGTGGCTGACAGCTGGGTAAAGGTGAGGTAGTGGAGTTCTCAAAAGCCATACTTCAATACAATAGGAAGCCAAATTTGGCAACTTGTGCAGAGTTCTGGCACTTCAGGTGATCCCTTGTTTTGTTTTAGTCCAACCCGGCTGGCAGAAAAGAATGAGATGGGGCCGAATGCTACGCCTTGCCTATGCCTCACATATATCTGCGTTTGCATACAGGAGGCTGACTTCCGTATCCACAACACCGCATCTCTTTAGATCGCGTAAGACTTGTGGGGCTTTGTCCCTACTAATATATTAAGGAATATCTAAAGTTGCGGATAAATTTATGTCAGATTTAAGTAGCCCTTACGAAGATGTACCCTCCAAGCCTTGCGCCGTCTGAAGAGATGAGAGGTAATGTATTGCCATGCCAGCGATGTAAAATATATGATAGCCAAGGCCAGGCTGTCATTGGATCGATTCCGGAAATGCCGCACGGGAATATGTGAGTCTGAATGCTTGGCACCTGAAATAGAGCCAAGAAACTAAGGTAGTATACAGTATGCCAAGATGCTCATCGGGCTGTATTGGCGTATCTCATGTGCCTTCTGACTGAACGCTACCCAAATGTACATACAGTACCCGGCAGTTAGTACTGTATAGTTAGTTTACAAGTGTTGATGAATGATGTAGAGGCTTGATGAATAGCAAACACTAAAAAGTGTTGGTTCAGCATGTGAGACCAAGTGATCGGCAGCATAGTGGAGGGTCAGCGAGGAATCCTGCAAGACTCCTGTGTAAGGCAACCTCGCTCAGCAACAAGCAGCATGAGACCATGCTTCGTACTCCCATGTACAGTCTGGATTAATTCGTGCAAGTTTGGGATCTGACAAGCGATCGTGTTTGTCATGTTTACTTTCCTCATAAGTGACAGGACGACGATCAACTTCCATTACCAACCACTCCCAAACTTTATTGAAGGAATGCTTTCATGTTATGACCGACCAACTGGGCTCACTTATGTTTCAGTCTCAACTTCATTGAGGGGGCTTCTTGGCCTTTTTTTTGACACGACGCCCCATAGGAAGCAAACAAAGATAACTGCCCCCCTTCTTGCAAAACCGGACCAACAGTCGAATCGCAGAGTGTCTTTATGCGCCATCCGCATAGCTTATCACCAACAACACTCGCACAAGATGTTGGCTGTAGCGAAACATGCCACAGTGCAGGTTCATCTCACCAATGCTAAGAGGTGAATACCTTTGTCAGAAGGAGGGGCCTCATCATGGTAGCAAACGTGCAGTATACCCCATGACCTCGTGCATATATTGAGTGTCCTGAAGGCAGAAATGCTCATCCCTTGTGTACTTGACTGGTTTCACAGAGATGACTATTGTGGCGCAACCACAGCAGAGCATCCCAACTGATGATAAACTGTGCTGAGTCCATATTCTGCGTAGCTTAAGTTGTCTTGTTTTCGATCCAGAGTCTTTTAGTGAACAATCAAGATGCAGGAGACTGATGGTCACTCTTTTTCTCTCGTTTCCGAACCGGGAATTGAGACGATATACACACCGACAGAACAAGACACGGATGAGTATGAGTTTGTGTTTGATGATTCTCGATCCGAACGCCTGCATCAGGATGACGATTCAAGCTGCTGTACATCGCTAGCGGCCAGCATATTCGACTATGAGCACTCTCACGGTCGACGTTATCACGCCTATTTGGGTGGCAGATATCCGTTGCCAAATGATGAAGGCGAGCAATGCCGCGAGCTAGCTGAGCATCTTCTGATGGAACAACTTCTGGTGTGTACAATATCCAGATGACGAGAGTTGGTGCCAAGCTTGAACTAAACAACTTGCTGATACAGGACGGGAGGCCCTTCTTGTCCGAGATTGGCAACGACCCGGAAAAAATCATCGATCTCGGCACGGGAAACGGTAGGCGATCTGATAGGCTTTGGGCTGTCTTAATACTAACATTGTACCAGGAGCATGGGTGGTAGATGGTGAGCTCATGGGCGTACAGTCAGAGACCCATTGCTAACAACCCCAACAATAGTGGCCGACTTGTATCCAAGCACGACCGTGATTGGAGCCGACCTATCGCCTATTCAGCCCAAATCGTTACCTCCCAATGCATCCATGTTCGTTGAAGATTGCGAAGACCCGTATTGGGCAAATGGACAAGACTTTGATCTGGTCCATTTCAGGGGTATGGCTGGGTTTCTTCTTGACTTGGACACCATGCTCGCTAATGCCCATGAGTAAGTGAACTGCTTCGAAAAGGGAGGGTTGGCTAATGAAAGAAAAGACACATCAAGGAAGGTGGATGGATCGAATTTCAAGATTTCGACTATACTGTCCGCTGTGATGACGGCACCATGAAGAGAGACGATCCATTACGAGTTTTCTTCGATACCTGCGCTCGGGGGATACGAAAGTATGGCTGCACCAACTATGGCAAGAAAGACGTCCGAAAATCTCTCATATCCGCTGGCTTCACCGAAGTTCAGGCAGTGAGCGAGAAAGTGCCCATCTCATCCTGGTCAGATGATGAGGGGTTGAAAGATTTGGGAACACTGATGGAAGCTAACGTCCTTGAGCTTATCGGTTCGATGGCTATCAAGCCACTGATCGCTTTGGGGATATCAGAAGAAGAGAGAAGGGAGATGGTATCTCAAGCTTGCAGGGGTCTCAAGAACAGCAAAGCGCATCGATACATGAACTGCCGCATCGTGTATGCCAAGAAGGATGGAGGTCAACGTTCCAATTCGGGGTCTGATATCGACTTGTGACCTTTTTTTTTTATTGCTTGGGTTCTCTTGGATAATATGTGGCGATGTTTAGGGTTGATGTTGGAGAGCGGACGGCAAAGTTTTGGCGAGACTGCTATAATAGTCGATATCTTGCCGGGGAACGCGGTAGTAATAGAGAGCATGGCACTTTGTATTTCATGGGTTAAATCTCTCAAATCCTGACACGGTACCCAGTATCGAGAATAAAATTGTCTTTATGAATCAAATCGGGCCATGAATAGGGATTTCCAACGCGCAAGTCAGCTGAAGCTGAAGCCTATCGATGGAAGCTTGTGGGAAGTGACGTTGGCAGTGGTGACCCTGGTCGCTGACAAACCTCATTTGCCGCACTGTACCTGCAGCAGCTGGAAATTGTTAGCTCAGCTTCCCTACTAAGATATTGCCTACCTGCATTAGACAACATCACAAAACTACAACGCGCCCCAAGCAGAATTAAAGCCACTTTGAGATAAATCGCTGAAAGCGAATTGCTAAAACCAAGCTCAAAAAAGATCTTTCTCACCAGGCCTTTGGCCTGCGCCATCCTACCATCATGCCATCCGCAGTCGAATCTCCCGCCTCTGCCATCCTCAACCATTCTGCGACGCCCTACAACTTCCGCTTCTCGCCCTTTCTACGACAGACATACCAGGTCGGCCTCTCCCCAGACCGACCAATATGCAAAGATTTCCAGTCTGGCCACTGTCCGAACGGCACAAGATGCCCTGAACGTCACGTCTCCGATTCCAAGACGTCGCAGCCGACTGGCGGTCTTAACTCACTCGTCTGCAAGCATTGGTTGCGCGGTTTGTGCAAAAAGGGTGAACATTGCGAGTTTCTTCACGAGTATAACCTGCGAAAAATGCCTGAGTGTAACTTCTTCATGCGAAACGGCTATTGCTCCAACGGCGACGAATGTCTATACCTTCATATCGATCCTCAAAGTCGACTACCGCCATGCCCTCATTACGATATGGGTTTTTGTCCCCTCGGCCCCAATTGTTCAAAGAAACACGTGCGTAGGAAGCTCTGTGTTTTCTATCTAGCTGGATTCTGCCCTGATGGACCGGATTGCAAGGAAGGCGCCCACCCCAAGTGGTCAAAGGATCTGGAGAAACCAACACTCAAGTCCGAAGAAAAGAAGGACGAAGATACGCGAATGGAATTTGCCCAGGACGATCTTGACAGGCCACGCGACCAACCGAGAGATAGGGATCGGGATGATGGAGGCCGACATAGGGGAGGCCATGGTGGACATGGTGGTAGAGGAAAATGGCGAGGGAGAGGTCGATATCGTGGAAGAGGCCACTAAAGCCAGTTCATCTCTGTTGTACTTTTATTCAAATCAAGATGATACCCATATGGCTTTTGGTCACATTATTCCTACGAAGGTGAATCATCAAAGCAATAGTCAAAAGCCGGTACTTCTGGTTCAAGGCAACTGGATTTGTATTTTTCCAATAGCCGCAATTATGAAAATCATTCAAGAGTTGGGGTCGTGACGGCGTCTATGTGTAATAAAATCGAACCTTTTTACATATCCCATCATAATGCGTGTTATGCAGATCCATCGGATGACGAGCATAATTCCTCAATTTCATTGTTCAAGCAGTTTCAGATGCCTGGGGAGTCCACATGGCTCCCTCGTTATCGGCATGCCAGACGTTGGCCTCTGTTGGAACGGCGATAAACTCGCTTGATTCCCCCTCGCCTTTTTCGCTCTCGTCATCATCATCATCACTGCTTTCTGAGCCTTCATAGGAACTCGTCTTCCATGTAGAGAGTTCATCAACCCGGCGAATGCCCATCATCCATGAGACTAGACCTCGAGGGGCCCATCGTCCAACGAAACCGTAGACGCTGGCGCCGAGACCGACCCGTACGGTGTCGGCAGTGATAGAACCATCAATCACATCAAAGACAGAGTTGTGGAGGCGTCGGAGCGAGCTTCCCTTGAGTCCACGTATACGGCCTCCGGAGATAGCAGAGCTGGTTTGGGCGACAAAGTTTCGAGCATACACGTGTCGGGCGCCCTCAGGCCAGACGAGAGGAGACTCAGGATTTCCTGCAGTGACAAGGCCCTGGTTTGGACCACCACGAGTAGGGACGAAACTGGAGAAGTCAAACGTGCCGAGCTGCATGTGGGTCACCGGAATATCGAGGGGTCTAAGTTCGGCGGTGAGGACTTCAGTGAAAGCGGACAAGGCCGAACACACGGTAGCCTCAGGCGCATGAAACGGTGGGTTGATGGATGAAATGATCGAAGGAGTAAAAACGAGAACCTTGGGAGGGATCCATTTTTCGCCGATAGGGTTCAAGCGGGATGTGAGGAGTGGTAGGAAAGCCTGGATTGTAAGGATGGGCTGGAGGAGGTGGGTATTGAACAGGTCGGCAAAGTTGGAGGGTGGGATTGTTGCGATAGGGGATGTCTGGTAGTGGAGGCTCGGGATCAGGATAACGGATTTGAGAGTGAGCTGGTTGGGCTTCATTCCGGGACCAGGAGCTTGAGGTGACTGGAGGAAGCGGGCAAAGCGCTCGATGGCAGAGCCAGCATTAGGAGGCTGGAAAATGTCAGTATCATCACACCATGATCCATCAGGCAAACTCACGTCGGTGGTGTCAATGCTCAGAGGTCGAACATCGGGTCGCTTCATGGCCTGAACCATGGACTCGTCCTCAGCAGCGTTACAGACGATGAAGACAATGAATCCGCGTCTCTCCATGTCCAAGGACAAAGATCTGGTCAAAGGAAGAGTTGGAGATCCCGCAATGACGACAACATCAGTGCGTCCGCCATTTCTGGCCCTCCTCGCGCGTCTTGTTTTCCTTAAGGAGCGGCTTTCATAATATCCTTTGTAGACGACGGTTCCGCAGGTCAAAATAATAACTCCAGTCAAAATTTTGTGCTCGGCAATCCAATTTTGAAGCCTTTCGAAACGTCCCAAAGACACAACAGTTGTGACTTCCTTGATCGGAGGCTTGGGTCTGACTGACTCCGGCACCCATTCCGACGTGGAGAGAGTTTCTCTGACGACTACAGCGGCGCGGTCGACATTCTTATCAATGAACTCGGAGGCGACGTCGGCGTATTGGCGGACTTGGCTCGAGAGCTACAGTACAATAAGCAACATGGCTTGAACAAGGAGCCGCATGTCTTACCGTGTCCAACAGCTGCTGGGGATCGACAGACATGGTGGTGGTTGGTGAGAGAGAAAAGATTGCTACCTTGGGCTTTTCTCATATGACGGTGACCTTCATGCTGGTGGAGAACTACAAAAGCTTCTGATACCCAACCTCGTCCATGTAAGTGGATGTGTGCACGGACCATCCGATCTCCGCGCCGGAGCTCGGGGCCTGGTCCTCCGATCATCAACTAAGGTACCCGAGGTCGGGTATCTAGACGAGGGTGATAGGCAGATTATGCTTGCAGTTATCCAAATTTTAGAGGTTCTTATGAATGAATCTGTGAAAGTTTTTGACATTCTTTCTTTTATAAGAGAAATACTAAAGCTTAGGGTATATTATTATGTAGATGCATATTATGCTACAGAATAAAGAAAAGGAACATTAGTCCTAGCAATAGTATAAATAAAGCAATTTATTTTATTTACAGGTTGCAAGGGTCTGTAATATTCTTTTTCCTACTTACTTATACTTTACTATCTTGTAGATATTATATGGGCACAGATGTCTTTATGCAGTTATGTGATATCTAGGTAGTATATCTTGATAGCTCCTATTAGGTCGTGGAATATTATTATCCTAGCTTGTAAGAAGACGAAGTGGCAGGAATGCCGCAAAACTAGTAAGACAGACGCCTTGAGGCCTGTATTCCTTAATGGATAGAAGCAAGACAATAAAACCTCAACTCGAACAATAAGGGGCAAGACTGATATTGCAATACATGCTGAATACTTCCTTCGATAGGTACTTAATAAAGAATATTTTAACCCCCTTGTTGTCTTTAACCCTCTTTCTATAGTTGCTAAGTACGAGTTATTAAGATACAGAGAATGGTAGTGGCCGACTTTCCAGTCTCGGAGGTGCGAGTCCTATTAACTTGGGCTACGGAGTAATGTTCTTCTTTTGAAATTCTATAGATATCAGCATAGAGACCCTTATGGGATTTAAAAAGGCACCTCATCTCTACCAACTGTGTCCCACTTATCGATACTAATTCCCCAGACAAATGACGGGAGCGGCCGAGTTGCTGCGGGGATTTTGGTCGGTTATCAGCGGGTCCATTCGTCAAGTCCAGCGTTTCATTGTCTCTTATCTCGTGACCATGCCTCATGTCCCCTTATAATACCCCGAATAACTTATTTAGTCTGTCTCTTCTGTCTCTGCGTCTTCTGCCTTTTTGTAACTTTATCATTCTTTATATAGTCATTGAGATGTAACCCTAGACCTATGACTAGTCCTGCTATCCACTCCTTGGAGATCTGATATCGAGCAAGAATCTGCTGCACGAGCACTATGTTCAACAAATCGGATGTTCCATGATTGCGAATATCCAGTTTGGCCATCTCTGTCGCTACACAAGCCTTTAGTGGGCCAGTCCATGACGCCTGTGCAAACTTCACCCGGTCATAAATAACTTGGGATCGAAGCCTTGATTGTAGCACTCTTCAGTGATCTCCTTTGTTATCCTCTTTCTGGGGGCTTGTTCCGCAATATTCGCAGCAATGGGATTGAAAAAATGCATGGACTCTTGGGCTGCGCCTCGAAGAATATCATGAGATGTGAGGTCCACTAGTATTCTGCCGATGAGCCTGGCAGCTTCGTTCAGTAATATCTGCCAGTGCCAGGAAGTGTCAGTGCCACGACAAGCATAAGACAGTAGATTTGGTCTCTGGGGCATTTCATTCTTCGTCGTCGCTAGTTTTCATCATCGGACTCGTTAGCATATTCAAACTCGGGTTCATCGTCATCCGTATCGCCCGAATCGAATGGTCTCCAATCTTCACCAGTCGCTCCGTAGCCCGGTAAGATGTTCGCATCTTGTTCATCATACTCTCCAAGTGGAAAAAGTCCAGAGCGTGTAGGGTTTCGACGAATTTTCGAGGACGATTCAACTGTACTGGAAGTTTGGGACAAGTCGATCATGGACGGGGGGGGGGGGTTGACCGATGAGCCTGAGTTGAGCTTTGGAAGTAGTTTGGTCATGACATTGTGGTGAAGATAGGAGCTAAACGTGTAGTTGGAGGTGGAAGTTCTTGTTCAGATTTCTCTGGGACGTCAACCCAAGACTTAGAATCAGAGCTGATGCGATAGCGCTTCATCTCTGATTCAAGAACAACTCCATGACGTTTGCGAAGATGAGCCGCAAACTTATGATAATGACCGAAGGTCTCCTTTGACTTGCTGCCAGGGTATCTGCATTGCTGAGCTTTGTAATTATTTGCCCTCTCCCTCAGAGGCGTGGTTGGTTCAAGTGCTGGCGGGTTGCCGTTGACGTAACGATCAATATCAGCTCTGGCATTGTGCTTGGATCTCAAATGTTTTCCGTACTCCTTTTGGGTTGCAAACACTTGCTGCCATTCACACCCGAGAAATGAACATTTTTGAGGTTGCAAGAGATCTTCTTGTGGGCTTCTCGCTTCTGAATCGAAATTCTCTGAGCGATTTCCTCTTCGGTGACATGTTTGTGAATTGATTTGACATGGGCCTTGAGAACACCATAGTCTTGAAATGATTCGCTGCACTCCCGGCACTTGGTTGGAAGATCCCTGTGCTTGTTTTGGTGAGTTCTGTACTGTGCCCTGGTTTGATAAATGGTCTCATCCTTGCATTTTGGCCAGCTACAGAGCTTTGGCACCCAGCTGTGCATGGCACATCTTGATAATCGAGAGACCTTTTTTAACAGCGTTGTATGAAGGGATATTGTCTTCATTTCTGCCTTCAGTGAAACCTAGAACCAATTGAAAGAATACTATCAGATCTTTGCCGGTAGGAGGATCTACCAAACCAAGTCAGTTCGCAGCGTACAAAAACCCACAGAAAGGGCTTAATCAGACTTACGCGTTGAATCGTTGGCTCCATAAGCGCATGACGTAACCGGTTCCAGGTACACCGGTTTTAAGTGTGAGTTGTTCTACTCTGGCTTCGGCTTACTGTATCTGCTCAAGGGTGATCTGCGCGAAGGGGTCGGGTGCTTGGGCTTGTGCGTCTTCGTCTCTAACGAGCAGAGGATCTGGGCCTGGACGTGACACTATCACCATGACGACGTCTGCATCGAAATTGTCTCCCATGATGGGCACGGGGATACGCGGGTGGGCCATGGATTTTGCTGTTCTGTGCTTGGGGTCTCAAGATCAGGGTGTAAAAGTTGGTGTTTGGGGGAAAGTTGAGGTTAGGGCAAGCTCAGAGACACGAAACTTCCAATATGGCAAAAGAGTTGTTCAGGAAGGTGGAAGGTAGATAAGGCCGAGAAGGGCAGTCACGCTGCGCTTAAAACTGTAGCCCGAATCAACTGGTCGGTCTCAACAAAGAAGCAACATGCTTACGAGGCTGTCGATGGTCCATTTCAGCGGAAGGTTGCACATCTTGAGGGATTCAAAAATTCGGTGTGTCGAGATAGAGCGGAATGTAAATAGTGACGGCTTTGCGCGGTAAGTGTCAGAACAAATATACAGTAGATAATATACACGTTGACTTGCCTTGTTTTTTGTTTTTTGTAGTAGTACTAATTCTTGATCCAGCAAGCTGGACCTGGGGATAATATGGAAGGCTACTGCTTAATAGCTAGGACAATTTTACAGTAAAGTCCAGTCCCTAAGACTTAAGAAAGAATAGTAATATCCAAGAAAGAGAGAATAGTAACGAGTTTCTTTAGTTAAGCTTTGGGTAATTTTAGGTCAATTTAGGTAAGTACATCCTAAGATGCACTTACCTAAATTGACCTGAAGTCCGGTCCTTAAGACTTGAAAAAGAGTGATAAGGAAAGAACCGCGTTCTTGTTGCCCTTGACGATACGGACTGACCAACGTCCGTCGAAGTTAGTATTTTGAGGTTATAGTAATTATTTCTCTATGCTGAGGAACAAAAGAGTAGCGTCATTATGCGAAGCTGCTTCTGAGAAGTGACTGATATGAGCGAAGTCGAATGGGAATGAATAAAGATACTTGCTGGCCTTGTATCTCTGTGATGAGTCTAGCTAGGGTTACAGATCTGTCGCCACACAGTCAGAATTGCTTCAATATGTGCAATCTAACGGGTGATAAACGAGTGTGATTAGTATAAAATCGATAGGTTCTTGGCGGAATTTTAGCAGGAATAGCCTGTCCCGATTTCGATAGTTTTGTCTGTACCCTTTTGAGAAGATCTTTGATGAGAATTGAGTTGCTTGTGAGCTCGATAGGCTATGTAGGTAGTATTTTGGGTGCAAAGAGGATTTAGTTGCTGATGGCAGCTTGGATGAGATTAATCCGGCAGTAGCGGCAAAAGTTGTGAGAATAAGAGGTTTCTGTGATACCTTCGGAGACCTCGCCGCTGCAGGAGATGCACTCCGTTGTTTCAACTGGCGCGGGAGTGTCATTTGCAGCTTCATATTTATCGTCTACTTCGGCTTCGGGAATGTTTTCCGGGGTATCTGGTGTCACCAAGCTCGCGTCCCAACTGTTCGACCGGGTGTCGATCTTGAGCCTCAATTTGGTTGTGATCAGCCACTTCTATTACATGGTCTTCGACCTTATAATCTGCTCCTGGTCTAGGAGCCACAGGCCGGGCACTTTTGTGAGGATTGATGGCCTCGTTGTTAATTAATTCCTCCAGTTGTGCCATTGTTGGCCTCAACGTTGGCCTCCTCTGCGGCTCCATTGTTGTTGTCTACCTCGGTGCTGGGAACTCTGTGATATCTTCAGAAGCCTCATCGCCGCAGGAAGTGCACTCCCGTGTCTCAACTGGCGCAGTAGTCAAGTGATTGATCGTTTCTTAGGCTTCTATGACGTGATTTTCGACCTCATACTCATACTTTCCTACCTGAAGTTCACTATCGACGAGTATAAAAGAACTCAGATGAGCAATTTTGGAAATCCAGTCCCATCTTCATTCATGGACATATATCCCTTCAGGGTCGACATCATAAAGACTTCAGCGCGATATGTGGCACACTTGCTGAAATTTCTTTCAGGGTTCCTTCCATTACATCTCATTCCACTCTGTATAAGTGCATTTGAGATGCTTTCGAGTTAAACATTCGACTGCGCGGGAATTATGGTACAAAAGGCGGCCCTTTTCGAACTTGTCGGTGTATTTCTGTGTTTCTGATTCAAACATTCGTTGCACACTTCTCCAATAACCACTGGGATAGCCCCCTTCTGATAGTAAAACAACGCCAGGTCTTGTCGTATTCACCATTGTTGCCGTTTTCGACGAGCTTCCTACAATTAGCTTAAACGAGCACTCTCTGGACGAAGGTCTCTAGAGTCAAGGAGCAACAACTTGAACCACTTCAATGGCTCTTTGTCAATTGGAATGGATGGCTCCTGTTCAAGTCCTCTTGTTTCTCGTCACGATATATTTGGCCGGGTGCTTTCTCGGCGTCCGAGCAGTGACGAAGCTCGGGGTCCCAGCTTGCGGCAATCTCGATATGTTGGCTCTGGACTTGTCGAGGACAACGCTTCGCCTTACGACACCCATGTATGCCTATGAATATCGATGATGGGCAGGCTAATCCTTAGTCTCCTGGTCTTTGGCAAATTCGTGATGACACTAAAGTCAATGGTAGATATCTGGAGGCCATAGTCGCTTCAGACACTGATTGAGGGTTAACCTTTGCCGCGTGTACATATGGATAGACAAATATAAGTACGGATTGAAGAGAATTAAACCACATTCAAGATCGTAGCGTTTATGTCTTTCTCTCTATTAAAAAAAAGGACCGAGGGGTACAACTACTTTGCATCTTCGGACAACAGATAGGGCAACGGTGCATTCAAGGCAATCATGAACGTACTCAGGTCAACTTGATAATTCTTCGGGTTTCGCGTGGCCAAGTGTCTTGCGGGTGGTATGATCATCCTCCCCAGAAATATCCGTTATGGCCTTCGTGGTGACCTTCTTGATGGCAGAAATGTGGTTCTCTATTTCACAGGTCAGGGCGTGTCACGATTGGCTTCAGGCAAGTTGGGCAGTTGGTCTTTGGCGGTCTGGGTCGAAAGCCGAAATCGGCGGTTAATAAAGTACCATACGATAACCATTCCGATTTTTGGAGCCGTAGGCGATGGATTGGGTTGCTCTCGACTTGAGGAGCCCCCCTCCCTACCGATTCCTCCCCTCTGAGGGCTGAGGAGTTTGCACGGCACAATGTGGCTTTAATCTTTTCCACGGGTTTCCAGGTCCGGAAATATCAAAGGCGAACTTTTGATCATTAATACATAGGCCAGTCTTGGATTGACTGCCAAATTTCTTTGAGAAGAAAACCTACAGGGTCTCCCTATCAAACCTAGGCTGAAGAGTTTGCATCGACTGGCACGGGCTTTCCGCAACAGACAGGAGGTTATGGGGCCAGGGCTTGAATAGACCACCCGACGAGCTCACAAAGGCAATCAGAACAATACTGATGAATGCAGACACATTTGAAAAGCGGGAAGTACTGCGCCAGAGACTGAAGTAGTAGACTGAGGTTGAAGTGATAAGCGGACTGTCAGTCATCTTCAGTTACAAACGCCTTAGCGGTCATGGTCACCGTTGTTGGTGTTTTGATAAATCTTGCGAATCTGATCGGAGGCTCGTTGCTAGGAAATATTCTCCAGATAATCGATGGTTCTCGGGTAAAGATATGACTTACTGGTGCATTTAAGCAATTTTGACATTTCGGCCAGCGTTGTATAATATTCGATGGCAGGTTTGCCGATAAAAGGGGTATCAGCCGATGTCATATCGTTCATCACTGCTGAGAAGCTATGAGACAGGCCCAGGGAGGAGGCAAATCATTGCATGATAATTATCAGTGATTCTGTCGTAGGTTCGCACCTCGCAAGGCTGCAGAATTTGTATAGCGGCGTCCATAAGTTCCATGTGGTTGTTTCAATGGTGAAGGCGTGTCATTTCCATGCTTATATGAACACCGCAACGCCCAGGGTTTCATTGATTCGACTCTTCCATCAAGAATATTCCAACCCTTCCAATACGTAGGCAGCCCCATGAACGAATACCTCGGCGGGATTTGACATATGTGAACAGAGAAAACGCGGCAAAGTTGAGTATGCCGGTGTTCGCAATATTAAATTGTTGGGTTCATGGATTGTAGTCAGCTCGTTACTTCTAGTGAAAGGGTTAGTGGTGGCATAGTACAAAATAAAATCCAAGTTGTGTGATCTTGTCATTGTTTGAATAAGGACTTGCTAGTCGCTTGAGGCGTTGGCGGATGGTATTACGTGTGATAAGCCGAATTGTCATTGTAGCCGGCCAAGCAGGAAGTAATATCTGGGTTTGCGCCTGAAATAGAAAGACTGTAGGAGGGTCTATCTGCGCGTCGATGAGCGAGCACCTCTGTATTTTCTCGATCCCTGAATAACATTTAAAGTCCTGTGAGTATTGTCTCAGCCGTGAGATCGCGGCTCGGTTGCGTTGGTTCAGCCATCGACCAAATACACAAATAGAAAGGATGAAGTTCATTTTCGCTGTGAGCCCTCGCAATTTCGCATTGCAAGTTGGTTTTCGGAATGAGCGGCGCCTATGTACATAAGAGCTGAACAGCTACTAAGTTAATATAGACGTCGACATCATCACACTCTCGCATTTCCCCGTAATGGTAGGCAATCATCACCATTCTTTAATTCTTTTCGCTCAAGAGTCTTGCGTTTGATGTCTGTGGAACGATTGCTTGGTTCGGCTGCAGGATCATCTCTTTTGGTAGCGAGATACTCACTCTGCAGCCGTTGCCATGTTGTTGTCACCTTCGTGTGTGCTTCTGCGTGCGCTTTATGTGTTTAGGGATGTTCTGATGTGCTCACTCGCTTATACATGAAATGAGGCTAACATGTTGACGTTTTTTGTGTAGTATCAGAGTGCCAAGGTTGGATGCTATCCTGCGAGTTGATATTTGTGGCAGGCCAACTTCCTCAACCTCCATGTTTTCGGTTACAGACAACACGAACAACAAAGCGCCTGGCATTCATTCAAGGTAGGTAGGTTTCTTGTAACCCTATACCCGACGTACATTGTTATGATGCTTTCTACTAACATTTCATATTCTCAATCTCAATTTCTTACTTCCCACAGGAACAGAGCTAATTGTAGTAGTTGGTGCGGCTATAACAATGTGCTTGATTTCTGTAAGTTGGTACGGTCGGGCGTTGCCCCTAAAATGCAGTCCTGGGGCCCACTATAATTATGACTAAGGCGCCCGCTCATTCCACCCCCCTAACAGAGCCAGCCTCCATTGTAAGTTCGAGGTTATTCATAAAAAGCAGATAACGCCACCAGAATATCATTCTCGCTCTCTCATATCTCAATTACCGTACAATTTGATACCCACTGACTTTGATTGCGTATAATTGGCCAATGCGGCCTCGCCGAGTTCTCGACCGATTCCACTCTCTTTGTAGCCTCCGAATGGGAGCTGATGGTGTAGCATCTTCCGAGCGTTAGCAGGATTTCGGGTGTAGTTGAGGGATGGGTGTAATTGTGGGGCTGTATGATAGTCTTGGCGACTCTGCAGACTTCTGTAGAGTTCTGTGCATGTCTTTCTGCCTCTGGAGGATCTGTTGAAGGGGGTTGTGAAGGGTTCTGTGTCTTGAGGGTTGTGTGTAGATGTGTGGGCATGTGCAATTGTAGGGTAAATGTTTTGAATATGTAACTTACATTGTAGCAGTTGACCCAGACTGTACCGGCCCTCAAAGCGTTGGAAACTCGGATGGCGGTGTTGAGGTTCTTGGTGTGGACAGCGGCAGCGAGACCATAGTTGGTGTCGTGGGCGAGGTCGATGACCTCCTTCTCATCCTTGAACTTGGAGATGGCACAGACAGGGCCGAAAATCTCCTCCTGCATGATCTTCATGTCGGGGCGGACATTGGAGAAGATAGTGGGCTTGATGAAGTAACCCTTGTTGCCCAGGCGCTCACCACCAGTCTCGACGGTGGCACCCTCATCCTTACCGGCCTTGATGTAGCCCATGATGCGGTCGTACTGGAGCTGAGAGACCTGGGGACCCTGGAAGGTCTCCTCGTTGAAGGGGTCACCGACCTTGTTCTCCTCAGCTCGCTTCTTGAAGGCGGCGAGGAACTTGTCGTAGATGCCCTCCTGGACAAAGATACGTGTACCAGCACAGCAGCACTGGCCGTGGTTGTAGTAGATACCAAAGTTGACCCAGTTGATGGCCTCCTCGATATCGGCATCGTCAAAGACAATGTTGGGGGACTTGCCACCGAGCTCGAGGGTGACCTTCTTGAGGTTGGAGGAAGCGGCAGCCTTCATGATGGTTCGGCCGATGACAGTGGAGCCAGTGAAGGCGATCTTGTCAACGTCCATGTGGGAGGAGAGGGCAGCTCCGGCAGTCTTTCCGTAGCCAGAGACAAGGTTGAAGACACCAGCAGGGAAACCAGCCTGCTCGATGAACTGAGTGAAAACGAGGGCAGAGAGAGGAGTCTGCTCAGCAGTCTTCATGACAATAGTGTTACCGGTGGCCAGAGCAGGGCCGATCTTCCATGCCAGCATGAGAAGGGGGAAGTTCCATGGAATAATCTGACCGCAGACACCAATCTATAGATTGCATATTAGTACCTAGACTTTAATGTGACCTAATCCAGGGGTATCTTACGGGCTCAGATCGGGTGTAGTGGAACATGTCGGGAGCAATGTCGATGGTCTTTCCCTCGATTTTGTCGGCCCAACCACCGTAGTATCTGAGGCAGCCAACGACGGCACCAACATCGCCACGAGCGTTGGTGATGGACTTTCCGTTGTCGAGAGACTCAACAGCGGCAAGGAGATCGAGGTTCTTCTCGGCGATGTCGGCAAGCTTGAGAAGGTAGTGGCCTCGAGCCTGGGGAGAGGTGGTCTTCCACTCGCCCTCGAAGGCCTTGCGGGCAGCATTGACAGCAAGGTCGACATCCTTCTCAGTACCCTCGCAGACAGAGGTGATGACCTCCTCAGTGGAGGGGTTAATGACCTCGAACTTCTGCTTGTCGACACCCTCAGTCCATTTGCCGCCGATGAATCTAAAGCATGTTAGTTTGCAAGACAACTATATTTGATACCAAACTGCTTACAGGCCGATGGGCTGCTGGTAGGTACCAGTGACAGGGGTGGACAGCTCAACAGTGAGGGGAGCCATTGTGGATTGTATGTGAGATATGGTAGAGGCGAAGGGGGGTATTGGGTATCTTAAGTGAGGACGTTTCGAGAAAAGAAGAGAAGAGAGAAGGGATGATGATGAGATGATCTGGAAAAGAAATTAGAATTATCGACGACGAGAAGGGAGTATTTATTCTTGAGAATGACGCGGGGTTTTGGTGGAAGAATGGGAGTAAGGGACTGAAGGGGGGGATTGGGGTGTGATGTGCCGTATGCGTGTACCTCGGTGGAGGAGGGGTGAAGTTTGAGTGACGCCAGCTTTCCCCGCAGCAGCCTTGCCTCTCATGTCCTAATGAGCATGGATCTCCATGTACGTACTGTTCTGTGCTACTTGGATGAGGCATGCTGGGAATTTCACGAGCTACCGCTCACACTGAGACGTTGGCGGACAAGCGGCCCCGTAGCATAATGGAGCGCCGAGGACCTTTGCGGAGCACCGTAGTGGCGGCGGTGGACAGGAGCATGGCTAGCATGGTTAGTAGTAGAAACGTCACGTAAGTTATCCTGTGAGCATTAACTGCAGCATTAGTCCAATCACAATACAGCACAAACCGAAGGGTAACTCTGGAATCCGAACGCATTTCGGAACGGCTCAAGGACAAAGCTCTCCTCAAAGCCGTTCCCAACCCCAGATCACATTCATAACAGGCAATTTTCAAAGTGAAGCGCGGGGCAGAGCAGGGATCTTGGAGCGGCTGTTTGTACAGTACCAGCTACGGAGAAAGTAAGTTCTATCTTCGACGTTGCAGCATCACTCCAACCACCTGTACAGACTGACCGATGAACTGTCCACTGATACGGAGTACACTGCCTGACTGCCTAACTAACTGC
Organism: Fusarium sp. NFCCI 5145; assembly: GCA_033439405.1. NCBI lineage: Eukaryota > Fungi > Ascomycota > Sordariomycetes > Hypocreales > Nectriaceae > Fusarium > Fusarium sp. NFCCI 5145. The sequence goes on from JAWDHB010000468.1 coordinate 47,698, forward strand.
CAACTGCTTCAACGGATCGAGCTACTGGTTCTGTCATGGCCTGCTACGCTCTGCTTCTATGACCCTCTGGGCTCCCCGCCAAAGTGGATGGGATCTGACAGTTTCTGCAAATCACAACAGCCGGCAGAAACAAGGTGCAGACATGCCGCCACCACGGGCCTCCAAGCTTCCCCCACAACCGATTCACTAGTGGCCAATTATGGGGTTGCAGGGGATGTTGTTACGGAGCTTGAGGAGGGGATCTGCGCAAAAGAGGACAAGCTTAAGAACACAAAATTCGACGAGGACAGCGCTTTGTACGTGAAAAGAGGATACTCGAGAAGTGTCAAAGCTCGAGTCATATTTCGATGTTGTTCATTTGAGAGTAGAGCCTTATATCATCTTGCAATAGAGCAAGAAAATCACTTGAGTTGAGATTCCTTAAGCCATGAATTGGTTGCATCTATCTTCCATAACCTTGACAAATCAATCTATCAATGATGCATGCACAACCCCGGAGCCGACCCCAGGTACAGTACATGCACCACAACTCCATGTCTGGCAATGTGCTGCAATAAAACAAGACCTCATTGGGATATCAAACTCGATCCGCACATCAGTCTCCAGAGCTTGGGCGGTTTCATCCTTGAACAACAACCAGTCACTCGGTGTGATTTGCTAATAATGCCGTATAGTCAAGATACGGTATTGCTGAGTAATGTGACTTATTGAATAGACTTCGTAGCAAGAAAAGGATTGTTGCAACGGTGCTCTACGACGAACCGCCGCCACGGATTCTCACCGACCCCATCTTATTTGGTTGTGCATCTCCGAAATAGTTCTGGTTCGGACTTAAGGCGATCCCCTCTACGTGTTAGCGCTTCTCTGAAGACGTACGGTTTCTGCAGATTCCTTCTATCCAGCCAAAAGGCCGCGGCGTTTATCTAGGGTATCAGTTATCCCTCAACTCGCAAGCTCGATTTCTTCAGCCCGCATGGCCAAGCACTATTTACATGACAGAACCCTTGTAGACTTGAGGAGGATCGTTCGACCATTCCTCAACTTACACAGCGCTTGCAATCTTAGTATCAACAATTAGCATCTGAGCCTTCTCCATCTAGTTATTGTTTGGCCCAGTAAGGTGTGCACTACGGAACCGCACACCTCCACACCCCAGGAAAGCCACAGCCGCGTGTAAGACGACCGAAGCTGTTCAGCTAACCTTCGAGATGAGCTGTAGATGGCACACCATCGTTGGTCTCTCGACTTTATTCTCCTAGTCGCTACAGTACAGGCTATCCTGATCAGGTGGGCCACAGAATAACCGGCACACTTTACACCTCTTTCAGCCATGTCAGATAAAAACTACCTAAAATTTACCTAAACTTCTATACAGCCTTAGGTATTCCTTAATATATCTTAGCCTATAAGTTTTCCCAGTATGCCTATTATTTTGTTATTCACGTGCCTGTCGGTTGAGAGCTTCGCTTTGCACATGATTCAACGGTACACCCCCCGCCTTGGCCTCGCGGATCTATCTTGTTTGTGATGGCAGTGCTACCAACACCGACACTACAGTAGTGGACCGTGCTCAGATCTTCACATCTACAGGGTTATCCAACGTGGCTCTCACCCCAAACAAGACATTCAGTAACCTCACTTTCCTCTTCGCGCTCTCGGCGCATTTCCTGCAAGCATCTCTCAGCCCCATAAATAGAAAAACAAAACAGGCATTAAATATTCCTTTAGTATGGATTGTCGCTGTTTATTGCTGGGAGACCGAGTGGTCTTGCGAAACGCTCGGTGTAAAGGGGAGCGAGCATTGAACTGCCCCGCACAGCAGACGACCTACATAGAAAAGAGCTGAACCTCCCCTTTGACAAGGTCATGTGTGGGCTCTCCAATTCCTGGGGCAGCCGTTCATCCTAGTCCCGAGTACATATTCCTAATACTATCTAGCTTTTCCTTGCAGAGCCCCTGCTGACGTTCCCTATGACCGACGAAATGATGGTTGGAAAGCCTGGTGCTTGTGCATTGGCTTCGCGGACCCGCAGACTTGCCGGTCGCAATTGCGGCTCCGCTGCGACTCCGTCTCGCCGGCAAGGGCGGGGACGGCCCCACACACCCACCCCGCCTCCGACTCAACCTTCAACATCCCCTTCCCCAGGCCCAAAGTCCAAGCGCTCTGGACTTTTTCCTTTTACGGCCAAATTTCAACATGACCACATGGAAACGATGCGCCTCATTCTTGGTGTGAATACGGCTTATTGCGACCTAACAACACCAGCACTTCTGGACATTTTTGTCCTTGACTAATACGTCGTTAAATGAACCCAAGAGGTTAGTCGCCTCCAAAGATCATCAACCAAACCACTTGACTATCGTTGATTCTCCAACATGGGACCCCTTCTTCGAGAGCCTCAACGTGTCAGCCTTGCTCATTGCCTCCGCAAAACTGGCCCAGCAGCAGTCCAGATGCAGAAGACGACATGACAGATCATAAGCTCCCCCACAAACTTACGAGAGCCGCAATTGTTGAGATGGGAGATTGCAGGGCATGGTTAAAGCCTTCAATCGAGTGAGACCTTGTTGAAGCTCATCCGCATCCTTCAACATTGCGGCATCTACGGGTCCGCGACTCCATGCTTGCTTTTTACCCCGCCAGATCACTTGTCTTCTCCGTACATACGTAGGTACGACTACCCCACACCCGGGACCGCAGTCTTTCTCCTCATCCCCGACTTCAGGGGACCTGTTGGATCGGAAACGGCTCCGTCCTTGGGCGTGAGAATAACAGGCTAGATTTCTGAAGATAGATCTGACCCCAGATTTGTGCAGTAATGGTTGGTAACTGCGCAGATGGGCAGATGGGACAGGCTACCACGCGATGGGTTGGGTTTGACAGCCACGTTCTGTTGCTCGGTTCAATGGTAGTGGGACAGACTAGTACTCTAAAACACCTTATGGGCTGATGTTTCTGACCCGACGACAAGTCGTGCCGGTAGTCTTCGGGACTTGCTTGCGAGCGAGGCCCCGCGTGCCCCGGATTCTCCCCAGATGGTCTGCTCCTAACTCGCCCCCATAAGTCGTGCCCCCGGACTATCGCTTTCCCCAGATGCACTAGGACCTTAAGAGAACTACATGCTGGGTCTATTACTTTGACTCCAATTGGTGTATTTATTCTCTCCAACTACAGATGCTGTTGTTATGATTATTCGTCTTGGTAGTGTCAGTACCCTTTACTCAAGGTCTCCAAGAACGCACACCGGGTAAGCACACATAATTAAGAACTTGATAACTCTTTCATTATGACACTGCTGTCTTGTCTCTATTGTATAAACTGATATCGCTTGAGGCAACCGGTCACACTTGCCAAAATTTTGCTTTTGACCGAAACACTGAGCAGACATCGAATTGTTTCAAAGATCAAGAGTAGAGAGGTAAAAAGAAAAATATCAAGGGGAAAGGCATTTCCTGTTTTCCGATCGGTATGGCCCATATATTGCTTTGGGTTTCTCTTACTGGATCGTAAGCAAGGAGGTATTGTGATGCTGAAGAATACTTATGTGCTCAGTCCAATTACCAAGCCGCGAAGCCTGGGCAACCTGCATGCTCTTCCGTGTTTGTCTTCTCTTTCTTTATGTAGGTTATCGTTAAACCAAAAGTCGACGGTACCACCTTGACTTGTACAAGTTGTACAAGGCGATACTGGGGTTATGATCAATAAATAAGCATTTCCTTCACCTCTTTTGCGTTTGCGTTTTCGTTGAGTGACGGGACGCTTTGTTGGCAGTGCCCATTGACACTGCCCGTCGCCCAATCACAAGCACTCCTACCTCATTCCAAGCAAACAGGCGCGCAGCCTTCCTCTTTCACACTCCATGCTGCACACGAAGTCGTCTCAATTTCCCAGAATTTCAGCATCTTGTTTTCAGACGTCGCCATGGCGGTACTGGACAAGGTTCCTCACCTCACAGCACGAATTCGAGTGGCGGGAGAGTTGGCGAACGAGTACGATCCTCTGGCCGACGAAGAAGTTGTAGCCAATACCGACAGGGAAGGTTCTGAAATTCCGACAACATATTGCTATATCGAGTCCAAGTCAGGTGCCGAGTTCGCCATCGAAGTCACGGTTTCTCCCGATTTCAAGTTTCCCCATCATTGCGATTCCCTCGCCGCCCATGTTCATCTTGATGGCCAGTGGATGAACGGCAGGCTTGTATACAAATCTCAGGCGCTTGCTGTGTCTGTAACTGCTATCATCTCAGACACAGAGCATCCTTCAGAGACGCAGAGCGGACACTCTACAATCAAGAGATTTGTTTTTGCTCCTATCACCAAAAACTGTCAGTATTTGTTCAAGCCACATCGTTTCGTACTGACAAGAAACATAGCAGATCCTATGACCAGTGATAAGGTCAGCAAAGACATCAAACGAGCCGAAACCTTGGGGGTAATACGCCTGGTTCTTGAGGCAGGTTGTTACAAAGGACCGATAGACTGGAAACCGCGCACTAGGCATGACAACGTGGACCTGGAGTTGGCAGAGAAGGCGCTGAAAGGTGAGGCACCTCCTTGGGTGGCACTTGGTATATAAGACTGACGTATAAAAGGCAAGGCAATAAGCCACGCCACCTCGTATGTCATATGCCAGACAGTGACTACTGTTTCAAAACTGATAAAGGCGTCTAGGCTGGCTGTAACTACGGAGAAACCATTTTCACCGAGAGCTATGATTAAGAACCGGCGCCCAGTTGGAGAATTCTTCTTTCGTTACCGGTCCTACAGTGCGCTCTCTTCTTCTTAACAGGACCGAGGACTCTACTAAGCTTGATATAGAAGCTCTTCAACATGAAATGATAATCCCGCGCACTCCGTCACCTAGGCCTTCAGCTACAACGAGCCTCAATGCAGAAGACCTTTCTCGCCTCTCCGAGAGCGATATACGACGCCTTGCTTTGGAGAGACTGCGCGATACCCAGGTAAGAAGCCAGTTCAGGGTTGGAGGATTTATGCTATATCCAGAAGACCTGATATCATTGTCTTTGGATCCCCGTCGCTGACTTGATCTAGGTCAAGGACGAGTCCGCTCGAGTCAAACGAGAGGCAGATGAAACCCCCCCTGCACCGAGACAGTGGAAGCTTGTGAAACTTGATGATGGAAATGAGGCTGTTGACTTGACAGATGATTGATTTTCATGAAGGAATCCCCATGGCAGATTTGTAAGTAGCTAAGCCTCATGGGGTCATCATTGATTTCGAGGACTGTGATCACTTAAATGGATGGGGATTGAACCGGCATTGAGCTACAAGGAATAAAAACCGGCGAGGTCTATCATCTCGAAACGAAAATAGACATGCTGCTAGTATTCAAATCGGAACATAGTTTCATTCTGTCTTGTTACACCAAACGCTTTCGTCTTCGTCTGAAGGTATGGAGTACTGTGCCAAAAGCAACGTTGGTGTCGGATAGTGGAGTTTTTGCAGTCGAGGCTCCGTCGTAGTCCTAGCTTAGCTTGCACCTGGAGCGTGAGCGACCATTGGCTAACAGAGCACGCTGCCAAGACGCCAGCGTGAACCTCCTCCATCTCCTTTCGCGGAATACCTCATGACGTTGCATCTCAACTCCTCCCTCAATAGCCAGCTCTTCACATTTGCATCAACCTCGCATCGCCTACATCCTTGATTTCACCCTCACCTCGAACTTGACCATGCTCATGTCTAGAAATGCTGCACTTGCCATCTTATAGCCGCCTCAATTCACGCGCTCGTCGCTGAGCGGTCTCCTTTCCCGCGATGGCTCCCGAAGCTCCCAGTAACATCCGCGTTTTCGTACGTTGGCACAACCAGACTGTCTTCGCCGGCGAGGAAGTCAAGTGTACGATTACCTTTAAGAATGTGGCACCTACACCGGGCCAGTCAAGACCACAGCCGCAACAGTCTGAACGAAGTCGTCTGGCCTCTCCCTTACATAGCCGTCCCAAGTCAAACCAAGGCTTAACCCCGCCGCCGTCAGCATCTTCAGGCAGAGGGCACCGTCGGTCTGCTCTTTCATTAAGCGTTCCTTCGTCGCAATCACATAGCCGGACAGGTTCAGTCCAATGGCCGTCATCGGCAGGCTCGAGTGATGGTCGTTCGAGCCACTCCCACAAACGCTCAGTTTCAATTGTCTCGATAGGGTCTAATAATACCGTGGAAGACCACACGCAACGAAATGATCTGCCTTCAAGACCTCAAAGGCCGCACCGAGGCCATGGGCGCGCCTCAAGTTTACAGATAATTCCTCGAGCCCAGGGTCAGCTCCCAACTGGGCCTCACTCCGGTTCGTCGCTTATTCCGCGTCGTTTGGAGCACCAGCTAATCTTACCAGCATCATTCTCTCCTCGCCTTTCGAGCTCTCCTTTGTTCCACGCTTCATATCCCCCGCCTGATCGATTTGGCCGTATATCTCGACCCCCTACAACTCCACATACCCCCATCGCAGGAGGCCAACGAAGAGCATCCCCACAACAAATGCCACCGGAAAACCCAATGCCAGAGTTTCGCTTTCCTGCGGCGCCTTCACCTACCCGAGAAGTGCCCCCGACCCTCTCTAGAAGATCCACGAACGAAAACATGCTCAGTCCTAGGAATGCTGCGGGTGATCCTGGTGGACTGGCAACACGCCTCAAGGACGGCGTTCCAACTATCAATGAACAGCCTGCTCCCGCAGCCCGAATTCTAGCAAGCAGTGGCGTGTTAGGAGGGACGCCGCGAAGTAGCGGGGAGTTCTATTCTGTTAGCAACAACTCGTCAGAAACTCTGGTTTCAGAATATGTGACACAGCAACCAACTAATCGAGGACACGGACGCCCACTTCGGAGAAGTCTTGGTATGCCTGCGCCTCAATCGAGAGCGCCCGAGTCCTTAATGATGGGATATGCCCAATTACATGGCTCTTTTTCCTTGGACGGGTCTCTGGTCAGTCTCAGCCAATTCGATCAGGTTAAAAAGAAGGCCATCGTTGGTCAGGGCGGTGGTGTTGTTGGTCTCGAGTCCAAGCGTGACAGCGGCCTTCTGGGAGGATTTGGGTGGGGTCGCATCAGCAGCTCACTGGGTGACTTTCTGGGCGGAGGAGAGCTCAGTACAATCAAAGAGATGCGAGGGGTTGCCAACTCGAAGTCTGTGCCTCTTTTGACTACACCGCAGTCTATACTGTTCGTTGATCTACAGCTCGCACCTGGCGAGAGTCGGGTGTTTGAGTACTCTTTTCAACTACCCAAAGGTCTTCCTCCTTCGCATCGTGGAAAGGCCGTCAAAATTACTTATAGCCTGGTCATTGGTACGCAAAGGGCTGGGGGAACCAAGGAGCAACATGTGAAATCCGTCGAAGTTCCTTTCCGAGTGTTAGGAAGCGTCAACAGCCACGGCGAAATCCTGGGGCATGACCTGATGAACCCTTATATCTTATTACGGGACCAAGCCCAAGTCAAAATTCCGTCAAGCGATGACAAGGGATCAAAGACTAATGGGAACGGAACAAAGGGGCAGCAATCAGCGCTGAATACCTTTTTACTGTACGTGGATGACCTGGTGCACCGACCCCGAGACGAAAGCGGCAGTATTCTTCTTTCACCAGCTGGCGGTAATTCCAGACGACCATCGACATTTGAGGAAGCCAGTACTGCGCATGATGCTATTCATATGGCAATCATGCGAAGTAATATGGCATCCGGTGGGCAGCAGAGCCCGAACCGATTTGAAATTGCGCGAAACGGACAAAGAGTTGGTGTGGTGATGCTTACGAGACCCGCATACCGACTTGGAGAAGTAGTGACAATGGCGATTGACTTTACAGATGCGGATATTCCGTGTTACGCAGTACATACTACACTGGAAACCTCAGAGAAGGTAGACCCATCTTTGGCGATAAGATCCGAGTCGAGCATCCACCGAGTGACAAGAAAGGTTTACTCATCCTCATCCGAAGCAACGATGTACTCACGACGGGTGACATTCAAACCAACGATTCCAATTACTGCGACTCCAGAATTTGTTACCAGTGGAGTCAGTTTGGAATGGAAGATTCGTATCGAGTTTGTAGTGCCGTCCACTGGGAGGGATTCTCCTGATGAGAGTGAGAGGCGAGCTCCTCATCCATTATTGGAGCAGATCTCGCAAGATGAGAAAGGAGGAACGGTCCTTGTGGCCGTGGAAAATCTAATATGTGAGAGTTTTGAGATTGCCGTCCCTCTACGTGTTTATGGTGCAGTTGGAACAGGACTAGAGCGCCTTGAGCGGGATGAGGCGTCTGAAGAAGGTCTTGCTGTATGATGGGAGTTGGATTGACCATAAATATTGGGATTTGGGTGTTGGATACTCGTCTATCATGAGATCTTAAATAGCTCGGTTTACTCAACACGGGAGCCTATTATAAAGAGGATATAGGGTGTTCACAAAATATACTAAAAGAGCGGGAAGTACTTATATGTAATCGAAGAAAACAGCTTGTCTGATACGCTCGAGCCGTTGGCATTAACAAAATGCTGTTGTTGTGTATGGGTTTCCTGTTCATGCGTCTTCGGACCATATAACCGGAATGGACCAGCTTTGCAGGATGTAATCACGGCACGTCTAAGATATTTGAGGCGGTCGATGTTGTTAAGAGCATGGGTCAAGTAAGCTATTCACAGTATATAATGAAAAAGGGACTCGCGCACAGATGATTGCCTCGAACAAAACCTAGGATTGACGGATCGATTGGCTTACCAAAGGCCAGCGCTGCGAACCTAACCTTAAAAAAGAATAAGCCAGACAGATTAAAATTAACTGGTACGAATACCACAAGCCGAGAAAAGCTGAAGTCTAAAGGTACAAGGCTAGCAGGACGGGACCGCCTTCAGAACATCCTCATTTCGCCAACTGCCAGGATTAGACAAGCGGATAGCGACTATGGACTAAAGTAGGGCTACTGCTATCTAAGCAAAACGGTCTTTGGGCAGAATTTGCTTTTCTGGTTTATTTTGGTATGGAGATGGCTCCTGAGCCGCTGATGTGTTGTTATTATTGATGATTAGCAACCGTGGCTGCTGGCTTGACAACGAGATGGGGTTGAAATTTGAGTGTTCAGAAAACAGGTCACATGTGTTCCGTAGGGTTTATAGAAATAAGAGATGATTGTACAACTCGTATCCGAAACTTATGAATCCTGGATACCGCGCAAGGTTGGATGGAGTTGATTGAATCTTTGCAGGGTTTTATCATTATCACCAACAAAGACCAGGTTAATTTACCACCGTCCAGGCCTGAAGTGATTGCCAGGTGACAGCCACTAACGGGAGGGCTAGGCGGCAAGGATCAAGACGCCAACAATCAGCTCGTTCAGGCTACTGCTGATACCAGAGAAGAGACCGTGAGATGAACGTCAGGGTCTTGGCTCTCATCAAAGGTACAAGATCCCTGGGCAGTAAATAGACAAGGGCCCATGTACACAACCCAGCAGAACAACTGTTAGGCGCCCACCAAGGACCTGGACTTTGGACTTGGTGGACTTGGTTTTTGAGATGATTTAGACGGGAAGGGAATGGCCTGGGGTTGGGTTGGATTGGATCCATTGAGACCATGAGAGTCATCAACATTCCATCCCACGAGCTAGTGCGAATCTTCTTTTTCTTCCCTTCTTCTACTCACCAACCGCTGTCGTTGGGAGGTATCGCTATTTTCTATACTCACTGTCGCTCATTAACTAAAATTTACCTTAGTCGTTGTAAGTGCATGATGGTTTTCACAGGCTCGCTATTTCAACCTCCCCTCTCCAGCAACTGACGCGCCCCCGCAGCCTTTGATATTTCAACATCTTGACTTCCATTCTGAATCTTGCTCCTATCAGCCCCCGCAGGCCCGCATCAGCTTCCCGACTTACACCGCCCACCATCCACTTTTGCAAGCATCATCCTGCTCCAGTTCTTCTTTTGATCGTGGGCAAATGATATTTGCAATACATTCGTTGATCCTTTGTTTCTCGATTATCATAATGAGATCTTACTAGGGTTTCTGTCACTCTTTTAAGTCTCAGTACTCCTGTTTTTGAAATTGGCCTCACTTCTTAATGCTTCACCACTGCATCCACCCTACTATAGGTAGACAATCTTGTCAAAACTACATCACCAAGTGTCAATGGAGGAAATATGGCTGCGACACCCTCTAACGGTCGTTTCAAGCTTACTCCTTCCAACTCTCCCTTCCTAGCTCGCCCTTCTAGATCCTCAAGGTCGCCTATGCGTGGCCGCACAAACGATTCTTCGAAGCTTTCCCTCCAGCGCGTCATCGGCACGACCTGTTCCTCAACAACGGGGTTCGACACTCTCCCGTCCGTATTCGCATACATAGCCGGCGGTGCTGTGGTTGTGGTGGATGTCAATGGTGAAACTCACTCTCAACGTTTCTACCGAGCTCGGCCGACTGCTGTCCCGCTTTATTCGGTAGCGACCTTTCAGAACACTCCTACAACACCTTCAGGAACACCAAAGGCGAACGACAGTCGTGGCCGTGTTGGCTCGAGATATCCCAATTCGCCACACACTTCATCTGACTGGAATGAGTCCCCTAGCAATACTTGGACAAGTCGCGAGCGAATCAAGGCTGCGACATGCCTCGCGTTGAGCCGAGATGGAAAATATCTAGCTGTGGGCGAGACCGGGTACTCCCCTCGTGTTTTGGTGTTTAGTTTACACGATACTTCCTCGGACAGCCCGCTCATATCTATCAGCGAGCATGCTTTTGGGGTCAATTGCGTTGCTTGGTCTGCGGACACCCAATATCTTGCGTCCCTAGGAGCCGCTAATGATGGATTTCTTTATATCTGGAAAGTTGACCCGCGAACAGGCGCGGCTAGACTCTACAAGCAAAACCGGTGCACATCCTACGTAAAAGACATGGTCTGGATGGGCAATTGCCTCATCACTTTCGGGGTTCGCCATGTCAAGATGTGGAAGCCGGACGATGGACCAACCATTTCACCTACGAAGCAGAAGTTTTTCAGTGAACAGCCGGCCTCTACCCCACCCTCACAAAGGACCCTATCAGGGCGTAACATCCTGCTAGGACCTCTCTTGGAGGATACATTTGCTTGCGCTGTTGTTGTCAAGAACTCGAGCCTCATCATTTGCTCGGAAACGGGCGGTGTATGTATTATGGCGGAGGACGACAGACAGATGAAACTACAGAAGGTCCTTGGCCTGGACTTTTCTATCTCAACGATTGCCGTCAAGGACAACGTTGCTTATGTCGGTGGTAAACACGGCCATTTCGCCGTGCTTGACGTCGAAGCCGTTTTGGACGCCCAACCACCATCAGCATGCATAAAAGAGACAACATTCTCTTCTACGGGCCAGGTGGCTCTGGGTTTTCTGGCAAACAAGCTAGTCACTATAGACTCACAGCAGTCCATTGACATCTGGAGCTCTGACCATGTACCTGGCAAGGATACCATGGCCATGGCAAGCATTCCTATACCTGGTCATGGGCAGTCTGTTACAGGCATCCAGGTCCTAAAACGTCCCAATGATTTGGACGCCTCATTCCTAACATGGACAGTCTCTGGGAACGTCACTTTCTGGACGTTGGAAGGTCAAGTCAAGGCCTCGATTGATGTACCAATTGGGATGACTGAACCAGAGAGCGAGTTGGACCCTGTCAACCAACTCACTTGCGCCCGTGCGACGAGTGATGGTAAATTGCTTATCTCCGCCGACAAATTGGGCGTTTTGCGAATGACAGATATCGTAACCAAAGAGCCTGCTCTAGATATCAAGGCTCATACAGCTGATTGCCGGTCTGTCAGTGTCTATGACAACGATGGGAAATTTCTTATGGCTTCGTGCGGACGGGACAGAACTGCACAACTCTTTCACCGGACTACTGATGGCTCCATTGAACATTTCCAGACTCTGGAGTTCGCTGCCAAAGTTGTTCAAGTCATGATTCCGACTGAAGACAGGGTACTGACGTGCTCATTTGATCGAACACTTCAAATTTATGACCTTATCACTAAAGAGGGAGACCCCGATTCTATTGCTGCCATCCCTTCAAGGGTCATCTCTCTCCGAGCTTCGCCTAGCTCAATGGTTTTGGGCATGGGCCAAAGGACCGTCTTTGTCTCCCTATTGGATCGATCTATTTGTCAATACGACCTCGACACGGGGCGGAAGATCTCGTGTTTCAAATGCCAAGACGAGACGAGAGGCGATTCTGCTGTACTTGACTCGCTCTGCTTTGGGCAATGGCCACCCAAAGACCAGGACTTTCTCCTAGGGACGTCCAACACGGACAAATCCATCCGACTTTATGATGCCCAGACAGGGAGCTTTCTGGACCGGGAATGGGGTCATACAGAAGCGATCAATGGTGTCTGCTTGATTGAAAATAACGATGGAAGCCGTAAAGTTGTGAGCGTTGCATCAGATGGAACAATGATGATATGGTGTTTAGATCTGAACGATCCTTTGCCCGGTTCTACGAGCAGAGAACCATCGCCTGCAAAAGATCCTGTGTCAGGTCGACCGCCACTCCGCAGAGTGCTGTCGAAGGCTGAACTGGCCGAATTCCAACGACCTTCGCCACCATCAGGCCGAAGGTCACCACCACGAAGCCTTCAACGACGGACTTCGCGCTTCAATCTGGCTGCTAGTGTTAAGACACCAACACACGGAGTCCCCACAAGTCCCAGTAGCACGATGGCAGAAGACACGCCCTCGAGACGGCCTTCTGTCGACCCACGGACTAGTCCCCCGGTGTCTCCTAAAGCAAAGATCAAGAGACGGCCTTCTCTTCCAGCTCTCGGCACAAGTGCTCGCAAGAAGACATCATCATCGAACTTGCGTGGTTTTGGCTCGTTGAACATGGCAACAGAACAAACTTGTCGTCAATTGAGATCATACAGGAAGAAGCTTGCTTCCACAGAACCCATCAGTCAAGAAAATCTGACTGAGCTGGACCAGGAGTTGCGGTTGACAGCAGCAGCTCTTGGCGATAGGGCTATTCGGAGCAGAGCCATGAACGAGACGGTTCTCAGTGGCCTGCTAGACCAGTATTCAGAAAGACTCGTCACATTACTAGATGAAAAACTACGCCTCAGCTATCAACCAAAATCTCCGACTGACAAGGATGGAGACAGTCGTGACGGAGACAGCCCAGATGAAGAGTCTCGGCGCAGTGCGGACGGATCCTCAAGTTCGCTTTCACCGTAACATTTTTGTCCTTATCTGTTTATAGAGGACCATTTTCACTTTGTTATTCTTGGATCAGGATGGTAACGGCGTTAAAAGGTTATGGATTATGGGAAGGACGGCGGGGGACCAAGGCAAGCATGGAGTGTGTCCGGCTGCTAAGTTCCAAAATGATACCATGGGTCCGGAGTCTTGCTGCTACTCTGTTAGGGATATAATAATCCTATATCACAGCCGAAACCGGCGCTTTCTTACCAATTAACTGAAGCTGATTCAGCGGTTGCGTTGCCGGTTTTTTATCAGCTTGCAAAACTGTGAAAATTTGCCCTAGGATGAATACATCAAATAACAAGTTTTCACTTCTTTCATTTCACAGGGTCGCTTGTCGCGCCTGTAGAGTGTTGGCGTTCAGGGGTATCACGTGCTGTGCTAGACTTTAGCGTTATTGTAGCTTTAACGAACCCAGCCCAATTTTCTTCCCTGCATCATCAAACAACCATCATCAAAGTTCCGGGCAACGTTATCAGTAAATCAATCACGTGACAACTTGACAGACGATTGCGAGGCGACCAAAAATTTACTACACTGCCGACGGTCAAGCGCGTTTCGCAACAAAAAATCCCAGGAGCCAACGCACCCGATGAAAGGCCTGGAGGTCGCCATAGACGGTTTTGGAGTCCTTGACTAAGATTGCCTGTACGTTTTTGATTGATAGAACCCCAGCCATGACGTAGCCGCACCTGTGTCGCGACAGACGCCTAACTTGAGTATCTAAAACTATAGACCGTGGCGCCAGTCCATCTTCTTGCACGACGTGAGGGCCCCCTGGATAGCTGGCGAGGTGAATCGCGGGGCATGAATCAACCGACCATCTACACGTCCCTCGAGTCGCTGCTATTATTCCAGTCGTTGGTGACCCAAGGTATCGACACTGGGGCCTTTTCGCGTATCTCTGAGCAACTCAACAACAACGCGCTCGTCAAGGAGGAAGCTACCTATGATCCGGCACGACTAAAGCCCGATGCGCTCAAGCATCTCTTCCTGCAGCTTTTGGGGGACGAACTGAAGGGTGACTCGGAGAAGGAAACGCCCGACGATCAAACAGCATTACCGAATTCGCGAAAACGAAAGCTTGAGAGCCCCCCATTACCAACTCTTAAGGAGATCTACGAAAATGTCGAGAAGATCCCCCCGCTTGTCCATCGTCTGTACGCGCGATACCGCGATCACATTGTCGCGCAGATCCGAGAGGATGAGCAAAGATTCGAGTCGGTTCAGAAGGAAATTCAATCACTGGAGCGAGGAGAACGAGAACGGCGCGCCAGAGCTGCAAGCCAGAATGGGACGCCTGTACTTGCTTCTCGTGACCAAAAGCCTTCCGTCACGCCTAATGGGCCAGGTCCATCGCCTGGTCCAGCAGCAAACTCGGCAACACCCGTTCGCAGGGGTCCTACACAACAGACGCCTGTAATCCCACCCAAACCTCCGGTCCCCCACAGCACACAGCCAACAGTTGCACCCCCAAGCCACTTGCCGGCTGGAACAGCGCCAATCCGGCCTTCTACTTCGCCAACTCCACTGAATGCTAATGGCTCGGTGCTTCAGCCTCCCGCCGGTGTTCCTCAGACCACACCACGACCGTTGCAGGCACCACAACCTCCTAAACAGACTCCAATCCCTAGACCAGAGAATGGATCCAAGACAAAGGACAGCAATGCGGTTCCCCAAAATGCGACGCCAGTCGGAGCTTCTCTTAAGTGGGAGAAACCTTATCAACCACCACAGACAACTCATACACCCCCTCGGCAGTTTCAGTCACCTGTCGCTCAAGGACCAACGGCCCCCCCGCCAGCGCACCAACAGCATCAGCAGCATCTACAACAGCAACAGCAACAGCAACAGGTGCCACCGCAACAGCAACAGGTGCCACCGCAACAGCATTGGTATCCCCAGCAAACTGCTCAATTCTCCCCCAAACCTGGTGCCCAACCATTATCTCATCCCCAGACACATCAGCATGCACAACAGGCTCGCCCACATCCTGTCGCTCCGCAAACTCCTCAGGTTCAAGCTCAGTCCCAGCCTTCTCAAAACCAGAATCAACAGCAACAACAACGCCCTCATTCCCAAGTTATCCAACCACCGCAGCCACCAGCACCAGCGCCGCCGGCTCCTCACACTCCTCGAACAAAGCACACTACACCAGCACAGCATATTCAACAGGCTCAGAAAGCCCAAGCCGTTACACCCGCACAGCATGCTCAAACTCTGCCTGTCCCTGTTTCTCAGCCTCAACTTCTTCCCCAGCAACAGCAGCAGAAAACTCGGCCAACTCTCACAAAACCAGGACTAGCACCACCTCAGCATGCTGGTCAGCTAGCACCTCCTTTGCAGCCGGCACCTCCACGACTAGTTGCAGACTCACCTGGAGGTCAGACACTTCACCCTCGGCCGTCATCCACGACTCCCGTGCCACATCCTCGTCCGATTCAGGCCCCTCAGGGACAAGCTCAGCAGATACGACAGATTGCTTCAGGCTCCCCGACTCCTTCTACAGGAAGCGGAGCTCCTATTGCTCCCCCTCAACAACGATGGCCACCGGGATACCAGGCTCAACCTCCTAAGCATGCTTCGCCAGTCAGCTCTCCCGTACCTCAACCCTCCAAATCTGATAACAAGGCTCAACAGTCGCAGTATGTTCCTCAACCTCCACGACCTGGTGTTTTGGGCCACATCATTCGTCAAGCTCTCAATACGCCAAAGAAGATTGGATTGCCATCCGCACCGCACACACCTGTTTCAGCAACACCAACCCATGTAACACATGGATTTGGAACAAAATGGGCACCGCATTCGACTCCATCGACTCCAGGTCCTAGTCAAATGGGTATGGCACCTCAGAGTCCAGCTTTCGAGCCAGTCAGTCCACCTCAAAAGCCTGCGACTTTGCCTAGTTCCGCCGGGTCAACACCAAGACCCTCCAGAAAACAAGCACCCAAGGCGATTTCGAAGCTTGAACAGGCGGCTCCCAAATCTGCGCGCGGGCGGTCCGCGAGGGCCGGGCAGAAGGCTCGCGGTGCTAGCTCCACCCCTTCTCTTACTCGATCCAGGCGAAGTCAATCCATCATGTCCCATACTGAAGAGCCACCGGCCCAAACAAGTGAACCAGCACCCAGAATTAAGGATGAAGATGCTACACCTCGGCCTACTGAAGACACCGGCGATACTACCGCTGACGAGAGTGTCCCTGGTCGGTCTCAAATCATGACTCCCGGCAGCGTTTCTTCGCGCCTTCATAAGCGAAAAAGACAAGACACGCCCGCTGATCCGCCTCCTGAGACAACTCAAGTTCTTTGGACTCGGGGCTTCACTAAAGTTTCGTCGTCTGCTTTGGACCAGATTTCGAGCCATCGTGATGCAAACATGTTTGCCACCAGGCTTCGCGAGAAGGACGCACCGAATTATCGGCAGATTGTGTTGCAGCCTCAGGATATAACGTCTATCCGGTCTGCTATCAAGCACGGAAATAAGGCGGCTGTCCAAGCTGCCGCAAGTCTCCCAGGTGGTGATCCTGGGACCGCACATGTGTGGCTGCCCCTGTCTGATGAACTTGTCCCTCCTAAGGGCATCATCAACAGCGCCCAACTTGAGCGCGAACTTGTCCACATGTTTTGCAACGCTATCATGTATAATGCTGACCCTGATCGGGGGCCTGGGCCTGCTTTTATGAAGCGATCCCAGGAAGAGGAGGAAGAAGTAGTAGGCTACCGCCTCGACGAGAATGGTGTTGTGAAAAACACTCGCAGCATGTTCGTCGAGGTCGAGAAGCTATTGGGTGACCTACGAAGTGCAGAAAAGGAGCGAAGCGCACCTCCGCCGTCGGCTATTCGTCCAGCTAGTGTAGCTACACCTGCCGAAGAGACAGGCGACGACGAGGATGATGGAGGTGAGCGTGAGACTGGGGCAGCCAAGAGGCGTCGCGTTGGAGCTCGGGGCTGATCTTGGTTTGCACTGACTGAGTGTCAGTATTTTATCCTGCTAAACAAGCACTTGTGCTTTTTCTATTACTGTGTACAGCGTCTAGAATAGCTAGCTCCCTGATAATTGCCAACCGCTTAAGACTCGCGTCACTCGGCGTGGAGGTTTCATGCATGCATCGTGTTTCATTCCCTTAAAACAGGCCGGTAATACTTCCGAATACCTGCTACTAACTCCCAGCGCCATTACTAAACTTACACGATGCCATTCCATCTTCGGGCCATGATCATGTAGATGGTTGATTCATTCAAGCTTCGGAGTCCCTTGTGATGTGCTCGACCGGTTACTATGTGCGCCCTTCTTGGAGCTCACATCATCACCAGCAGGTCGCTTGCGAGGCCAGTCAGGGCAGATATCAATATTGTCCCTAGGGAACCACCATTCGAGGAACAGAAAGAAGAGGTAATCCACAACGCAACAAAGACAAAAGAGTTTTCCGGCCCAAATACCGCAACCGTAATATCGCTTTAGACGATCGATGAGAGCAAAATTTCGGATGCGGCTGCCGTATCCTGAGGTATCAACACCATAGAATTCGTCCTCTGGAATGGTACCTGAGATACCATCGTACACTCGCTCTGTACGCAAGGCGACGTTTTGCCATGAATACATCTTCTTCACTTGTTCGTGAAACTTCTCAGTGCGGATTTTACCGGCACGCATGGCACTGATGGCCTTGCTTGTAGCGAGGACGATGTCGTCTTCTTCTGGCTTGGCGAAAGTCGTCATGTGTGATGGTAGAACTTCTGGAATACCGCCGACCTGTGTACACACAACGTAGAGCCCACAACTGGCGGCTTCAACGATAACAGTTCCGAATGCCTCGGTAAGAGATGGGTGGAGGTAGATGTGGCCTCGAACCATGACATCTCGAACTTCTTCGTGACGAATAGGACCAAGCATTTCAACACGATCTTGAAGAACATTTGTTTCGATCATTTGTTCAAGATCGATAGCTTTAGGACCGGAACCTGCAATGATAAAGCGCGTATTTGGGTGGTTTTCAAGCACACGGGGAATGGAGGCGATAAGGAGATCGGTGCCTTTGTTGTAAAATAGACGAGAAATGACAACAATTGTGATGGTATCGCGAGGTCCAATTCGCTGTGGTGGAGGAAAGATTGGTCCTTCGGGGCCAAACGTTGTGGTTTGAGGAGAGGGTGAAGCTGGGACATCCTTGGGACGGAAGTTTTCTGCAACAACGGCATTGGGTATTACAGAAACCATGACTGGGTCGAGTGATGCACGGAGTACTGTGTTTTCCTTGCTGGGACTTGTCAGTGGATAGATAGCACCATGATTAGAGGGCTGTTTCTTACCAAGTATGGCTCACACAAATGCTATGATCAACATCACTCAAAGTAAACTTGAGGAGCTTGTTTGTTAGAATCGTTCCAGCATCGGCGAAGCCAAACAGTGAATGATCTGTAAAAACGGTGCGCAAACCCATTGTGCGTGCGTGTAGGATGGCTTCATGACAAAGACTGCTGAGACTTCCATGGCCGTGAACAATCTCGATGCGCTCACGGATACAAATATTTCTGAAAATTGGGAAGAATGAAAAGACAGTGGGAAATGTCGCGGAGCGGTAGATGACGAGGAACGGAACGTGATAGACCTTAACGCCATTTGTGAGGTATCGCACGCCCTTTCGATCATCGTAAGCGTGTGTGATGATGATGACCTTGTGGCCGCGGTCAACAAGCTTTGTGGCGAGTTGGTAGATGTGAGATTCAATGCCTCCTGGCTGCGGGAAGAAGAAATCGCTAACCATGGCGATGTTATATGTGCGGCGTGTCATGTTGGCGGTTGAAAAGGGGGACACAGCATGGCTGAGGCCGTGTCTGAGTGTGTTGTAATGCCAGACAAGGCACTGGAGACTTTTATAGTATTGAAGTTCAGTTAGCGATGCTGATCTTGGGCCTCGTCGATACAGCTGAGATGGCTCTCATACAAGGTTGCTGGATTCTCACCTTGCGCAACCTCTAAGCTTGGGGAGCACGGGTATGTTGGTGGTGGAGCTGAATGGCCTGGTACCAAAATGGAGCTGATTCAGGTACCTTGTACCTGCTTAGACCTGGAAACTGTAAAAGCTTAGAGCACAAAATTGACGCCGTAGTAATATCTAGAGGTTCTAATGATTACAATGAAAGGCCCATGCGAATTTACTCATATTATTCGACTATCTCCTTCATTTCTTGTTGATGGATGGTATGCGAATGTTTGATGGATGCGAAGGTGCAGGTTAGGAAAGATAAATTTAGCGGTGTGCCGCGGCAGAATCTTGATAAGATCAAGATCTATCCAAAATTTTGGGAATTGAAGCGATCAAGGCCCCCCCATTGCGATTCCAAGAACAATTTCGAGACAATGTACGCTAGATACGTTCCTCACACAAAGCTTGGAAGCAATTCCAACTCTACCCCTTCGTCGCAATCGCCAAATGTAACAAATAGCACAGCTCCCGCTCCTGCGAAGAATGCTTCCAGCTATTCCCGATACACCCCTCTGAGCGCTCCGCCTGTACCCAAACACGTCGAGACTCCCCAAATGCAATATTTCGATGATGAACCATCAAAAAACACTAAGCGGAAATTGGACGCCACAGAGGAGAGCCAAAGCTATACAGGTTCTGATAACAAAAAGCCCAAGACAGAACCAGCAACACAGGAGGGAGAAGAGGCGCCAAAGAAAAAGAAGGTCAGAAGAGGCAAGCGAAGAACCGGAGCTACCAACGATGATCACGACGGCGATGATGAGCCGCCGAAAAAAGCTCCCAAGGCCAATTCCGAAGAAGCGAGCGAGGCACCTGAAGAGAGCCAAACCCTAGACGAAGATTCTGCAAAGGACAAGGATCAGAAAAACGGAAAGAAGGAGAATAAAGAGAAGAAGAAGAAGAAGAAGTCTAGGGATTTAAATAAGGAGCCCGAAGTTGTCAACACACCCGCACCTAAAGACGAAGATCGCAACGAGGATGTATCCATGGTCGACGCTGCAGAGCCCGTGGAAGAACTCAAGAACGTCCCCGAGCCTCCTGAGCCTGCGGTAGTTGAGGAGGAGAAGAGAGAAAGGAGAAAGGAGAAAAAAAAGAAGCAAAAAGAAGCAGAGCCAGCAGAGGAACCAGAAGGAGACGACGAGGAAACAAATAAACGGCACAAGATGGTTATGAGCCGGCTAGAAAAGTCTCTCAAGCTAGCCAGCGAGCTACCCGCAGATGAAGATGATGAGGAAGACCAGGGCGAACTTCACGGTCTCGAACCTTTACCTCAGCCAGAGCCGATCAGCTCTCTGACGACTTCGAAGCCGAACTACAAGATCCTCCCTTCCTGGCTGGAAGAGCCTATTCGTGTTTCTCAAGATACACGCACACCTTTCTCCGAGCTTGATATCCTACCCAAGGCCTGTCGTGTGTTGGAAGAAAAGGGCTTCCGAGATGCCTTCGCTGTGCAAACTGCGGCAATTCCTCTTTTGCTGCCTACGAGCAAGCAAAGAGGTGATGTACTCATCTCTGCCGCCACCGGTTCCGGAAAGACATTGGCTTATGCTCTTCCTGTAGTGCGCGATATCAGCCAAGGGTGTGTCACAAGACTACGTGCACTAGTAGTTCTGCCAACACGCGAACTGGTAAAGCAAGCCCAAGAGACATTTGAACTTTGCGCCAGGGCATTCGACGGTGGCGACAGAAAAAGGGTCCGGATAGGTATTTCGATTGGTAGTCAGTCACTGGATGTCGAACAAAAAGTCTTTATGGACGAGGAGCTTCGATATGACCCTGATACATACAAGAAACTACAAGAGGAGACACGATGCCGAAATCAGCTGAAATGGGGATTTTCAGGGTCTGAAAGCCTTGGAGATCTCGCTATGGGGGATGCGGATCCCAGATTGAGCCATATGAGCGGATATGTGGTTGACCACCTTTCCAAGATAGATGTCTTAATTTGCACTCCCGGACGACTCGTTGAGCACCTGGAACAAACCCGGGGTTTCAGCCTCGATTATATTCGATGGTTGGTGGTGGATGAGGCCGATAAGCTGCTCGCACAGAGTTTCCAAGGCTGGCTGGACCTTGCCATGGAGAGATTTCGTACCAATAAGTTTACCGCGCGAGACTTCCCAGGCATGGACTTTTCTGGTATTCGCAAGGTCATTCTTAGTGCTACGCTTACCAGAGATTTGAGTCTTCTTAATCAGCTGGGCCTGCAACGACCGCGACTTATTGTCCTGGAGAGTGATGGAGATGCCCAGATCGCTGAGCATTCTCTACCAGGACTGCTGAAAGAGCATGCAATCAGAGTTCACAACACAAACCTCAAGCCGCTCTACTTGCTTGATTTACTCCGGAGTCAGGACATGCTGATGGCCAGCCCGAACAAGGATGGCGAGCCACCCAAGCCTGACGAGACTGAAGATCCGGAAACCAGTTCTGACTCGAACTCAAGCTCCGACTCGGATTCAGACTCTGACGCAACCTCAGATACAAGTTCCGATACGTCTTCCGACTCGGATTCAGACTCCGACACTGACTCCAAGCCGAAGCCCTCAGGTCGTACGCTCAAATCTCATATCCCTGTTTCGCTTATCTTCACAAAGTCCAACGAATCCGCGCTGCGCTTATCACGACTGCTCGCTCTATTGGATCCTTCATTGGCTGATCATATTGGCACACTTACATCAGCAACACCAACGCACATGCGCCGCAAGACTCTCCGGGCCTTCGCAATGCCTTCGTCTCCTATTCGTCTCCTGATCGCCTCCGACCTTATCGCTCGAGGTATCGATCTTCCCAACCTCGACCACGTAATTAACTACGACCTGCCACCCAGTTTGGCTGGTTATGTTCACCGAGTTGGTCGTACGGCTCGAGCTGGTCGGTCAGGATGCGCGTGGACACTTGTTGGTGATGACGAGAGTGGGTGGTTCTGGGGCAAGATTGCCAAGGGTGCTGGAGTCAAGAGAGCCCAGAAGCTCGAGCGAACAAGGATCGAGGAGATTGATGAAAAGAGAGTAGAAGAGTATGAGATGGCTTTAGAAAAGCTGGGTAAGGAGGCAGGAAGGTGACCGACCGTACACTATAGACACCCTTAGATTTCATCTAGTTTGGGCAAGGTTATCTCTAATATATCGAGGATATTGATATTCCGTAGATATTAGCTTCACTCTCACTACATGGATAGGACTTTTTGTGGTAAAATTTTATTTAAACCTTGAATAGTCAGAAGTGTCATGCTCTCGATCCGGTCCAAGGCATCTTCGATTCTTTTCATTATCGCCAACACTATCTTTCTGTTTTTCTCGTTCTCTCGCCCGCATCTTCTCCCCGACCTCTTCAATTTTCAAGCCCGTAGACAAGGCTTCAACACAGAAATGTCTAGTTGTGAGCCATGACCTTCCACGCTGCCGTTTCTCCGTGGAGTAAAATGAGCGAATGGCTCACTACTCAAAGATATTGAGGCAAAACTCAAATAGAAGAAGCCTACACCCTGTTGCACATCTTATCTACGTCTTCCTTTAATACTTCATCTTCAATACCCTCAATTTCCTTGGCTCAAGTTCAGGAGGTTCCAGAAAATGGCCGGAACGCGCACGCATTGGTCCATGTCCTCAGCATGATTCATGACTACCACCACCTTCTCTGTCCAGGCCAACTCAGCTTTTACTACATATCCAAAGACCTCGTCTTCTAACCCATCTGTTGGAGAGGTTGCCGTTCGAGAGATTTCTGCAGAAGGCTGGAACGCACATGCCTTGGTCGTTCTCCTCAACATCATTTATGGCCGCCACAGCATGATCCCATCAAAGCCCAGTCTCGGCTTTTTCGCCAACATCGATGTCGCCGCGGACTACTGTAGCTTGGGTCATTGACGGTAGTGCCGGCTAAGCTTCGCGTTCTCCTTGGTCCTTCGGCGTTCTGTCCTTTTCAGCAGCCTCATCCTGACGCATCTTCTCCTTTTCTTCTTCGCGTGTCTTGGCTACTTCTGCTTCAGCTCGTTCACGCTCCTCTTCTTGTTCTTGCTCGAATGTATATCATTACCACACTTGTGGTGCTTTTCAGCGGCTACAGCCTGGAGTTGGCCGTAGACGATTGGGCGAGCGTGGCTTCTTCGATTCTCTGCCTTTCATATCACTCACTGCCTACCTATATACAATAAAGAGGGATTAATCAAGGCCATATGATCTCAACGTACCTGCCCTAAATACAAAGAAAAATTCCACCAGGACAGGGATTGTCCAAGACAGTATGGCAACAAGGCCATTGTGGCGCAGAATACACTAAACTATGACCTCAACCCACCTACCATACATACAACGACCCTGCATACAGTTTTTCGGGCGTCGCCTGGCCATACTCTTGAGAACTCGATAACAGGACACAGTTGATTGGTACTGTCACCACGGTTGCCCTGATCACCAGAAAAGCTCTCTACCCACTCAGGCGGATCGCAAAATAATAGGCACAGTGAAGAATAATAGAGCTAATATTTGCTAAAGAGTACCTAAAGCTATACATAAGTTTAGGTAAACTTTAGGTAAACTTTAGGTAGTTCTTATCTGATATGCTTGGAGGAGGTGTAGAATGTGCCGGTTATTTTTTGATCCACCTCCCACTACCTCGAGTCTCGGTAAGACTCCCTTCGTCTGTAGTCTCGACTGGCTACAAGGTACGCTGACGCTTTCCTCCCTCTTGGCCCTCATTGTCATTCTGAAGCTTCTTCTCCATCGTGTTCGCCTTCTTGTTAATGTCTGTGATGTGAGGCGTCTTCTTTTCAATCTCGGTGACGGCAGGGCGTAAACCATCAACATCAACTTTCAGACTATCGAAGTCCGAGCGAAGTTTTTCGATCTTGTTGTTGAGTGACTTCTGCTGGGCTATGAACTCAGCGCTCGCGTCGGCTCGATTATCTGCGATAACGTCACGAAGAGACTTGTTCTCCTTATCAAGAGTGTTGATCTTCTGAGTTTGCGATTTCAGGGTGTCCTGTAACTCCATCACCAGCGTCTTCAACTCTGCGAGTTCCTTGGCTGGCTCGGTATTGGCCAGTTCTTGATTCGACTTGAAGGCCGAAAGGCGATCGTTTGTGGCCTGGATTTCCCCTCCGAGTTCGCCGATCTGCTCGCTAGCACTCTGGAAATTGTCATTGAACATCTCGGGAAGAGCCATGGCGTCAGCCATAGCATCCGCGTCAAGGGTATCCGCGTCAAGGGTATGAGCCAGCGGAGAAGGGCCAAGAGTACGCTATAACATGTAAGCCTTTGCTTCTAAGTATTATACTGACTGAGTAAAACTTACAGTTGACTCTCGCCCAATCCCTTGGGGCAGCTCAGTGAGATGTCCAGATGTTGTGTTATTGCCCGTCTTGGTCTTATCGTTTTTGGTAGTTACATGGTAAAGCTTCTTTTGGAGATCATCTCCGATATTGGTAGGATAAAACACCGTATCTATCGGGAACTGCACATGCCAATGTGAGGATAACTGATCTCGTTAGGCGCGGAGTTCATTGTGACCGGGGCCGTACACACAGGCAAGGAAGAACCAGTCAGAAAAGCTAATGGCATTATCTGTGGCTGAACGGCTTTTCAGGGCTCGATATGTCGGGCAAAGAGAGATATCCTTCGCCATAGCTTCGATCATTGACAACAGCTTCTTTCGGGTCTGATGTGATAGATCACCGGCCAGGCTGAGGCTCATGTGCCCCTTGATGTCGTCGAAGGCGTTTCTCAGGCTTGAGACGGCAGTCGTTGGCCCGATGACCTTGGCGATTGCAACGGCCGCAAATCTCGACATCGCATTCATTACCTGGCAGGTGGGCCAGAGAATAACCGCCACACTGGGAGGACTTATAGGCTAATATATATTAAAGAGTACCTAAAGTTATATGAAGGTATAGGTAAACTTTAGGTAACTCTTATCTAACATGCTCAGAAGAGGTCCCTCTTTCTGGCTTGAGCGATCTCGTTGACCTCGTGGCCAACAAAAGTGCCACGGTTCCTAATGATAATAAAAAGCCTCGGGTGCGACTTGTTGCGAGCGTATTGCGAAACGGTTTGGCAACAAATGCCGGGGTAAAGGCCACTACTCCACCATAGATGACATAGATGGCCTTATCGCCCTGTGCGTTATCGATTGTCTTGATTTGAACGCGTGAGGTCTGGTCTTCATCCAAGCCAAGTTCGCTTGAGAGCTTGAGAAAGCGTTGTTTAAGCTCCACCACTTGCTACTTATATGCAGCAACGACATGTCGATGGGCTTTTCACCATGTTTACCAAGGCCCTTGAGTTAGATGTGAAAAGTAGTGCCACATGGTGGATGATAAACTCAGCATGGGAAATGTTGACTTGCGCCTTTGAGGCTAGTGTTGCACGTGGCTTCGCGAATTCGACTTGAGCGAAGCACTGGTTTGGTTTGGTGGGTGGGTGTGCCGGATTGACATTCGCATAGAAAATTACTGCGTAGAGTTTGAAACGAAGCTTGGACGTCGTCAAGTCTCGACTGAATGGCTGTCTTCGTCAGGCCAAGCCGTCGACAGGTATCGACACACACCTTGATGTCTGCCTTTAGATCTTCGTTATCTTCAAGGACATCCTCGATTTGTGAATCCCAGGCGGCGACCTTCGTCAACCGATGATTCTCTGCAGTAAGGGTCTTGGTTCTAGACTTGCTGATATCCAGGTGTCCCAAGACATTCTTTCGTTCCTCACGCAAGCTGGATTTGATTCCCTCGTTCTCTTTGACATCCTTCTGTTGCTTGCCCGTAGCTCTTGGATTTGGGCTTCAAGCGTTTTGACCTTCTCTTGATGCTCCATGCGGGCACACTTGGTAACAGTCACCTGTCGAGATAGGTCGTCCTGCTCCTTTTGGAATCGATCTACATTTGTCGACATTTCCTGCTCAAGTTGCTCCACTCATGCTTTGTACATGACAAGCTCTCTGCTGGTGTTCTCATTGTTTCTGGCTGGGACAGAGGGGCTTGCTTGTGGTGGTACGCCTGGGTCGTGGAGATTCGTGAAGCCCTGTCGACGCACTGGGTTGTTGCTGGATCACCTTTAGAGGAGCATAGTCGGTATCAGTAGCTGTGGCTCATTCATGGTTTGGCATCATGATGTCGTCGCAGAAGAGATGATTGGCGGGCTCTGGGACATTGCCACAGATCCTCATGTTACAGTAGTCGACAACGTGGAAAATCGAGCGCCAGCTTCGGGTTTGTGATCAGATGCGGATGCAGACGGTGCATGCATCAAACCAGTTATCGGACCCCAAATGGTCAGGATCGATTGACGACTAAGATAGAGTTAGAGCTCAGCTAACTAGGCGGTATGTAGAAGGCAAAGGATTCATAAAACTCACCATCTTGCCGGTTGATCAGCAGTTCGTGTTATAAAATGATAGGAGGGTGTGTGCTGTTGTGACTGTGGAGGTGGTGCGTATACTTTTTATTATTATTAGATGTATGAAGCAACTTGATTCATCTATTAGGTTGGAAGCAGCTAGGGCTTATATAGCCTGGCTGGGCTTCCAGAAGGTTCCTTAGGTTTGTTTTATAAGCGAGTTGCATCCAAGGGAGCATACAAACATAACTCACAAGCACCGCAAATAGAAAATAGCAAATAGAGGAGGCAGCAGGTCTTTCTAACATAAGGATATTTGGTAATGTTTGTTGCTGTGTGAAAACGCGGGATTCTTTTTTGTGTGGGTGCGCACTAGGGCAGCTGAGAAGTGGATACCCGGGGGATCCTTGTTAAGGCGCTAAAAGATACTTAAGTCTCTAATCGACTTAGTATAACATGACTTGAGACTGGCCACTACTAAAATCTAGCAATCTCCTACCTATGTAAATCAGAAATAACAGGTATAATAAGAAGAATTCTAGGCTAATATTTATTAAAAGTACCTAAAGTTAACAAATCTTTAGGTAATTTTTTCTTAATATGCTTAGAAGATATATAAAGTGTGCCAGTTATACTCTGGTCTGGCTGCTACCTCTCTGATTCTTAAGTGTTCTACACTGTAATAATAACCAGTGACTCGACTAAAGATCTAACTACGTACGGCCTTAGAGTCAAGTAACCTACCTACAATTGAACCTCGACAACAACAACCGCTTTTTGTGTCCTGTTAAGGCAAGCGGACACCCTCCATACCTCGAAATAGACTTACTGAAATTTCTGTCTTGCGCCAGGAATATCTGGTTGATGTTTTCAAGCACGCAGTCTTCGTCTTCACTTCAAGCGAGTCTATGGAACTCTTCTCAATGTTCATCTATTCTCATTTCCAACTTAACCCAGCACGAGTCCCTCGTCTCTGCGTCAAGGCCAATATCTTCCATCATAGCTCATTTGCTAAAGCTAGGGAGTCGAATGACTGGGAGCCAGCACAGATCGCCCATGGTGAGTGGGAAGGAGCTCACGTTCATGTTAAGGCTTAGGTAACCTAGATCTTGAATCTCTCTACCGCACTTCAGATCGAAATACATCTTGATCAGCCATGGACAAACTTCTGTTACTTAAAAGGGGTGACGGATTTACTGCGAGAGTCGACGGCGCCGGTATCGGGAGGATGAATGAATGACAATTGAATCAATGTCCATACCAGGGTCGTTAGCATCGGCTTGGTCTGATAACCGGGAATAACAGACGCTTGTGAGGCGCTAAGAGACAGTGCCGGTTCCTGAATCCGCAGGTACTCCCCCTCTCTAAATTAGCGCACCGCTTATCATTCAGCTCCATGCGCTACGATGAACGTCCAAGCTTGACGCGTAAAAAAAAAATGCGCGGGCCTACACAAACGTCATAGTTCGGCAGTCGTCACTTTTACCTCGCCTTGACTGACATATTAAAGCCTCCAGCCATTGTCTCCACGATTACTCAACTCGATTAGCCCACAGAAGAAATGTCAGGCTGGTCTTGGTCGCCCAGACAGGCCATGCAACAATTGAGCCAGCCAGACATGAACTCTCAACCGCGCCCCAACATTCCGCCATCGGGCCTTCCAAGCATACCGGCTCTGAACCTGCCTCATCCTCCTGTTCCAAACCCAGCTTTGCCTGGATATATTCTTCAGCCTGTCTATTCCAACTCTGGTCCTCCGCCTGTGTATAATAACCCGCCACCACCTCTTGTTCCTATTCCTGGTCCCATCCCTCCTAACTCAACTGCTCCTGCTTACTACAATCCGCCACCACCGTTTGTTCCTCACACACCCGGATCTCAACCGCCAGGTGGGCCATCTGCCCCTATGGTTACCTCAACTGTGGCAGGAGGGACACGTCCGGGTCCACCTCCAGCCCCCGCCTCGACAAGCACTGGCTCCAGAAAACGCAAGTCTGATGTTGCTCCCGATAACACCCAAGAAGATCTCTTCCCAACCAATGTGCTGGAGATCGACAGTGATGACGAGCGTCTGGAAATCCTCGAAGATACTTGCAATGGTGTCCGCCGCAAGATTCGTACCTGGATCGACTCTGGCGCCCAAAAAGTTGGCGAGTTTCAAAGGACCATTGACGTCAGTGGAAGGTCGTATAATAGCTTCATGAACCGAACTGGTACCTGGGATGGCCAACACACCGATACTTACATCAACGCTCATCGCTTCTTCAAGAAGCGTCAACTGCAAGGTCTTCCGCTGAAGAAAGCCACTGGATCTAAGAAAACCAAGACAGCTACTTCCGCCAAGGCCCTCGAAGAGGTTCTTGATGTGAGCAATGTTGATCCCCTCCCTGGTGAGGCGGAGGGAACAGTTCCCATCTACGATACCTGCGACGAGATTCGCAAGAAGATTCGTCCTATGCTAGCCAAGGAGGGCATGACACAAGCAGCCTTTATTCGCGCTCTCAACAAGAACCTCCCTGAAGGAACAAGCGTGTCTCCAGCCAACATGCGATACTTTATGGGTCGTAGAGGAATTCGTGATGGCAACACTAACATCACCTTTTATGCAGCCTATGTTTTCTTTGAGAAGAAGCGCATCCAGGCTGGGAAGCCAAAGACGCCATTCCGTGAGAAGATGGAGAAGGCATGGGGTCACAAGGGCTTTGATATTGAGCATGGAGCCAACCAGCAGTACACTTGCTTTGCTGGCGAAGAACCCGTGGTGGATGAATTTGGCAAGATCGACTTTGTTGTAACAGGACGTCGAGGTCGGTGAACATGGAACTGAAAGAAGCGGAAACAAATGGAAAAGGGTACAAATCCAAGTCTCTTGATTGTGTAGATACCATGGCATTTTGAACCATCCTTGATGTCTGCTTTTCAAGGATAAGATGGATATGAAACCGGAGAAGGTATTTTTATCCATGTAGCTTTATGTAAAAAGAGCCTAAGCTTGAGTACTCACTGGGATGTGTTTTAGATAATCATACCTAGGATATGTATTATGGTGCTTGGCATCCTTATAAAAGATCCATCGTCTTGAGGCGATATTAATCTTGATTTTTGAACAATGACTCTTCTTGCACTGTAAGAATATACAATTCTCTAAGAACCTCCACTCATGCCATCAAAGGGAGCTAGGTGATTGAAGAATCTACATATAAGAGGGAACAGGTCCGCGGAAAGGAAGGGCGTATTTGAGAGCGCAGATTAGTCTAGTTCAAGCAAAGAAAATGTGTCATCATCCAACGAGTGCATTGATGACTGGCTATTCAGGGCCAACGTTAGAGAGGCCATTAAAATTTACCTACACCGATGCCACATCCTCAATTCGAATCCCAACCAAGCTATGATCTGCCCGTCCGCCCTTGAGGCTCATGTGTCTCCCCTCCCGTGCCCTACCCTCCACCTGTTGCTGTTCTGTGATAAACTCAATCCTCAGTCCAGCTGTTCCGTTCAATGGATGAGGGCACAACTCTGGGACCAGATTCATCCTCATTTACACTTCCATACACCTGTGGGACTGGCCGCTCAGGGGCAGCTTCTTCTTCCTCGGTGATATCTCTCTCCCTGTCAATCAAAAGTGGTCGGTGGCTTTCATGGTGTTGACTGGTCTGCCTGCGACCATGGTTTCCCCAAGTATTCCACCAGTTAGAACCATTCTTGGTCAGGACAAGGCCGAGTATCTATCCCTTTGGTCAGTGGCTGAATGCTGATAAAGCCTTAGACTAGCATCCTTTCATACCTGTACCAAACCAACACCCAAAACGACAGCAAGATCTAGCAGCGATAGCATCTGCAGGGCTCCTGCCCACGGTTCTCGACACGCCGTTCCTCTCCCATATGTTTCGGCGCAGTTGCTCGGCGCCATACCAGGAAACGGATATGCCCGGTCTCGAATTGAGTTCAACCCGCAGCAATCAAATGCATCCTGAATTCTGCGTATGCTACCTGCATCGTGGGCACGGAACATGTTCATCCACTTTTTGTCGAGCATGCACCCCATCATTTCCGAGGACACGGCACGCTCAAGGAGGAGCGTTGCGAGAACAGTGGTGACAAGCGCTTGCAGGACTTGGACAATCAAAGGGGCAAGCTGAGCGACGCCGCTCGAAGATGATTTGGCGGTATGACTCAAGCGAGGGTAGGCGGAGGTGTTGAGAAATCCGAAGATCGGGAGAATAATTGTCATGATAGACAGAGTTGGCGAAATCGCGAGGGAAATGTTTGAGCTACGGGCATGGACGATGCTGCAAGAAAAAGTCAGCAGAGGCTTGTAGGCAGAACAAAGGAGATACTGACATAGCTATGATGAGCAGCGCAAGGCTGAGCTACGGAAGCTGGTCAGTCGATGGGTTACCGATGAAGTTGTAGTAAACAGGATAATCGCTTTACCATCAAATAGAGAATGGTGGGATGAAGCATCTTGTCAGTCCTATTTCGTGAGCAGATACGAGTTAGCTGGGAAACTATGATAAAATGAAGAGAGAGAAATAGCAGGATACTATTTTTTGTAGTCAAGGTTGCTTATTTGGCAATTCCATTAATGACGAAGGTCTTCCCCCGCCAAGCTGCGGGAGGCCAACCGGGGGAGCCTGTTGTTGACCAACAAAACATGTCTACAGTATGTTGAGCAATCAATACTATGCCAATCCATATATGACTGTTTGTCGTGTCTCTGCTATTACTACAATCTGTTCGACGAGATAGGGGATCCTGGGTAATAAATGATCCTACATCTGACTCTGCACAAAGGAAACATTCTCCAAGTGACTGACATCTGTAGTACAGTATTGCAAACGTAGTAACGCAAGGCCTTTCTTACACGCGGTATATCAAGTCAATGGACATATCAGATCCCACTGTAGGTGGTATAGCAGCCACAACAAGTGCGAAACCTCATCTAACCGACCACTTTTGGTCAAGAACGTACAAACACTGAATAGGTTGAACAAGGAAAACAAAGTGAGTGAGTGGCTGTCGCAATAGTATCAGAATATAGTAAACAGTGTACTAAGAGAACCGCGAATAAACACAGACAATATTATGGAAAGTTTGGTGTTAGTAATGCCCGTTGCTTGGAAGACCCAAGTCGGTACTTGTCGGCATCAAAACTGATTTATAGTCAAGTTCCTGGTACATTCCATCATCTCCCACGGAAGTGGCAGAGCTGTCGCCGGCTTGGTATGCGTCTGATGAATCCGAAGATTCTATCATGTTCGATGCAGAGGAGTTATTCAAGGCAACCCCATCATCCAATGCCTGAAAGTCGAAAGATTCCTCTCCGTAATCTTCTGAGACAAAAGAATCCAGATAAGAGAAAAATCCGATGTCATCGGCTGCGGTGGATGTCTCTTCAGAACTGAGACCTGGAAATGGGGGTAGTTGGTTCGCAAGGATGCGTGGTAGCTCCTGTAGACGTTCCATCACACTGAATTTCATTTGAGGCTCCCAATCAATGAATGCATCCTCTACTACCATAGCGACTTGTTGCTGAATTGCTGGCTTCGCTTTGATCCAGTAGTCGCGCCATTGTTCGGGGTTCTCGACCTTGATGGATGGAGCTTTGGTGGCCAAGAACGAAGGATCATAATCTTGTAATATGACTCAGTCCGTGTATGTTAGGGGGTGGTTGGGAGGTATTTCGTAACTTACACGGTGAAGGAATTTCAGTAGAGCCGGTATTAACATCAAACAACGCGCAGTACCACTCTTTCCACTTATCAACTGGATTCATCCTTACTCTCGTCTTCAGTTTCTTTGCTTGTTCTTCGTCATATCCATCCAAAAGATCTCATTGAAGACTAGCTACCTCTTTCACTGGGCACGGAATATCCGCCCGTAGATGTTTCTTCAAGTCCTTCTCTTCGTCGAAGCGGCGAAGGCATCGGTGGCATTGATGCAGAGGCAGACTATGCCTTCTCTCAAGATGCTCCCTACATCATTTAGCAATGTATAGATTCGGATTTGAGTCTAACTCACTTCACTCGTGAAATTTCCAGCCACCCTGGACCACAGCAAGTTCTTTCAGTCCCGAACCTCTTGGGGTCGCGTTGATGGTATGGGCATGCGAAGCGGGGACGAGTATCATCTTTGGTGGTTTTAGTCCTCTTATTGTCCTTTTTCCTCCTGGAGTTTCCGTCATTTTCTTCCTCATTCTCACTTTCGTCACGACTGCGTTGACCTTTAGATCTTTTCTGGCCAGCTGACGGAGATATTTGTTTTCCTGCCTGAAAAGCACGCGAGGGAGAGTGAGATCCTGAAGTATGATCACACTCCTCTTCGAGTGCTTCCAGTCTTCGTTCAACACATTCCGAAATTGCAGCCATCAAATTGTTGACAACAATATGCTTGCGTCGTCCGAGTTCTTTGTTAATACAAAAGTCCAAGTAGGCCGCCGACGGATTCGTGGGCTCGACGTCGGATTGATTGAGATCGGCGGCTTGCCCTTCACCACTCGTGGGTAAAGGCACGTTGAGTAGCTTTACACTCTTGTCTTCAGCCTCAGAGCGGCGTCTTATAATTGATAACTTGGCTTGACCGCGTCTGAGATTGAATTAGTTTCTCCGTCTTGAGAACACGTATCGTTGTGATGTGACTCACTGGGAGGCAGGAGAACCTCCAAGGTCCTGACCGCTCTCCGGGTCCTTGGTGACCTGTGGCTTATGAGATTCACCACTTGAAGAATCCTCGGAGCACTTTTAGCATATATCCAATGGCTCTTAGTGGATGAGGGTGATACCTGTTGTGAATGGTGCTTCTGAGTGGGTTCAGGTGATGCGGAAGAGCTCTTGTTCCTGGTGACAAAGACTTGTTCTTCCGAATCTTGCTGAGGCATATCCGATCGCTGGTAACCCAGACGACGGTATTGGATCAGAGAGTTGAAGTTGAATTGATGGCAGAGTTTTGTGAAATGTTTCTTTCCAGAGAGGTATCGATTTGTAAAAGCGTATCGTTTTTGTTGCAAGGAAAACTGACTTGCTTTGTCCACCACCGATGGCATTATCAAAGACTAGCCGATCTATCCAGTTGCATGTTTAACTCGGAGTCAATTGATGGATAGTGTTGATTGTGAGTGAGGAAGTTGACAAGGGGCTTAAATTAGGAGATGAAGATTTAGTGATGGAGGAAGCAACGTCACTTGAGCTTGATGGTCTGAAAGTACCTGTTGGGAGTAAGGTGTTTAAATACTTACCCAAGTGGTTAGTTGGCAAGAGTCTCACGAGGATGTACCTATCATCGATGGCCTCGCAATTGCGAACTCCGCAAAGCCGAATGCAACTGCCCCCGGTGAGATTACATTCTGATAGGACCCAAGTAAGGACCAAGTTACCATTGGATCGTAGAGAGGGCGATATCATGGGCACCCAGTGGGGGTTACTTTGTTGTTAGTTAGGTATGCAGGTAAGTCGACGATGTAGGTCATGTTACATGTATGACTTACTTGTCAATGCATCAGCGAATTGAAGGTATCAATTTGGCGTCGATTGTAAACAAGACGATGCCATTTTGGGCTTATACAACGCCTATCAGCTTGCTGCAGGAGGCAAGGCGACAGCATGATGGTTCGCAAACATCAACGACGCAATTCAAGTGGATGTCCAAGACGCGACCCCGCGTTGAGATACCGCTGTTGATGGAGTCCTGCAGATTGAACATGTCAGATACACAACGGTTTGATCCGGAGTTGCTAAATCCTCGAATAGATAAGTTAGATAGCACATACTGGGCCGGAGGATAGTCACTTGTTATTTTCTAATACGAAGGATTAGAGATGATTGTATCTATATTATCAAATGCCAAGGCTTCGATATGTTCTTATTGGGTCGTAGTTCGGAATGTATAACAGAACGAGCTTCAAATTTGGACTTGTGTTACGTTCACGTTGCAAAGCAAGGTCTAGGTTTGTTTTCAATACTGTAGTCGAATCAATGTGTTCATAAGTTTCCTAATTGTAATGGCACATAATGTGGACCCATCGTTAAAGCTTAACGCGTTGTCTATGAATCGATCTCGAGGATCAAAAAACTCCTCATCTACTTCTAGCTGTATTGTATGCACACTAGGCATCTATTGAAATAATGGCTTGTGGTCCAATGTTTCGAATAATGGATTCCCCCATCACCCCAAAAGTTATGTATTACAGCATGCGAATAGTGACACTTTTGGGCCTCTGCACACCTCGTCAATTTGATTTACTTCATGGGTAACAGGAGGCACCCATCGGTACAATCGCAGATTTGCCGGGCATTCGTTCAGGGAGTTCCAAAGTGCTCTTACAGCACTCATCACATCGCCCATCACTGCGCTTTGCCGCTCTTATCCCGCTTCCGGGCCACAATCCCATCCACGCGCTTAAAAGCTGGGAATCCCTCAAAGAAGCAGTTGGTGAGCCAGAGCCACCACTGCCCAGAGAACGTCTCGACACTGTGCCTCTGCAGCTTTCTGTCGAAAAAGAAACATTCAACAAGATGAATACCGATGACAGGCCAGAAGATGGCGTTGACTAGCCAGTGATAGAAGGTCGCACCTCCAGGAAATCCTTCGTTCAACAACTCCCATATACGCGTGCCTGGCTGTACCCAAGGCAGCGTTCCGGCGCAGAAAAAGTAAAAGAGAACGGATCCTGTGACAACAATTCCGAAACCCTCAGGGGGGGTGTAGGCAGTGATGATGACATCGCTGAGACCCAGTGCCTCGCGGGATGTGTTGGCCATATCGACAATGCGGTCCTTTACCTCAGCCCAGGTAGAAAGGGGAGGCGAGAAGGGGACAAAATGCTCCTTTCCATCTCTTGATTTGATAATCATGCCGTTCAGGTCGACATCCTTGAGGACGGGCGAGGAGGCAGCAGAGGCAGAGAGGTGGGCAAAATGGCGGAGATAATAGGAGATTTCTCGGGTGTGATCCTTGTTCATGTGCGACACGATACGAGTCTTTCGAGCCTCATCGGTAGATGTCATTTTTATGTGATTATAGAGGCCTTAAGTTTCAATTTTCAATTAATATTGCGCCTTTCGATGCAGTTTCGATAAGTGGTTCGTAACGGTGAAGAAAAGACGTGACCAATAAGTGGGCTCTGTGGAAGTGAAGTTGAAAGTGGATCCCTACCTTGTTACCCATTCCCGTCACCCGAGGTGATCAAGGATACATGTGAAATGATCTGAAACTACTCTAGCACGATAATTATTGAGGCAATACGATAATTGCATACTATCCAAGTCAAGTTTTATATATCTTTGACTTTGTGGCCCACAGGAGCCACCCTGCGCATGGTATTTGATGGATGGTCATCATGTATACCCTGAGCCCAAGGACAACAAACTCATTCGGCTACATTATGTGTTTAATAAGTTATAATAGGATATTAGTTTATCATTATCGAAAGTCTAAGCTCATTATTCGTTAGGTTGCCACTATATCTCTTGTGGATCCCTTCTCCGCGTCCCATCCACTGTCATCCACATGCCGAATTGTCCTCGTCCTGACCTGGATGCCGATCATGCCTGTCCATTGAGAGATCATAGAAAACCTTTGACCACCTTGTATCTCTGTTCTGACATTCCCATATCTCTTATCTCCTAGGTGCAAATTGGACTCGACTTGTTTCTTCTCGCGTCCCCTTGCCAAAATCCCGAACCATCTCCTTCGAAATAGGCTGGGCCTTGGTATCTTCGTGCTTGTTGATGGAGTCTCGAGAACATTAGCTTCTCCTCTTATTTGTGAAAGGTGTCCTGGTTCTTCTATTTCGTTTGAAGGCACATGCTCCGTGAAGGACTGCCAGATGGGTAGGCATGCCCATATTATCAAGATGGAAACTTCGACATCCATCCAGATAATTCGATCGTGGTACTTCCAAGCCGATCGCTTCTTCGTGAAGAAGATGATCGCGAGCTGTATGCGAAAAGCTGATACCGCCAGCGCGGAAGCTCCAAGTGCAATTGCGACGAGTTTTTGCAACCAAGATGTCCCGCCATTCGTAACTCGACCAAAGACAAGTTCAAGTAACATTGCAAGAAGAGCAACATTCAGAAATACGTCAACTGCAGACGCAGCGTATGCGAGCGAGTCTTGAGGTAAGCAACCACCGGTTTTTCCATCTCTTTCATCTTGAGCCCAGCCTTCCCAGGCGAACGCGATTGGCGAGCATTGGAATACTCTCAACAACACTAGAGAAATAGACGAGAGAATCGTTGTTAAAAAGATCGCGACTGCAGTCATAATATGTCGGCCAGAGAATGATACGCGAAGGACCACAACAAGGATCACCACTCTTAATAGACATGAGCAGGCAAGCTCAAAGATGTCCGCCATAAAAACAAGCTAGCAGTGTGTCAACCATTTGCAACTCTAATCAGTGGTACATAAAACCAACCTTGAGTCCATCTGTGACGTATTCTGGGGTCGCATTCCATGTGATGGTATCGCCTGTGACGGAGTGGGCTAGGAGGACAGGTAAACACAAGTTCATACCTAAGCAAATGATGCAACTTACCAAAATGAACAAGCGTGGCAAATACTGTATATAATAACTAGAGGTTGGTTAGAATTGGTCGTCTAACAAGCCGTGATCCTAACTTACTCCGCAAACTACTATCAGATAGTCATCCAGAGAGAGGCTTTCATAAGTGACCCAGCTTGAATAAAGCCGAAGCCAAGGGGAGACCCATGCTGGAACTTCTGCGACTAGCAAAACATAGTGGTTGAACCGGTTGTCCTTCGGCTTGTTGTCACACGCATTCGCATGAATCTTTGCGATTTCTGAGGTCTGTTAATCCAGTCGCTTTATCTTTCCAATGTTGATCGTACCAAATCTTTCGAGATCGCTGCAGTCGTGCGCGAAGCAGTTATCGAGTCCCTGCTTCAGATTCTTGTCGTGACAAATATCAAGGGGATCGAATACTGAGTTACTGTACGAGCCAAGACATGATGACTACGAGTAGTCAGTATAAGTCAGCCCCCGTTACTCCGCCCTGCTTGAACTTACAGTACAGCCTGGTAGACCCTTAAATAGTTCAGGTCTGTCCGCGCCAAACGCCCCAGCAACGAGTGCTAACGAGCAGATTGCCCAAGACGACGTGAGCTTCATACCCGTTCAGTGGCATTAGGGCTGGCAATTTTGACGAGTAGACACCAACGGAGGAATACCGAATGCTCAAATGCTACCAAACATGGGTTTTCCTATTTGCCATATATAAATCCCCAGATCTATGTGGGCAAGGGGCTTCGCCCAAGCTAGACAGGCATGAAGACCACATACAACTGTAACGAGACTAGTACTAGCCCTCTAGACCCTGTACGTTATTACATCCCAGTTTTGATAATGAAGTCCCCTGTGCATATAACATGGATGAGCATTGAGGATCATCTCAAAATAGCGGAAGTGGTCTTACACGGACCATTTGACGAGTTAGCTTCAATGCTATTTACATCGATCCTTGAAATGTGTCGTTATCGAGATTTAATTCGGATATTCCGGTCTGATGGTTGAGCTCGTCTACTGGTTATGTCGACTTCAGGTGAAACTCGTGCTGGGCGCATTGACACTCCTTTAGTATGTCCCATATCGGACTAATGCACGACATACCCAACACGAGGCTTCGAAGTTCATACCAAAATTACATGGCTCTTAACTCAACTAATGATCAATAAAAGCCTCTGTCAAAATCGCGCAGAGCGGCTTGCTTCTGGCAGATAGATTGGGGCAAAAACTGGGGCAGCGTCGTACCCCAAGCTCTGTGTGCTTCAGGTGAAACAGAGCTCCAGGATAATGCAGCAGAAAACCGTATGATCAGCCGGAGGTTTTCTTACCAAATATCCAATGATTGAAGGTTTGGGTGGTTACTATGTTGCAAACGCGGTTTCGTGGAGACTTCTCTATAAAGTTTTGTTTGGGTGTGACAGCCTTTGCCAATTGTTATACGGAGTATCAAGAACATTCTCTGACCCGTGACCAAGATTGTCAACTCGGCAACTCTTCCAGAACGATTCTAAGCTTTTGTTGACCGCCATATGCGAGTCAGTTTTCAGTTTCAGGTTGAGGGCCCCGCGTTAGTTTATAAGCGCCCCGACATGAAGTAGTTCCTGCAGTGACAGTGCGCTTATTAACCGTTGAATCATGATTGCTCACGAGGATGATTTTGTGATTCCAATCCGCAGATTCGAATTCAACTCAGGGTGGTATTGAGGAAGCCACATCCTAGGAGTTTCGTCATTCTCGAATCTCTGAGGAAAACCCTCACCTGTGCGTCATGTTTTACCATCGATGATCTGTTTGACTCATCAAGACGATGCAAGCGGATAGTAATAGAGAAGCGATTTCGGTTGTGGTACATTAAAATTGTCACCAGCGAAGATGAGGCATTGATTGATTTGGATATCGATGGTCTTCAACGGCAGAACAAGAGATTTTTCGGAGCTCCGAGGAGCTTTCCGAAGATAAACAATGGATGCAGAGTCAGCGAAGAAATCGGATTGACATGTGTACGACTGTTTATTGCATTTTAAGATAGTTTCACGTGAAAATCAATGGTATCAATTCAACTCGCTTACTCCGTAGACTTAATGACGGTCTTCCTGGCCATTTACAGACGGTCACCTGACCTCACTAACAACAGGCAGACCCTTGTTTTCGTATCTCCGCTCGGCACAAGCAAAAACTCTTCTGCCACAATTATCAGATCAGATTGATAAAGATATCTTTTTTCACTTGCTGGTGGAGCGATTCTTTCTCCTCCTCCTTCGTAACTCCGAACGGCACCCGCATCCGCATCGGCATTCGCACAACACTGGATAAGCTCCGGGCCTGCTGTGATCGATTATGGCTTCCTCAGACCGAAGTGAGACCCCGGATTCGGACGGTGACCGAAAGCCTGGGTCCCGAGATGACTCGGGCCAGCCGCCCGCCCGCAAGCGGCAGCGTGTCCGCCTCAGTTGTTTGGAGTGCCGCCGCCGAAAGCTGTCGTGCGACCGAGGTTTCCCGTGCGAGCGTTGCATCAAGAGCGGCACGCCCGACCGTTGTAGTTATGAGTCTCGTAACGGAGAGGTTGTTAACGCTTCATCTGGCGTTCCGCCGCCCTTTGCCCAGCTCGACTCTCGCCGCTTCGTCGATCCCGCAACCGGTTTATCCCCACGGGACCCTGAATTCGTACGCCAAGATCACGATCGAATTCGCCGATTGGAGCTTGAGATAGCCCAGTTAAAGAACCAGATCTCCCGACCTGGCGTGTCTTTCGACGGTAGTACCCTCGCAGGCACAACCACCTCTCCCCAGACGAAAGATGACGCCAATGGCAATGCAAACGTTGAGGACCCTTCGGTCCGTGAGGTTCATGAGTCTATCGAAGCCACCAACATGTCGGGAGAAAAAGGAGAACTTAGATTCTTCCGCGGCAGGGGATTTCGTACCCGATACTTTGGCCCGCACAATGCCAGTATGGCTTTTGTCGAGTTGACAGGTCTATGCCCTTTTATGAAGGAGACGGCCGATGAGTGGCTTCGACCAGTTATTCTTCATGATCGCAAAGATCGGAAAAGACGACGCGAGGACCGTGAAAAGATATTCGAGGACCCGGATCCAGAATTGGAGGGTCTGTTGCCAACTAAGGAGGAGTCCGATGCACTCATCGACGTTTACCTCGATCAGTTTGAGCAAGTACATCGCATTGTCCATATTCCCACGTTCAAGAAGGAATACGCCGAGTATTGGGCGCCTACCTCCACCAAACGTTATGCTGCCTTCACGGCACTTATTCTCGCAATGATGGCTGTAGCAAGTTGCGTTCACACTCATGAGAGCCTCAAGTTCATTGGTATGATGTCGAATGCTCGCCACTGGGCCGAACGATGGATCAAGGCATGTGATGAATGGTCATCAAAACAAAGCCAAAAGCACCGACGCTTAATTCATTATCAAGTAGCGTGCCTTTTGTATCTCGGAAAGAGAGTCAACACCATCAAGAAGAAGCGTTTTTGG
Source organism: Fusarium sp. NFCCI 5145 (assembly GCA_033439405.1). NCBI lineage: Eukaryota > Fungi > Ascomycota > Sordariomycetes > Hypocreales > Nectriaceae > Fusarium > Fusarium sp. NFCCI 5145. The sequence goes on from JAWDHB010000468.1 coordinate 88,261, forward strand.
ACAGGCTCTGGTGCTCTCATCCAAGACGGTATTGCTGTCGGCTTGCATCGTGAGCCAAGTCATATGGCAGCAAAGATCACCGTCTTTCATCAAGAAATGCGTCGAAGAATTTGGGCAACAGTCCAAGAATTCGACATGCAGGCCTCCTTTGACCACTGTCTACCCACCCTGGTCAGTCAACTTCACTACGATACCAACCCTCCTCGTAATCTGGATGACGACGACTTTGATGAAAGTACCACTGTCCTCCCGCCATCAAAGCCTGTTAAGGAGTATACGTTCTCTTCTTTCCAGCATCTGGCTCGTCAGAGTCTACCTTTGCGCTTGGAACTCAGCCGTCTTCTGACTGGTCCGTCATCTGAAATAGACTATGACCAGGTTATTCGATACACCAATGATTTGACACAGGAGATTGACGCCCTCCCCTCTTGGGATATGAACTTGGAAAATGTCAAGGGGAAGAAGAATCCTTTAATTGCATATACGCTCTTGCACGTTCAGCTGAGGCAGTACATTATCCCTTTGCATCAGCCATATTTGAAACTCCGGAAGCAAAACTCCAAATATCAGTACTCGGAAATCATCTACTACAATGCAGCAAGAGATATTGTTTTATTGCATGACAAGCTGTATGAACAAGGCGTTCGCAGTCTCAACTTTCTCAGAGAAGACGCCCTCACAACAGCCATCAACCTCTGCAGCGTCACGATGCTGCAGCCGAGAGGCTCCACCAACATGATCATGATAAATTCGCATCACACACTGAAGTTGATTGAGAAGTGCATCGCCATGAAGGAGGATCGTCTACTACGATGTGGCAACAATGAGCCATGGGGATATTCTATTATGTGTGCAGCACTGGGATTGCTTGAGGCCCATCTTGGAACCAAGGAGCCCGAGGTCGCCAAGTCGACATCAGCAGAACGCTTTGTCAATTTGCACTATCGTCTCCTTGCCAATCAAGAGCCTCCAGTGTCTGGGGAGCATCTGGCGGCTGCCATGAACGGCGTGCCACCAGGCAACATAGGACCCGGGCCCACGCCTAACATACCGCTGCATGACCGGCCAAAGGTAATGAAGCTTGACTTCCATGGCAGGGCGTTTCCTAATATTGGTATCCAGTCGGTGACCCCCTTCTCGTTTACGCCGACAATGCCCACCGCTCCGATCGACCCGAGCCAGGCCCCGTGGATGATGGGAGGAGATCCCACTCAACCCTTCAACCTGGATCCGAGTCTGGAGTTGTTGGGTCTGAATCTTAATGAGATCTGGGGCGAGTCCTGGGAGCTGGGCTAAACGAAAGCTCCATGTTGGCTAATACATAATAATAATAACTGGCGTGGATCTTGTGCCTTACGACGCGACGGGATGTGGAAAAGCATTGGTCTAGCGTTTGTTTGCTTCCCAAACTGTCTTATCTTATGATACCAGGCCTTTTACTATGTCATGGCAACATGAGCACTCATGAACAGGTCTTGGCGTCAAGTTGCCAATGCCTCTCTATTCTGTGTCTTGGAAAAGCAACTCCCCTCTTTATATCTATCTTGTGGGTCTGAATATTAAACTCCTCATGGCTGACGAAGCTGTCTTCGGAATACTGTGCTAATGAAATGCAAAATCACTATGGCAGTGATATTTAATTGACGTGCAGCATTGCAGAAGCGAGATACATGCTGAATCCTCGCAGATCCACGGGTTTCAACACTCTATCGGCCTCGAACTTGTTGTCATTATTCGATCTTTGCTTTTATCTACGACAAGATATTGTCTCTCAAGCATGCATGTTTTGCCAAGTGATGGCTACTAGGTACCTATGCAGGACGATGGTGATAGTGGTTAGGTATTGGTCATATCCCAAAGAACTGGGTACCTCCTTAGTAGTGTTATATTGTCTCAGGGGGTACTTCCGACTTTTGATTCAATTATTGGCAGGGCCGGATGCCAAGATGCCGGTCGTGAAGGAAAGGCAGGTGTAAATGGAATATTGTTTGATGCTCAGGTCAATGACGAAAGAACAAATTTCGAGAGTACTTGCATACTCATTGGGAGCTTAGTGGTGATCTGATTTCTCTGGCTTCCTCTGCCCCTTCCCCCTACTCAACGTACTGAACCAGACTCCGAAATGCAATCAAATGAAAATTCAACACCGAGCAAAATTTGAGATTACCCATAGATTTTTAAGGAGCATGTTTGCTAATATGGCAATATGATGTTGGAGAAAAAGAGAAAGAACTGCTTGGTTTTGAGAGAAATGGATAGATCGATGGGTGGAAAAAGGCTAAAATCGAACCCTTCCAAGGTGAGACCGAGTCACCATAGCAATTATGGATGTTGGTTAAAGTTGAACTCATTGGCCCTATTGGGGTGCGATAGAAAATATCAGTGTCAATTAGTACTTATAAGCCTCGATCAATTTCGATCACAGTGAGCCTTCGACCGTGGATATCTACCAAATACTAACCTCCGCTTGTCTCTTTCTGAAGACAACGCGATAGCCAGTCAATAAGTCAGGCTCAGATGCCCCATGGGCTTGCCCACATGACAACGCTTAAACAATAGGACGTTGCATTTTCCATCCATTCCGTAAGGTCTGAATACTTCAAACTCAGTTAAGCACAGCAGCAGAACTTCTCGCACCTGCCGAAATCTTTTGCCTCGATCTCCAGCTCAATGTACTTGACCTGACTACGTCTACTCTCGCCGTTTCCGCCCTTTTTGTGATCCTTATCCTGTTCTTCTCCTGTACCTTCATGGTTAGTTTTCTTGGAGTCGCCGCTGTCCTCTTCCTTACGATCTTTCTTCCGGCCTTCTCCTCCCGAGGTTGGCTTGCATTGATCACCGTCGAATCCAATCCAAACGCTATCCTCGAACTTGGGATAGCCTGGGATTAACTCAATGGGGATCGCACATCGTTCCCTGTCGCAGAATATGTTGGAGTTCAGATGCATCTCATGCTCGGGGCCCTCTCTCTTTGTGCTGTACACACCAATATATGCAACCTTTTTTATCCACTTCTCCCAATTTCTATACTCGACATTGAGACAATTCCCATTGAGTATGCTGAATCCATGTACATTACAAGGACCAATCTTCCCGGATACCGCGTAGTTGTCGGCCTCGGGACACCTTTGTTGCTTGCTGCTGAATGATCCCGAGTAAGTAGCTGTGGAGTAATCGTAGACGTATTTCTGGCACTGCTTCTTGTCCTCAGGGCAAGTACTCTTATATCCATCTTCGAGCCAACTGTTGAGATCGGATGGGCACCAGTTGCATCGCCCCAGGTCCCATCCGTACTTCTTCTCGGTGTCGTGATCCAGCTGATGTTCGCCAGGTGGTTTGTCGTTGCTCCTGGCAGTAAAACTAGTGGGTGTTGCCATAACACAGGGGGCGATCCAAACCCAGATAGCGATGACTTGATCGAACTTCATTGTGGCTGGCGTATGAAGTGAAGTGAGTTTGAAACGAGAGCTTAGGGTAACGAGTGAAAGAAAGCACTGAAGAGTTTGTGTGATAAGCATAGGACCAAAATAATGTGACGAAGGAATATGGGCGTTTTATAGATGATAAAAGTTTCATCAAAGTAGTTCATAATACCTCACCTCGCGGTCAGTGAAATCTTAAAGCTGAGGTTTGTGCTGTCCAAGCTCAAAAGTGCAGACCACCGAGAGTATCAGTACGGCCCTTTTTCTCAACATCATAAACTTTTATGATATAGCCCGCCATGCATTGTCAAGCCAACAGCTATTTCCGTAGCCTTACTCTGCGACCAAATACGTTTTCTGTTGGGGCCATCTCTAAATGTCGCGTGTGGCTTGGTGAGCCAACGTCGTCTACTGCTTCAATTCAAGGAAAAAATGTCGGTATTTGGTGGCGATCACCTGGATGCATATTATTTCTTCTTCTTCTTCTTTACTTTCCCTGAAACAATACGTAAATGTGTATTTTCTCATTTGATATGCTCAAATTCGTGTGTTTAGTAAGGTAGATACCTCCAGCCAGCAAAACGGTTCTATTGATTTTAAATCTCTAGGGTAGCCATTTTCGTTAGTCCGAACTTCGGTGTCGGCTAATAAAAGCTCGGTAATTGACCGAGTTTGTCAAAATGTCCTGCAGGATATGCACTATACATAATACCATTATTCTGTCATCCCTCTGCTTTTTTGTCCCAGATCTAAGAAATATCGGAGATAAAGCTCGGTATGCCGATCTTCTCGTTTGAATACAGATCCATTACATCTGAATTTCTCGTCCCTGTTCTGTAACCTGACATCGGATGACAACCACAATGCCGCAGAGAACATCTTCGGCAGTATCTTCTGCAGTGAGCCCTCCGCCTCCTAAACGCCGTAGAAGGCGATCCGCTCGGTCCTGTGAGCAATGTCGCAGGCGAAAATTGAAATGCAATTTGGGCCAACCATGTAATGGGTGTGCCAGGGCCCGGGCACCGATGCAATGCTCTTATCGCGATGAAAGTCCCGTTGAAGCAAATCGACGTAGTGGAGTTCTGCCGGGGGCTGAGACGCGGGTTGAGAGAGAGGAAGCTATCGCGACACCACAGAGAGATCCACAAGTGCACACTAACACCTTGAATCACCACCACCAAGATCAGGTCACTTGGCCATCGAGATCCGAAAACACTGGTGACGCTCCTGTGTCAAGTCGAGAAAACCAGCTTTCTGAAACTATTCCACCCCCTCAACCCTCAGTTTCAACCCCATCAACTTCGATCCCTTCCTTTACGCCAAGGCTACGCCATGGACCAGAAAAGACCAAGATATTTGGCCAAACGCACTGGCTTCATACTGCAGAAAAGGCGAGTCTATGGCCAATATAGATGTTACTAACCCTTGCTTTTAAGGCTGGTCCTAACTTTCATAGTTCCCCATTTCAGGCAATTTCCATCCCGTTGAGGTCGAACCATCCTGGGAGGATGCCAAATCCGACTTCTATGATGCATTGAAAGAAGCTCGTATGCTACGATTTGGTCTCAAGAAACAGAACTTTCCGACACTCGACCAGCCCATTCAAGACTTGAGAGAGACTCTCCCCACCAAGGAGGTTTGCGACGAGCTTATTGCTTGCTACCTCCGCACATTTGAGCCTATATACCGCATCGTTCATGTCCCTTCTTTTAGGCGGGAATATAATCGGATATGGATCGGTGAACAATCACCTTCTTTACCAACTGTATCTCTTGTCAGGTTGACGTTGATTCTTGCACTTGGAACCACCTTCGCAAAGTTCGACACCGAAGCAGAGATAAACCACTTATGGCGACTGGCACAAACATGGATCCAGAACGCGCAGTGGTGGCTCACAGGGCCAAATGAGAAGACCACATACAACCTAGATGGGCTGCAAGTATTCTGCTTATTGATAATTGCACGTCAGTCGACTTTCAACTGCCGCGGAGCAACATCGTGGCTCTCCTCGGGCTCGCTTTTGCGTGCTGCTATTACCATGGGTCTCCACCGCGATCCTAAGCTATTCCCAGGCATGTCACTCTTCCAGAAGGAGTTTCGTGCTCGACTATGGACTACCGTTTTAGAATTAGCCGTACAGTCATGTCTGGATCTTGGCTTACCATTGCATTTTTCCGAAGGAGATTATGATGCTTCCATCCCATCAAACTTTGACGACTCTGATCTTGAGTCGACTTATCCGAAGGCTCCGAAACCCATGGGCACGTTTACTGATTCATATTTGCAAATCATGTTAGCAAAATCTCTATCTTTAAGGGTAGAAGTCATCCGCCTGCTAAATGACTTTCGACGCGAGAAAATATATGAAAAGGCCTTGGAGTTGGGATCACAACTGCGCACGGCGTGCCAAAATGCCACAGCTTTCTTCCATTCGGTGCTCCAGGATCAAACAAATTCCAGAAGGGAATCGAGTCTTGAGGCAAACGAGTTTCATCGGAAGCTCATAGATATACACTTGCGTCGGTTCATCATGTTTCTTCACCGCGACTTTATGCTACAGGCGAGGAACGATCCCCGATTCTACCTCTCTCGCAAGGTTTGTGTCGAGGCTGCTCTGGTCATCGCATCTGGCAGCAAGGGCGCTGACTTGAACTTGCCGATCCAAGTATGGGACGATCTGTCTCGTTTGTCTTTTGTCGGACGAGGTCTGTTCAAGTGTGCATTAAGCTTCGATGCCATGCTCATCTTGGCTCTCGAGGTTATTACTGAATTACAAGATGAGTCGGCAAACCACGAATCGGACGTCCTTAGCGAGATGGCAAGGGCCACTCGTACTCCCATGATCAAGACTCTTGAGGAGATATACGTGCAACTCCGCTGTATGATCTCACGAGGCAACCTTAGTCTCAAGAGACTTCTCTTCTCAAATGCTCATTTGGCGCATATCCGAGCACTAGAAAGGGGTCGACCAGTGAAGTCGGCTGTACATGAGACTATAACACCTACGCTGCGCGACTGCATAATGATGCTTCGTGATGTTCAAGCAATCACAACGCCTCAAGACTCTGTAGTGGCCTCAGAAAGCTTGAGTGCGGACTTTCTCGGTCCAGATTTGTTCTCAAATGTGAGTGTTCATACAAGAAGCCGGGAGTTTTCTGACAGTATGAGCTAGAACAACCTTACTGAGTGGGACATTTCCGACATTCTTGGGTTTCCAATTCTTGGTAGAGATGGGCAGACTCAATGGCCAGTCATGAACTAATATCAGAATCCGACTTCACCAAATAACTATCCCCACAGCAACTATAAGAGAAGAACATGTATGGGAAATTTGTATCATTAGTCGTCATAATACCCATCATAAGTACCTTGCATTGCTTGCGTGCTAACCCACTCCTCACTCGCGAGGCCTCTCATAAACCTCGTTTCGAGTTCCTGAGGATCTTTGTGCCAGTCACAGGCAAAGTCGCAGTCAGGTGTACTTGTTTCACCGAAGTACTTGCATATGGCTGCGTGCCGACACTTGTCAGTGTCCTCACAATATTGAGCCAACGCTTGCAGACTCTTGAGTCTTGCAATTTGATTTGTTTCATTTTTAGAGTCAGATCTGATCAACCTAGTGACTCGCTCCAGGTCTTCTCGACTGTAGTACAAGAAGCAATAGCTTGCGTTCCCGTCTCGGCCTGCACGGCCAGCTTCTTGGTAATAGCCTTCAAACGACTTGGGAATGCGCCAGTGAACAACAAAACGTACGTTGTTTTTATCAATACCCATGCCGAAGGCGGTCGTGGCAACAATAATATCGTACCCAGACTCGTTATTTATCCATCGGGAGAGTGTTTCTTCTTTGACATCCTTCGAAAGCCTGGCATGGAAAGGCATGGCGCCAATACCATCTGCGCGAAGAGCGGCTGAAAGGGACTCGCATTCGTCTCTGGATATAGTGTATATGATTCCGGGAACACCCTCTGGTCTTTCATTCACTTGGTCAAGTTCTGCTCTTCTTTCGCCATTCTTACGACGAGCATAAACGCCCTTGATCCACCGCAGAAAATCCTGCAGACGGTTGTCTTCTTCGTCCTTGGTGTAGCGAATTTCTAGATGTAAATTTTGCCGTTGAGGGTTCATCAGAAACTCCTTTGTTCTTTCGGGAGCTTGGTCGAGTTTTAGGATAGATAGTACGTCTTGCCGGACCTGTGGGTTTGCTGTGGCAGTGAGACACATTATTGGTACATCTGGGAACGTGTCTCGAAACCACGATAAGCGCTTGAAGTCTTTTCGAAAATCGTGGCCCCATTCTGATACACAATGGGCCTCGTCAATGGCGATACGTGCAAGCTCTTTCTGCTTATGAACAAGCTGCAGACGTTCACGAAACCGTGGGCCAGAGCACAGTTCGGGTGTAACATAGAGTAACCGGGTCCTTGGATGGCCGCTCTCAAGGTCACGCTCAATGCGGCGCTTGTCGTCATAAGGAGTGATGCTGTTGTAAGAGTTGGCTTCGATACCGGAAGCTTTGAGAGCATCGACTTGGTTGATCTGGTGAGTGTTAGAACTGTAAAAGATAACAGATAAGACCTCCTCACCATCAAACTCAATAGGGGGGACACAACTATGGTAACTAAATTGTGGTTAGATGAGCGAAAAACATATGATGGCTGATGACTTACTGCCTTGGTCGATAACTGCTGGTAATTGAAAGCACAAACTTTTACCAAAGGACGTGGCTGCTTGGACATAAACATCATAACCATCGAGAGCAGCTTCGATAATTTCACGTTGGTGAGGCCTGGTGAGCAAGAGCTCAGTGAGTGTGATGCAAAGAGAGAAAACAGGCATAATAATCAACATACCTGAATTCCTCCTTGTGAAACTGCCGCCGAAGAGTGAAGCCTATGTCTGTGCAGGAATTTGTCCTCTTTAGAGGAGGCATATTAATTGCTTGAACTCGTGTGTAATTCACGACGGGCAAACACAAAGAAAAAGTGGTTGTGTTATTGGTCGTATGTGCTCCGTATGCGCTAGCGATTCAACTCATGGTGGATTGAACAAGGGTGAACCGCTTTCCTGGTATTTGTTGGCAATGATTGACACTGTTTTTGCTGCGAATGTTTTAGCTCTTGTTTATGCAAACTCTCTCACTTATTACGGACCAGAGTTGCAATTCTCGGGGACGACCCACCGGATCAGCACTGCCAAACAGCGTTGTCTTCGCGAACGATGAAAGTGACCAGAGTGATGAGCAGGGGTTTAAGAGCACACTGGGATCAGGATGTGCATGTGTGAGCTACTACTCTGTACAGTACTGCCTCAAGAGTGAAGATCACGTGTCCGGTGAATTCAATGAATTACGAGTGTCAGCGTTCTCTAAACTCAATAAATTACTGCAGCTCCCTAACGTAACTTGGTTATTGTGACATCCATCCATAAAAATAACAGCCCAGCTCTTGCTGTTGACTGGCTCTTACTCAGTGACTCCCGTACCTTGCATTACTCGCCTGGGCCTTGGACAGGGGTTCAAACTCCGAGACAACACAGCCAGACATATTCTTATCCCGCCCTCCATCGGAAGCCATCCCTGGTAAGAGATGCCCGCCAACGATGGTGTTGACGGAGGCTTCGCTGTTTCATAGGCTGTCATTGCCCATCGTTCTTCCATTCTGACAGCTGCGGCATCGCCTCGCCTCGTGTTGTATTTTGTCGTGTCATGTCGTGCCGTGAACTAAGCAACTCGTCCTACAAGTGTCGGTTGGCCATAGATACCAGGTACTTAATGTGTCTCTCCTTTGCGAATGATCTCATGTTCTCAGTAGACAAGGAGTCGTCCGTGATTCCTACAGTATTATCTGTGAACATGGATTCATCTGAAGTTCTCGCACCGATGTTGGACTTGCTTACGGGAACAGAAATGCTTATACTGTGCATCAGTGGCTGATACACCAGCCACTCAAGAGGCATGTAGACTCGTGCCTGTTAGGAAACGGGCGCTGGCTGGGAAGAGAAAAAAAGGTTTCTGGGGTGAGTGAGGACCTAGCGAAGTCTGCAGCGCTTCAGCCTCCAACCGCACTGTGTTTCACTTTACGACGGACCCAACCGTCCATTGGCGCTAAGGCCCCACGTTCAAATTGGAAGTGTCTAAGGTAGGCTTGAAGTGCTGACCAAAACACTTCCATGGGTTGTTACCCCTATCTAATGCGCTATCCCCTATCCAAGCATCAGACAAGGGACTGTTAGGGGTGATTGGAGGAAGATGGGAGAAAATAGTGAGAAAGCAACAAGAAATAATCAAAACACAAATTATTAAGATATGAACTGTACAGAGCAGCCAGAGCCGAGTTGCTTTGTTTCTGTACGTACCCTCTTGCCGAGACGATTTGAAATGATGCGCTAAGATCCATAAAATAGAACAAAGTTGTGCCTTATTAACCTTGCCCAAAACCAGTGGCTGTAGCATGTGCCTGGGCATCCTCGATTGATCGAGCTCTCTTACACTTTCGATCTTCGTTTGGCTTCACTCTGTTTTGAGCTTTTGATATCCAGAACCAGTCGACAGTGCTCCGTACATTCAAACAGCCAAGACCTAGGGGAGAATTAACGGGGGTCATCCCAGTTACCACCTGGGTACCTATTTTCACCACCCTTACCTTCCATATTGCCGTAGTGTTGCCAAACTACCTTACCTTACTTACCAAAGACGGAATCTCAGCCCGACTTCATCGCCTCCCGAACCTGCATCAGCTCATTACAACTCTTCCTGCAACATTCCTCTTCTCCAACCCTTCTCTCCAAATCCTGTCTTTGGACTACCTATATTCAACGGATCCTCGTTGATCACCGCCATCGTATACTCCCATTCGAGCACCGACGACACAATACGCTCGACTCCAATCATCTCAATACAAACAGGCCGAATCCTGAACAACGCGCTGCCTTTTGGCTTTGATCGAATATTCAATCATGACCTTATCGAAATCGTCGCCGACACAGCCTTGATTGGCCTAAACATAAGAGACAACGATCGCAGGCTCGGTTCTCACTGAGACAGACGGGCCTCGGTTTGCGCCTGCGCTTTGATCCAAAGACAAACGCAGACACAGCAACAGAGGGGTTTCTGAAACGGTTTATCCTTCAAGTATCGACATATCGTCATAAAATTCCAACGGCTTACCCCCTCGATCGATTTCTCCACCGGCGTGCCCTCCCCACGTTTCGTATTTCAGCCGCGCATTCCTCATACCTGACCGTTCAATATGGAGCGGTCAGATCGACTCGCCGGGTCGTCCGTCGGTTCTGCATCGCAGGCTTCAATTCCAAGAAGCTTGCCCGAAAACCATACCTCTGGACGACGTCCGGTTCCAAACTCAGCTGCCACGTCCAACGGCCCTCCACCACCTCCTCCTATCCCTAATCTGCGAAGCGTTCCATCCAGTTCATCTCTTTCCACCACCGGCATGTCGGCGGCTCAAGTCATCCTTCTCGCACGCGAGGCGATGCAAAATGCAATCGAAAGCGAGAGTCAAGCAGCCGAAGCAGGTGCTGTTAGCACGGGGCTTAGAACCGGAGTCACTATTGACCTTAGTCGCAAGGGGATCCAAAAATTGCCAGATGAGGTCGTCGACATTGTCAAGGGTGAACTGGAACGGTCCGTTCCTACGGGTTCATCTTCAACCACGCGACCGGACGCTGATACTTACACGGTCTCCAGACTAGCATTATCTCATAACCAACTGACAACCTTACCTGCTCGTTTTTCTGAATGCACGTCATTGCGATATCTTAATATCCGAGGCAACCAGATCAAGGAATTTCCAATGCCTGTATATCCCACTCTTCCTTTTCCATTGAGGCAATATCTAACAGTGCTGCTAGTTGTGTGACTTGAAATCCCTGGAGATCCTTGACCTCGGCCGAAATCAACTTCGAACTCTCCCTCCAGATATTGCGAGACTCTCATCATTGAAGGTGCTTTCTATCCCCAAGAATCAAATACGAGAATTGCCACTTTGTATCGCCGATATGGGATCGTTGCAAGTGATCAAGTTTGAAGGCAACCCTATCAACTTTCCACCGCGGGATGCAATTCAAGTGCAAGCTGCAAGCCCCCCGCATGAGGGCATCCAAAAGGATAACGAGGTGACGGAGGTGGCGGTGACTTTACAGATTAAACGGTTTCTAAAACAGCATGCCCTCAACGGCCGATCGGAATCTGACAACACGGGAGACGAATCAAGTGAAGGTGCAGAGACCCCGAGGTTTCCTCTGAAGAGGGTTGCAAGTGGAAGATTTCCTGTCAAAGTGAGTGGCGCCGACTTGCCAGATATTCGTTCTCCCAACATTGGGTCGCGCGCGCCTCCGATACCGTCGAGGTCACATTACCGCGGACTTTCCCAGCAAAACACCGCTTTTCGACGACCCGGTGTTATGCCTCTGACAATTGGAAATGTCAATGAACGTGTTCGCAGCAACTCCGAAAGTCTACTTAGGGCAGAACGGTCAGAAAGCCGTAACAGACGGATGGGTATTGTCTCAAGAAAACCTTCCGACCTCGGTACACTTGATGAGATGCAAGTGAATAACCGCTTCAGTCATTATCGTGGTTTGAGTCATGGATCTGCCATGCAAGGTAACCAGGCAACGACAAAGAGTCCTGCGACACCGACAGAACCATATCTCGCACGCCCGATTTACGTAAGACGCCTTTCAGTCCTTCCAGAGCGACGGCGAGAATCGAAGGTGTACGATCCTGTAATTGAAGCGGCTAAGGGCATCCTCTACTCGGTCTTCCAAATTCATCCCATGATTCAGATGTTGATGAGTTTGACAAGTGATGGGTCTGCTAAGCGATCCAGCCTCGAGATCGTGTTCTACAACACTAACTCACACGTGGAGGAATTGGAACAGGAGATTCAAAAGCACGAGAACGCCTTGGTCGACCTTGATGATCGTTCTCAACGAGAGAACGAAAACGTACACCGTGCTTGTCAGACTCTAGTTAGCGCATATGGTCACGTTTGTACACTTCTGGCGGACAATATCGATACTTTTGTGAACAACGGGGATGCTCGATACATTCGAACGCTTCTTATGTTGCTCTACAATAGTATAATGGAACTTCGTGTGACGCTGTCGTCTGTCAGCGCTGAAGATGGGCGTCGGCAAGCAACCTCCAAGGGGGATCAAACGAGCGAGCGGACCATCCGAGCACATGCACGGGAACCTTCCACTACTCCTACTGTTGGTAGGTCAGCTGGAGCTCGTAACCGCAACGGCACTCTGGTACACCACCCGATCAACTTGCGTGTTGCTACTGATGTTCCAGTACCTACGCCCCTTTCTGCTACCTACCTTAATGGCAATGGTCGTACGGCTACTATTGCCTCGGCCACTCCCCGATCAGGAGAGTCTTTCTCCTCGATAGGCAGCCGTGGGATCTCTTCCGAGTTTACAGAGGATGATCGTCAGTTCGAAAAGATCTTCCTATCCTTGCAAAGATCAACCGATCTTGTTATGGGTACGCTGCCCAGCTTTCACGCTCAACTGGCGGGTGGCTTAAGGAACGCCATGTATCAAAGGACCCCAGAGAGTGTAATACAGCACTGGAAAGCGTTGATCACCATGTGCGGCCATGTCATCCAACAGACGGAGGTTCTCAAGAGCAGACTTTCGCTTATCAAACTCAAGGAGCCTGGGGTTCGAACGCAAGCGAACTTTTGGAGTCTTTGCAACAACTTCAGCCACTCTTGGTATGACATGATCTCTCAGATCAAGTACGGCCCCAATAGTGTGCCACTTCCACCTGATACCAGGGCACGCTTACGACCGATTCAGCAGAGCATCAAGGAGACGACCAACATCATTTTCAAGTCGCCTTGGCACTCCCTGTTCCACTCTTCAGGCACCATGAATGGGCAGGCATCATATCCTCCACGCGGCATGTCGCCAACCCAAGTCCCAATCACACCCCAGAGTGCTGCTTTGGGCCCTGCAATGCAGGCGACAGTTCCTACGACCCCGCAAAGTGGTTCATTCGCGGCAGCATTTCATGGGAATGTGTTTGACCGAGCCGATGCCCTAATGGCCAACCCAGGCATCTCCATGGGACGCAATGGGGGTTTTGGCAAGGGTCACATGGGATTCAGTTCCCTGTCTTCCCTGTCTTCCATTTCCTCAGATGAGGGTATCCTTCCTTCTCATGGGCCACTTGGACCGGTACCCCTCCGCCTTAACGGGGGGAAAGTTGCCTTTTAGATCACAGAGCCGGGTCTCTACTTGGATCTCGAATGCGACACTAGTTTGCCCAGTGCAATTACTCCTGTTATTTGCATAGAGGGTAGGGAGGAGGGTAATTTGGTTATGTTTTGCACTTATCGAGGCTTTTTGAACCGGCGTATTAAGGACAAAAAACGTCGGAAGCCATTCCTTTACCGCATAGCCTTGGCGTCGGAGTTACAGCTGCTTTATTTGCCAAAAAAATTAGGTCCTGAAAGTCATTTGCATTTAATTTTCCGAGTTGAGAGGGCTCACAGCTTGTGTATGGGTATAATGTTAAGCAATGTCTTTTGGAGAGGCAGAAGTTGAGAGAAAATGCCCCGATGATGGCTAACAAAAGGCACGGCAAACATAGATATACGACGGAGGTATTATGGACTGAGAGATATGGTTTGGGACATGGAAATGTTCCTGTACACTAGCACATAACGAATTTAATGCTCCTGGTATTCATATGAAGGAAAGATCTTGAGCGCAGCCACGAGCTATTGTCGCTTGTTAAATACAAGAGTCTGACAAATTTCAGTCTGTGTACTTGTCGCTCTAACAGCAATGCTAAGCAATATGTACGAATTGGCTTTCGAAATTATATGATAGGTGCCTATCTTAGTACCACACCAGAATGTCAGATTGATCCCATGATCTTGGCCAGCCGCATGATAGACCAAGTGTAACTCGACCCCGCCAACATGCAGTGCAAGGTATCAGCAACATGAAATGGTCAAGCTGCATCTCATCTTTTCATCCGTGAACCGATTATTACAAATACATCAATAGGCCGATAATATCTAGTTCACTATGTCTGCTACAGCAGCCGGTTCCCAACAGCCCTCATCTTCAACCGCCGCCACAGGCTCTTCATCGCCCTCGTCCTCTTCACTATCTCCTCGCCCGCCAACGTCTCCCCCTCCCACGATCGCATCACCCTCAGTCGCCCACGCCCACGCTCACGCACAGATGCCCTCTGCAGCGCAGCAAACCTCGCCGCCCCCTCCTCCCCTCCAGCCCACACTCCCCTCAGCCGAGACGCAGCGCCATGTCGCCGAAGCACGCCGCGCCGTCGTCGCAACGCTAGAGAACATGATGGACTCTGAGCTGCAGTGGCGCGCATCAACGTTGCACTCCAACGCAGCGGTACTGAGCAAGCAGGCTCAAGATGTGCAGCGTGCGACGGATGGACTGCGCCGTGAGAACGTCAAACTTGCGCGCGAGGCAGATGCCGCGGCGCGTAGGCTCAAGGAGCTCGGCAATGTGCAGAATTGGGCCGAGGTGCTAGAGCGTGACTTTCTCGTCCTGGAGGAGACGGTCAGACTGGCGAATAGCGATCGGAGCTGTAGCTGCAGCGATTGTGGAAGTTACACTGGAAGCGAGGGTGAGGGCGAAGGTGAGGACGAGCAGGCCATGGAGCTTGATAAGGAAGAGGGGGGCAAGGACGTTGAAGGGCGCAAAATGTTGGGTACTGAGATGGAGATTGATACGGATCATCATGCGCCGGGCACATTTTCAGATGCTAGCCGGAGCTTGACAGAAGCAGATTCAAGTGTAGGGAGGGGGGCTAAGGGATCAGATACAGCGTCTACATCTACTATGTCACGACAAGAAGGGATATTGCTGAATGAATGACGCCGCGACTAGGCTGGGTACATAATGAGAACTACGAATTGGCGTCCACGGTCATGATATGAGAGGGCACTCGCTATTGAACATTGGATCAGAGCAGATACAATGCATAGTTTTCATCTATCCTGCTGTAGTAAACCACCTTTTGTTATTTCTAATCTGCAAGCAATGATAGCCTCCATATGGTTGGGCCTCCTACATCTATGTCCTTTCTGAAATTGGCATTCCTGAATTCGATGCCACTTACAAAAGACCGGGGAAGATGACGTATCGCTTCTTCTTGTACCTGTCACCAAACTCCTTGCGATAGGCGCGCTCTTTGCCCTTGGCCCAGCTAATCATCTGTGCAGCGCCAATGGAGATAAAGACAACGACGGTCCAGTCACGACTGACGAGAATAATTCCGACCCACGCGAGAACCTCGTACAGGTAGTTGGGGCATGTGACAATGCCGAAGCCGTAACCAACGGGGATCTTGCGCTCGGTACCACCGGTAGATCGAAGAGTCGAGAGATATTGGTGAACAAGAGCGTTCATGAACTCGCCAAAGCCGTAGAGAGCAACTCCAACGGCATCAATGGCGGGGATGTCAGCCTTAGCAGCGAGCGAGCTAGGGTGGTAGATGGAGTAGGCGCAGACTACACCAGAGACAGCCCAGTAGAAGAAGCTGTTCTTGAAAATGTTCCTCCACGGCATAGTGTTGGCAGAGAACTTGTGGACGAAGAGTGTCTCGTATTCGCGCTTGAAGAAGTGCAGCATGATCATGGCAAAGGCGATCCATTGGGTCTGAGACATGTCGCTGTCTCCATCACGGTAGATATAGGGGCGGGCAGCGACGGCGAGGGCGTGGAAGAGGATGGGACCGATGTACTCGACGACAAAGACTGTTCTCCAAGCGATCTGGTAGCCTGTTACATATGTTAAAGCGTGGCCACTTATAATATTCCATCAATGTCACATACCCATATCCTTAACGAGAACCTCGCCAGTGGAGACTACGGCGGGCTCATCGACAAGACGAGCCTTGCGGTTCTTGAGAGTCTTCTTGGTAGTGGGATCATAGATGCCAATACGGTTGAAGTCTCCGAGCTTGGTCTCCTTTGCAATCAAAATCTTGAGGCCCTCGACAGTAGTGTCAGGGTCGACCTCAAGCGACTGTGGAAGGTTCTTGATGGGCTGCTTCGGAGCTAAAGAATGTTAGTGCCAGAGTACCGCGAAAGAGAGTCTGGAGTTTAATCATACAGCGATTGGTGAGTGTGACTGTCCTCAGAGAAGCCATCATGTGTATTTTGTCACTCCAACGTTGAACAAGTTGGCAAAAAAAGGGAGGGGGGGGTCAAGATCTGGTATCAATGTGTTGAGAACAAGTAGAAATAATTATTGGGCGAGATTAGATACCTAGGTACGTACCTTCCCTCCCGTTACCTACCTCCAGAGGTCAGGGACCTCGGTCTGTTTTTGGTGGGGTGTCACGGAGGCTCCTTCCCGCTAATAACCCCCTGGGACTAAGCTGGATCAAGATATCCACCCCTGGTTGTTGGGAAGTTCACTATTGGTGTGTCACTTACATCCACCGCATGGATGTCTGTCAGCTTCCATGTGATACGATACTTGAGGCTCACCTCACAATAAAAGGTGCACTCCGAACACAAATGAGGCTGACATAATTCAAATCAAACTATGGGCACTTCTCTTTAAGACATATCATGAATTCACGTCGCCCTGAGAGATGCGTGCAGCTGGTTGTATCTGTTTCGAGGTCACAAAGACATGGGTAAACTAATAACCTGGGCAATAAAAATAACAGATATTGCCAGAAATTTCATCGAGATATGGTATTACATTTAAATTCTTGGTAATAATATTGAAATTAGGTTGATTGTATTCTGTGCGTGGACTAGGTTGGGGTTGTATTGCTCCTAGATACTGGAAGTATATCTCAGACTCTAGCCGGTATCCGTTCAAGAAAGATGCCATGACAAAAGAACTCAAGTTCTCTTTGAGTTTGTCATATTATCAAAGTAATGAAACAAAGTGCTCCTTCTTACACAGGCCATCAGTTACGATAATGATCATAAGTATACATCCCAAACTCCTATTGTGAAGGCTAAGAATCACTGAGTACATGTCTCTCGTCATTAATGAAGAGTTATATAGCGGTATAAAGATATGGCTACAATGAAAGACTAGGGCTGCTTCGAACGAACAACAGTGGGAGTCGCTAAAAGGATCAACACCATTCACCCAAACAGCATCTCTCTCATCTAACTATTCCAAAGACCTGGGGGCACCCTCCCCTCTTTTTACATCTTCCCTTTTCTTGTGAAGCTCAGATTGTTCTATATGAACTTCACATTATTCAGTCACGGGGATTTGTTTGCTAGTATTTGCCTGGCAGCTGATCGCCAGCTGCTGTGTATCCACGTCCTGAACCACACGCGAATCTCATTAGCGCTGAACATTTGTTTACTTCACACTTCACTTTTGAGAAGCATCATTCACATTCCCACGGTAACAATTTTCCTTCACCCCAACTCAATATCGCTGTGTCTTGGGCAAACCCACAAGGCATCTTGACCTCCTCCTAAAACCCCAATCTGCTCAACTCTTTGTTCAGATTATAATAGTTCAGTCAAATTTGGTAGGTAGGCATACTTGCTAGGTAATAACTTCTGACATTCAACTGACTTGAAATATTTGTCTAGGTTCACCGTTCACGATTCCCAAGCAACAAGCGTGTGACTCTATCAAGCAGATGGCCGTCCTTGTCACTCATTGTTTCTCCGATTTTATTTTTTAGCTGAGCTTACCGGAAACTCAGGCGTCCTTCTATCTGTGTTCTCAATGACAGTTGTTTTTACCAAGGTACATCATATGCACCACTACTCACCATGAATCCCTGCGCGCCCACATTCATCCCGATTGAGCCTTCGGAAGACGGGTTCTCTTCTGCTGAAGATGAGTCTACGCCATCATCCATGGGAGCACGGCTTCCAGATCAAGATGTTCGCTCCCCTAGAGCACGGCCCCGGGGCAGAACAATCCCCACCATCGCCATCGACCCTGAAGGATACGAGTCCATGTTCCCTGCTCTTCGGACCGTGAATCAGGTTGACCCTCTCAAGATTCGCAGCCCAAAAATGAAGAGGAAACAACGAGGCAAGCCTAGAAGGTTCAGAGTCAAGGGGGGGCAGATTCGACATTCGAGCCCGGTCAGCGAGAAACGGCTGAGTATAGGGCGTCAATACTCACAGTCCTCTGATGACGAGGATGCGGAGGAGGACAGTGGCGAACCTCTTTTGGAATATCTGAAACCAACAGTCTACACTCCGAGGAGGTCGATCGATTTCCTCAAGCCTACAGTGTACACCCCTCCAACTTCATTTCACAACGCTTGTGGACGCCCCGAAACTAGAAGAGGTGTGCGATCGACTGATACCAGAGACAGGACCAGATCTCCTAGGCGTACATGGAGGCCCCCTACTCCTCACCCGGATGGTAAACCACGAGGATCTGGGCCACGGCGTGTACCAACTCCTGGTATTCAAATTATACCTCCTGTTGGATATTCTGGCTCTGTAGCTTACCCGCCTCCACCCTACAGTCACTACGTCCCAGGACCTCCCCCTCCAATGATGCACTATCCAATCGACTACGCACCATGTATGGGGCCGCCTGTGATGCCGTATTCGCCTGTCCCTTGGCCTATGCCGCCGACTTCGTGGCTAGTCCCTGTGGCTCAGACTGAGATGAAGATGGAGTGTTCACCAGACTGTGATGGCCTTCATGAACATATGGACTGGCCTTCATTTGAGGGAGAGAGTATGGGGTTGTATGCACCACCGCAGCCTCTTGCACCGCAGTCCTACATGCACCCTCAGCCAGAACTACAAATGAAACCCTATAGAGAGTTTCATGGGCATTTTCAACCTATTTCCAGGTCTGGATCTCGTTCAACTTACCAAGGGAGCGATTCACGAAGTACCTCTCAGGGTAGACAAGTAGAAAGCCGCCATGAGGAAAAGGCTAGTAACTCAAGCTCCGCAGCTACGGCCGGGTCAACTACTTCTATATCCCAAGCCGGGATGATCAAGGATCAAAGAAGAGGAAGGCAATCCAGATCAGATCACAACAAGTATCCTGACATTTAGATGACGTCGGTGCCTGTTGGTAACGACCGTCAACTTCTCAGTGTTGTCTGCAGCGACGAGTCCACGCAGGAAGAAGTCAAGCAGGAGCTTAGAAAAGCCGCTGAACACAGTAAGGCCACTGGGTTCATCCCAACACGGCAGGTGCAAAGCTCACAGGATTTCTCTTGCGTCGTGAGAGGCACCAAGATCAAGATTAAGCGAGAGGTTGGACTCCAGGAGCAGCAGAAGAGCCAAAAGAAAAGTCAAGAACTGGCCGATCCCCTCCAAAACGCCCCCAAGGGTCCATCTTCCTTGCGTAAACTTCCCCAGACGTTCAGCGCGACTGTGAAACAGACCCTGAACTTGACTGGGTCTGAGTTGGGTTCTTGGTCTCAATCCAAAAGATGGACCAGCTTCGCCACCAAGGAGCGTCAGGCGTTCCAAAGGATGATGGCCAATCTGCGCTATATGAGCGCCGACCAGTCTCCATTTGTTCCCCAGAGCCCAGTAGAGCTGACAGCTTTCAAAGCAAGTCTAGCGGAATCGAGGACAAGAAAGCTCGATGAAGAGGTGAAGCACCGTCTCGCAAAGACGAATGCGAGCGTTATCGAAGGTGCTGTAAATAAAAACGAGCCCATGATGAAACTTTTGAGTGGAAAGAAATTTGAAGATCGCCTTTCGCCTGTTTTTGCAGCCAGCAACTGTTTCAACAGATCCCGGATCAAGCCACCGTATGCCGCTGAGTGGCCGTCGCTTGCTGAGCTCAAAGAAGAGGGTGACAAACGCTCCAACCGACAGGGCCGATGCTTACCTCTCCCACGACTGAACATTGTCGCTTTTAGATTCTCCGAGGAGATATCGGAAGCCTGCAACTCCAACGGGACAATCCGCAGCGAAAAGAAGGTCATTCAAGTTGCATCTCGTTATCTCTGCCCTGTTGCCCCGGAAGAGCCTTCTATTACCCCTGCGGTCGAACTAAACCCGGACGAGACTCCGATCCTTCTCGCCACCCTTCTTGAAGAAATAGATGCGGTGGATGATGAGGCCAAGAAAACAGAAGAATCCACCTTGAAGATGGACGGTCAGGAGGCGAAGGGAAAGGGGGAGGAAAATAAGTAGGCTGAAAAGAAGGAAATTTCAAAGTAGTCATTTAGGGGGGAGGGTTCAAAGACTACTATTGAGCTCGTCCATCATTTTTACCCTTAGAGAGATTGGATCTGCCAGCACCAGGGATTCAGCTGGAGGCTCGACTTTGAGATTTCGATACGATCAGTTCTGGGAAGATACATTCTTGCTATCAGAGTTGAAGAACTTCGGAGGTTAGAAATGCAAATAGATAAGAGGTTCACATTATGCGTGAACATAAAAGAAGATTTTCAACATGAGATGCCAGAAAACAGTGCGTTGATAGGCTGATCTTGATATGAAGCCAGTACCATCGCTAAGGCGATGGATTGGGAAAGTTGATCCGAGACAGTAGAGCCTTTTTTTTCGTTTCTTCAGGGTCCTCTTGACCGGAATCCTTTGGATAGACTTTTTTGGCAATGGGAATCTGCCTCTACAACAGAATGATTATTACATAGACATAAGCAGGGGTAAGAAAAGCCAGGATCTCGGAGTGTCTGTATAACTATAGTTAGCAGGTATGTATATCAACGCCACAACGCCATAGATTTTCGAGTTTCATAGCTTTTAACAACAACTAGACAAAGTTCAGGAAAAAAAGAAAGACCCAGTGTGACATTTCGTATAGAAACGATTTTCCGTCACTTATTATTTTCTTTTCAATACAGAAATTAGGATGTTTGCGTTAGACCCCAGCAAGCAAGTTCATGCTAGACAAGCACGGACTGTAAAAGGTTGCTCAGCAAGATCACGTGACTTGACAGAGTCTTAGTCACGTGCTCTAATCTCTAGCCCTTTCCCACCCACACAATGAATGAGTCTTGAAATTTCCACGACTGTTAAAAGTTCACGATCATCCGCCAACTTCGATTGCCTGGTAAGCGCCAACATCATCAGGTAAGTTGCAATACGAGGAGAACAAGGAGACTAGTTCAATACGCTGCACTTCTCGACGATACCCTTATCTCGAATATCTTGCTGCTTGAGTTGCTCTGCCCTTCTCCATTCTTCCTCTCCCCCAAGAAGATATTTTGGCTAACCACCTGGGATTTCTCTCCCTCACAGAAACCGCAATCATGGGTATCTCGCGTGACTCTCGACACAAGCGCTCCGCCTCCGGTGCCAAGCGTGCCTACTACCGTGCGTAATAATTCCGAAAGCCCGTATGATCCTTCCTTTTGGACATACGTTCTGACCTTTGACAACAGGGAAGAAGCGCGCTTTCGAGGCTGGTCGCCAGGGTGCCAACACCCGTATTGGCCCCAAGCGCATTCACACCGTCCGAACCCGAGGTGGTAACCACAAGTACCGTGCCCTCCGTCTCGACTCCGGTAACTTTGCCTGGGGTTCTGAGGGTCTGACCCGCAAGACCCGTGTCATTGCCGTCGCCTACCACCCTTCCAACAACGAGCTGGTCCGAACCAACACCCTCACCAAGAGCGCCGTTGTCCAGGTCGATGCCGCTCCCTTCCGACAGTGGTACGAGGCCCACTATGGTCAAGCTATTGGCCGAAGACGCCAGAAGGCTCAGGCTGCCAAGGAGGGCAAGACCGAGGAGGAGGTGAAGAAGTCCAACGCCGTTGAGAAGAAGCAGGCTGCTCGTCTGTCTTCTCGCGGCAAGGTCGAGAGCGCCATCGAGAAGCAGTTCGAGGCCGGCCGACTGTACGCCGTCGTTTCCAGCCGACCTGGTCAATCTGGACGTGTCGATGGTTACATTCTGGAGGGTGAGGAGCTCGCTTTCTACCAGCGCAAGCTCCACAAGTAAACCGGTCAATAAAATCTCACGAAGAAAGGAGTGTCGGCCCCTGGTATGGTGTTCAAGGATTTCTCGCTGTCTTGATAGTTACAGGACAGTACGAGCTTAACATAACGCATCGGAATGGGTCCTTAGGGAATGAAAATTTTTCTTGCGCTGAATTCAATTTCATGATCAAGGTCTCCTCAACTGCATAATGTGACTTGTCGACGTTTTCTTAATGAGAAATGATGATGACAAATCTATATAGCTAGTGATTCATTCATCCTATTAGCCGTCTTGGCCTAGCGTCTAAGTCGACTGCCAAAACCTTTTGGAACTCACAATAACTGCTTACATTCATCGACCGCTGTACGTGCCAGGCTGAGATAGTTTTCATCGTGAGTAGTGGCAAAATGCCAAAGTTGATGCCGCCATTGTCCTATCTCTCAGTATACCATCATTACAACATGCTTAATTCGACATCTCCATCGAGCCAGCTGATAGGGCCAGCTGTAATAGGCTAAAAGGAAAGGGGTAAACCAGAATACTTTATACATGAAGAGTGGCCTGGGACCAAATAACCAAACAAGGTCGGGAGTTGTCAAAATTGCTCAAGCAAACTGACGCTTCAAGTCAGTCCACTTGCGATTCAAAGTCTCGTGCTGCGAGTTGATCTAGGAACAACCCGTTAGTGTCTTCATATGGAGGAGCTGGAGCAATAGGGTTAAACTCACCTCTGCATAGCGCAGCTTTGTCTGAACCAACTCCTCTTCTAGCTCGGCCAATTCCTTCTCAAGTCTCTGGTTCTCCTCATGAACATGCATGTTGCGTTTCATCAGGTCGTCGCGTTCGAGTTTCCACGTCTCCTCAATTTCCATGGGTTGCTTCTCGATAACGATCTTCAACTCTCGAACTTGACCCCTCATGCTGTCATTCTCGTCTTTGAGCTCCTGGTTTTCGACCTTAGTATGCACAAGCTCTGTTGCCAGATCTGCCTGCTCGCGGTCACAAACTTCGACCCTCTCCTCCAGCTTCCGGACCTGGATAGAGAAATTGTGATTCGCTGTGCGGAGTTCCGTAAGTTCATTCTCACGTTCCTTCTCAGCTCTAGTCTTCTCTTCCCATTCAGTGCTGTAGGCCTTGAGCACCTCTGGTGTGATTTTCACTTCGCAGGCATCTTTAACGAGCTGGTCTGCACGATAGATCTCCTTATCGATACTGGAACTTGAGCTTCCAAAGAATCCATTCTCTAGAAGACTGCCATGGCTAGGATCCTTATCGATATAAACGTCGAAGAGCTTGTCTTTTAGATAGGTGGTGAGTTGTTGCATGTCAGAAAGACCTAGGAGAATACTGGCATTCTTCTGCATCAGAACGATTCCAAAGCGCAAGATTGCTGACAGGCCTTCAGAGAAGATCAGATCATAAATACGGAGGACAAGTTGAAGAGGGAACCGGTAGGCAAAAAGTGTCAAAAACCATTGGGTGGCGTAGAGGTGAGGCGATATTCCTCTCCGATGAAGGTGACAGTATAATGCAGGCTCAAAGTCTTCCAATAATCGTTCAAACTGATAAAGATGCATGTGCAGCCCGGGCATATCCTGGATGAACAGATCTCGCAGTTTGTAGTGATTCATCAATCGAACAAGCAGACAGAATGCTTCCTGCTCAGGCATCTAGAAGAAATTGTCAGCATATCACACAAGCGATAGCAAGAGATACTTACGTTGAATAGCAAAGGCATGATCAAAAAATTCATCCCTTGTGCGTAGCCAACACCCTCATCAAAAAGGGCATACGCCTTGCAGACGCCAAACAGGCCCTCTTGAAGCCCGGCAGCAGCCGCATACTTAGAATAGCTGGTGCGGGCACCAAGATCCCGACGGATCGTCTTTTCAAGTTTTTGCAGTGTAGCTGCATCCTCCTTGTCTTTCCGTTTTCGCTCGGCCGCTGCCGCAGCTTGGGCCTTCAGGACAGCTTCGGCATTCTTCTCGTTTGGAGATGGCGTGCCGTTAGTGACTGAATGATCCGAGTTGATGGAAGAAGCAGAGGATGTGACAGCATCGCCACTATGGACACTGAGGTTTCCGTTGCTTAATGAGCTGGCGGTTGTGCTGTTGCTGTGGCGGTCTTTGTTCTTGTCTGTGCCACGGGTCACCAAGTCTTTGTATACCAGTTCCAGATCATCATTCTTGCTGTCGGCCAACACCTGCCAGACAACACCACGGATAGCACTCGGGATACCGGTTGCGATAGCCTTGTTCAGTTCCTCGGCGCTAGTACGAGCCACGGCAGCCGGTCCCTCATAGACAACAGACTGCCACAAATCCCAGTCAACCTTCTCTTCTGAAATGGCTGAAGGTCCAGCGTTGACTCCAGATACTGTTCCAGGGGCCAGGCCAGGGATAGGCTGCGGGACAGGTGATGATGGGAGCTTCTCTTGAGTTTGGCCTTCATCTCCCGGTAAAGTGAGGCCGAGAGCTCCATCATATTTACTGCTGTCACCGTCTGCCAACGCACGGGCAGCCTCTTCTTGTTGACGCAACTGTTTGAATCTGTCCTTTAAGGTGACCCGTTGGGCAGGATCGCCGGGCAGTGAGTCTCCATCTTTCTCCTCCTCGAGGCGACTCAACATCATTTCAGGGTTGCTTGCGAGGGTTGCAATCGAACCTGCCGTATTCCTTCGGCCAGTTGGGGGAGGCGGAAGAGGAGGCTCTCTCTCTTTACTAGAGCTTCGAGAAAGCCAAGAGAAAGGACTGGTCAGCTTCCGACTGGGTGGTGGCGGAGGCTGAGGCGCCGGTGGAGAGGGCGCAAGTGTTGCTGTAGGTGGCACGGGGCTTTTGGAAGAATCAGGGGCGGGCGACCACGGCATAGAAGGGAGAGATATGCTGTTTAATGATATCGTTTTGCTGTTTGGCTTCGGTGGAAGATCCTTTGGCACTATAAGAAGAATAAGTATTGAGCACGGTGGTGGAGGCATATTTGGAGATAGATACCTGGAGATGGAGGTGTATCGTCATCAAGGCTGACATTGTCCAGGTTCGAGGTATTGGAAATGCGTGTGGAGGCTATCGATGGTTTTCGTCGTGATTGTTTTCCATGGACACTGCCTGCCTCGGATGCAGTTGCCTTATGTTGAGCGAGTTTTGGCTCCTGAGTATCCTCCTGGGGATGTGACTCTTCAGACCGCCGATCGGGTTGCTCCTCGACTACGCTTTCGCGAGGTTTAGTGTACGAAATGTTTCGTTTCGTAAGAGACCTTGCAGGGGATTGCGCTACAGCATCTTCAAACTTGTCATCGGTATCAGATGCCTAAAGAAATTAATCAATATTCAAGCGAAATAAGGGATGCGATCTGTCGTGTGACTGGCACTGCAGTAGTGGAGGGAGGAATGTGGGATGAACCTACAGACACAGTGTCGTCAGACTCCGTGCCAGACGAGAGTCTTTTGATATTGGTGTCGTTTTGCGGCAGCTTCTCTTCCTGCCCTTCCTCTGGCTTGTCATGTAGCTTCGCCTCTGGCTTTTCTTCCTGTTTCGCTTCGTGCTTTTCTTCAAGGTTGTCTCCGCGGCTGTCTCCAGGTTTCTCCTCTATGCTCTCTTCGGGCGTTTCGTGTATCTCTTGTTCCTCTTGTTCATCTTCCATTTTTGATGTTGTTTCTTTCTTGTCATGCGTCTCTAGCGCAGCCTCTATCGTTGGTGTATCTTGGTTCTCCGGAGTTTCATGTGTCTCTTGTTTTTCTGTTTCGTTATCGGAGTGAGATTGGATCACCGGGGAAGTGACATCCTGCGGTTGCGACATGGCTATAGATGATGGTATTGTAGGAATCGAAGGTGAGGGCGGTGGTGGTGTTGTCGAGGATAGAGGAACGATTATGTGGCCTCGACCATGTACGAAGTCGGAAATGGAAAGCAATCAATGCAGGCCCAGGATTTTTCGGGGAAATTGGAAACGAAAGACTGAGTACTGCGTCCGGCGGCAGAGTGAATGGAAGAATGCCAGAAGCCAGCTGTTGGCAGAAATCTGATCCAAGGGGGATGTTGTGGCGTTGGTGTTCGTCTGCCCCTTACCACGTCGGCAGTGGAACTAGAATTGGAAGCCTGCAAGGGTTTTTGACAGTGAGGCGCTGATCGGGTTCACCAAAAATAAATCGGGGGCGGTCCTACAGCGGGAGTTCGGGCGAGGCTGGCACTGAGAAGTTGACGAGCAGCGGACCCTAGGACAGTTAAAAGGTAGAGTTGAGGTCCCCACCAAGAGGGGAACGACGGAGCTTGAGAATGGGGCCTATTTTAGGAGACGTCCTGATTATCGACTTAGTGCCAGAAAACGTCAGACAGCAAGGCCTGGAATGGAGATTATCCCTTCATTATGCGGTCGTTTTAATTATGCTGCTCCATGGCTGGCTCAGTCTGGAATTCAAATTCATCCCATTCCGAGTGGTGGTTTGCCAGCCTTGCCCCCCCCCCCCCCCCCCAGCTGCCCTGGCCTCCGATTTGTGCCACCTGCGTGCAGCAGGTCTAAAGTACAGCAAAATGATGCGTTAAGTTTTGGATCTTGATTGCACAATCTAACGCGCTACGACCATGAAGCCAAACCCTAGCAATGCAATTGATCGGCAACGCGATCTGTGCGCCTAAGGAAACCAAGTTACAGTACCTAGGCAGTCTAGTAGTATGGTGTTTTGAGGTGATGAGGGAGCTTATCATGGGTGGGACATCAGAGCTAGAGGTGGTTACAAAAGAATCTAGACATTTTACAAACCCAGTAGAGTACCAGACTGCAAACCTCTGGACTAGTGGTCTAAATCAAAGCTGCGAGGGAAGTAAAATGTAGATATTCTACTGTTTTGGTGACCAAACCCTACAAATCGATCGTTTCTAACAGATTCTCAGCTATTCTCCATCAGATCTTCCAGGTGGGAATATATAGTGTAACTTCAACTGAATGCCACCTTTTTTACTCCCAGCATGTAACTACCCCTCTCTCGTCAAGTGTGGTATGGAGCCCAGCCCTTTTCACATGTGCAGTACGTTAACTTGGCGTCATGGTGTATTACGTTCCAGTCCCAAGTTGGCATTAACCTCGCTTGTCTTGACATTGACTGAGCCTACAACACATTTGGAATCGCCATTATGCTGAGCTGCCTGGTGTGTCCAAAGAGTTTGATTGTATAAGGAATGGACAAATTAACCACGATACCTCTAGGGTCAAGCAAATATTTTGTTTCACGAGTCCTATACAGGCATAGGATGACGTGGATCTTTAGTTGACCAATTGCGACTTTCGAGTACCTGTTTCATGAGCGAATCCCCAACTTCCTCCGGAGTACTAATAAAAGCTACCTAACTTTAAACACCAAATCGTATGTTCAGTGGTAGCAGGACTCTGGGTCCGGATATGTACGGCCGCATCACAAAATAAATGTTCAATGTACACGGGGAAACAGCCGCCTTCGAAAGTTTCTGATTATCATTCCATTGAATCTGTGTGCCAACGCTTGGGCAGTATATGATCGGTTGAAATGAATTCCCGGTAGCCTTGGTTTGTCGATGGAACTAATAGAGCAACAGACCCTTTTTGAAACTACTTGGATCGGGAATAGGATGAGGCATTAGTACCTCCATAGTAGTTATGATAACTCGAAGAAAGCGATGTGGTTCGCCTTGTAATAGTCCATGGCTTTCATAGGTACCTACCTATACAAGACGACACCATACTAGACCGAGGAGTTTGGCCATGGGTCTAGGTTAGTCCCTCAGAGTGTCAGTCAGAAGACACAACAAATCAGCGTTCAGTGACACCAAAGAGAAGCCGGCAAAATCTCGCCAACCCAAATAAACAAATTCACAGAGGCTGTCCTTGTACAGATCCAATTCTTATCGCAAGCTGTAAGACATTGTCAATCTTGATTATTCGTTGTAATAACCCTCGGTGAAACGTCATGTTTGATTTTACCCTACAGGCCCTCTTTTTACATCCATGATATCATAGCGCAATTAATAAAGTCAATCCCAGCAAACAGAAAATACTCAGGCAAATCACTACTATGGACAGCTACATTATTGTTCCTTCGAACTTAAATACACAGACATAAATTATCACTAATTACCTCGAAGTTGTTTCACCAGTGCAGTAGATCCCGCATGGACAAATATTGATTAAACAAGCAGCATTGAAGCATATCGATTTAACTGTAAAAGAGCAGGTAGCCGCCAACTTTACTTTACCTACCTGGTAAATATCTTTAGTACATAATAGTTTCCTAGCTTTATTTTATAGCATAAAAAAATTAATAAGCTACTATTCGAAGCTGAAAAAAAAAGTTTTTTTTATAGCTCCAGCAAGCTACCTATACATACCTGGTAGCTATCAGGTACCTACCTCTAGGTAGGTTAGTAGTGGCTGATATCACCGCGTTGCAAAACGCTGCTACTTGACATAGAAGGTATTCGGAAGGCATCCCAACCTGCGATGATCTTAGTACCTTAGTACTTAGGTAAGAGGTACCTACTGAGGCTACTATAGTAAATAAGTACTAGGTACCCTCGAAGTTGGAGTTTCATAAAATGGCACCGCCCACCCATGAGTCTGATAGACAGTTGCAACAATACTCGGCAAACAACCATGACTCCTAAGATGAATAGAAGAAGCTTACATGGAAGTTGTACCCATGTCTGGTATATAGAAGATTGGCAGTCATTCATTGTCAGTATGTGGATGTTACGTGAAGTTGGGTAAGGTATTAGGTTAGTAGGTTGCAGCCTGCATGTATCATCATGAGCTGGTCTAGAGGTACTTGGGTATTAACTGCACTGCGGGAGGGAGGGACAACTGCAAGCCGAAGAGATAATCCGATCCTTAAATTCGGGAGATTTTGTACCCTGCAACGGAATGTTGGCCCTGGAGGTACCTTCACCCCACTGTACCTAGTTTCCGGCACCTATTACGCAAAGGCCCACCTGCACTTCTCAACCTGACGATTTGCAATATGCCTTTTCCCCATCCTACACCTTCTCTCCGCATCTTCACAACACACTCTTCATATCAAAACGAGATATTTCTCATCTCCGCATTATTTGGTGAGAGCACAAAATCAGTACAGTCTTCGTAAGCAATACGGTACGATTTGGTCACGGATCAAAGCTGTTCTAGGACGACCTGCACCCGGCCTTGGGACTGCTTTCCGAGCTTCATCGACCATCCTCGATACTTACCTGGCGAACGCGCCTGTGCTTATCATCAAACGATCACACCGCAGCCGTAAACCGGCCGATTCCTTCAAACACGCTATACCCCGCCGAAGTGAAAATTTCTCGCCAAATCATCTCGGAGCTCTCACGACTTTAAAGCCCCACGAAAGTTCCAGAACTTTACCACCGCACAGCTGCGGACAGTACCCTTCATAGTCGAAGCTGCCCAACCAAGAACAACTCGCCCGTGAGCAACTTATTCAATCAGCGGGTTGACAGCCCGGTTGTAGTGGAGGGGGAGCTTTCGTTGTTTCCTGCGGCTCGGCCGCCTCACCTTCAACATGGGGAAGATAACCAAACCCATGCAACCAAAGCACAAGGATACCTTGGTTGGTCACAAGCACATCTTATGGGAAACGCAATACTAACCTGATTTTTTAGTCTCCTTGGCTAAAGAGCTATGTTGAAACCGCCTCAATAACGCCCCTACCCCTCTTACCACAGGAGCTTTCCAGCTTCCCATCTCGATGGCCCTTCGGACGTGGCGATCTGTATCACTGGATCCCCCTCCTGAACCGCTTTGATAGCCTACTCGAGCATTTCTGCGCCACATATAAGCTCAACGAGGGCCCCCAGACTCGCGACTTTGGAAGCGATGTACTGCTCAATCATGACAAAGAATCCACCTTTGGTAGTGAGAGGCAATGGTCAGCGCAGGAGCTAACAGACTTGGGCTTTTCGTCAGACGGAGACAGGCAACTGGTTGAGGTAGTACTGCGCTACACTCGCATGTTATTGGAGCACTGCGGTAATCGAAGCATCTATGCCAGCAGCTCGCATCTCAATGACCTACTCAACACAACATCTCTGAGTGTGCTTATTGCTACACTCGAGGTTGGCTCAGAACTAGCCCAAAGATACCAAGCCTCCGTCAAGCGCATTACAAATCCCTCTAGGCAGATCAGTGCAGCATTGCTTGCGAACCATTACAACATTGATCTCGACAGAGTCCAGCAACTTGCCTTGCCTTTTGTGAAGACGCCGATTATTAGTTTATCGGATCCTGTAACATCAAGCGCACCTGGATCTGCCAAGGGGAAGGACCGTGCCCAAGGTGGAAGCCCCAAGGCAGCCAATTCTATGCACGCAAATGATTTGGTTGCCCTTGCCGCCTCAGACGAAAAACGCTGGCATGGCTGGGGAGACGTCAAAGTGACATATTACCCTCAGAATGCCCAGCAGGAGTCTACCGGTGTAGATGCTGGCCATGCATCTCTGCCATCTACACCAACACCCCTTCGTCGCAGTTCCACCATGACATCTCAGCACCAAACCCCGAAAGGCCGGAGCAATCTCGAGGATTCATCTCCACTTGCCCCTCGTACACCCGGTATTGCAGATGAGACAGCATCTGCTGGGCCCAAGGTCTACGATATCCCTCAGTCTGTCATCTCATCAACTTCCGTCTACCAGTTAGTGTCGCGCACTCCCACGGACCTTCCACCTGCTTCGAAGTACGAGGTTTTTCATAGGATCAGAGCCTCCAAAGCTCTTATGGGTTCCAGTGAATCACGGCAGCAGTTGCTCGCTGTTCGCCTCCTGGCAATCAACAATCTCGCGTATATTCACACTGAAGCAAACTTTCTCGAGAAGGTCCTTCGCCAAGATGCGGACGAGACCCGCAGGTTCCAGTTGGTGTATCAGCTTGCTGAACTGATTCATCCGACAGCGCATGGGAACATTGACGTTCCCCTGTGGCTTCAAGCGGTGGCCCTTGCCCTACTGGAGGCAGTCTCAAACTTTCAAGCCAGGTGTCAAGATGTTTTGTCTGCTTTGAATGCCAATGTCAACCACGGTATTTTACTCTACGTTATCCGGAAGGCAGTTGCGGGAATGAAGGAAGATGACGACAGTGACAAAGGAAACCAAGTCACGCAGATGGACGCGTGGCGCAACAATCTTTTTTCTCTTACTCTCCATCTTTCCATGTCCACCCGCGTGGGAAGTGAGATGGTATCTGCGGGGCTGATGGAAATTCTGGTTGAAATTCTAAACATCAGGTCAGGTGTCGCACAGCGAAATCATTCTATGGTCCTTGCGTTTTTGGATGGCCTGGTTTGGAGCTATCAGAATGCCTTCACTGCCTTCTTCAATGCCAAAGGACTCGATGCAGTGTCTCAACTGGTCGTTGATACGGTCAGGGAGGCCCAGACTTTACATAAAGCAGGTCAAGGTCTTTCTAAGGACCAACAGTCGGGACAAGTGGATTATGAGATTCCATACTACCAGCAGCAGACCCTTAAGTGGCTGCTGAAGTTCGTTCATCACATCATGTCCAACTCATACAGCTACGGCGGCAACACTGATCGTCTCCTTCGTAATCTCGCTGACAAGTCAGATCTCCTGGAGAGCTTGCGAGACATCATTGGAGATAAGAAGAGCTTCGGTTCCGTTGTTTGGACGAATTCTGTCACTATTCTCAGTGATTTCATCAACAACGATCCTACAAGCTTCGCTGCTATTTCAGAGTCTGGCATGATCAAGACATATTTGGAGGCTGTCACCGACAGACCGCTCCCAAGTGATGTATTAGCAGAGCAAAAGTCTGGCGATAAGGATGAAGACGATGACGAATCTGGCTCCCCAAGCGAGACTGTCACTTCGATTGTTGCAAAGGACTCACGACCACACCCTCCTTCCGAGGACGCAATTCGGGAATTGTCTCGTGAATCATTGGCAACAGGAATCCTACCATCAAATGATGTCATTACTGTTGTGCCCCAAGTCCTCAACTCGATATCTCTCAACAACGCTGGCATGAAGCTGGTAGCAGCCTCGCGAGCTTTTGATAGCTTTCTCGAGATTTTTGAGAGTGCTGCTCATGTAAGATGCATGGAACTTGATGGAGATCTCGCCACCAACGTCGGCGCAAGTTTCGACGAGCTTGCTCGTCACCACCCAGCATTGCGGGTGGCTATTTCCAATGCCGTTATCGACATGATTGCTCGCGTGCGTTTTCTCGGTATCGAAAAAGCGAGATCTCATGGATGGGGTGCTCGGATGTTGTTGGCAGACTCCGAGGGGAAGACCGTATCTTTAGATGAAAACGGCAATCTGATGCCACCAACTGCCTCCTCTGAGCATATCCAAGGACACCATGCTTCAGGGGACGTTGACGTCAATATGTCCGATGCTGTGCTCTCGAAAGATGCGCCTTCTGAAGCTCAGAGAGACGATGGCCCTGATTCACCAAAGCGCTCGATCACGCCATACATCTATGCTTTGGGTTACTTCATGAGCTCCTATATATCAAACCAGGGCCTGAAGACCAGCTTTGTGGAAGCAGGGGGACTTGAGTTATTGCTTGACATTTGCGAGTCCCCAAGTTTACCCACGAATTTTGGTGACACCGTCGCCTCGAGGATTCTTAATCAAGTTGTCTCTCAGCTCGTTGAGTCCTTCCCTATACGCGGCCTTCCTTCTCTCATCAGACGAGCTCAGCTGGCCATTGACACCCTCAAGCCACTTTCTGATAAGACGGACACTCTGCCCCCGTACTTTGCGCCTTTTCTTGCTCCTGATCTCAAGATAACAGAAAATGACCATGGAACCACGGAGATTATCAAGAAAGGCACCAGAATGATCAAGGCACTGTCAAATGCACAGACATTTATCAAGATCATTTCTGATTGCTTTGCTACGTCAAGGTCAAATGCTCTGCAATTCTATCCGGTCAATGTATATGACTACTACCTCAAGCTTGTCGATTCTATTGGCCCTCTACTACGTGGGGTTCTAACGGAGGAAGCAGGAGAGCTCAACGTCGTTCCCCAACATTGGTCATTCAGGCGCCAGACACCTTCCGGGGAATCTTCCAGCGCAAGCAACCCAGAACCCGACGTGGATGACAGTACTTCATTACCGGACATGCTGAGCAGCACAGGGCAGTTCCAGCCAAAGAACGCTTCTGATGACTCCAAGCCGAGCCGTCCTACAGATGAGGAGCAAGCCAGCCCCCGTTTCCAAAACTACGAAACGCTGCGGCATCTGCTGCATCCCATGATTCCAACGACCTTTCCTCTGTTTCAGACGCTCGGCAAGTGCCTCCTCCCTAGACGGGAGAGAGACCCTCGTGATCTTTATCACCGGCCTCGTCACTTGGAAATTGCGCGGGCACTTGCGAACGCTGTTCTCAGCCAGCTGAGACCATCTGTTGCCATTCCAGTACCTACTTCCAAGGACTTCCATTTCTGGATCATCATGCTGCATACTATTAACGAAATGCTGATTGATCAGCCTTCCCCTCGACCAAGTGATCGATCAAGCGCCCAAATCATCATGCCCGTTCTTGTCGCCTTCAAAGAAGAGGGTGGAATGGATATCTTGAATTCAATGCTCAGAACATTTGCCCAGGCAGTTCGGGAAGGGCCAGACGCTGCAACCGATGAAACTTCCAGATCCAAGGTTGCTGCTTTTGGACTTAAGAAGGTTCTAGACTTGGACTTGATGTTGGTCAACGGAAAGCATCTCGTCGACGCTCAAAACGCTTTCGCTCTGCAGCCTCGCTCTGGAGACAGGTCGTCAAACTCCACGCATATTTGTCAACAACTTGTGGTAGAGTTTCGGGCAGCCGTTCTCCCCGAGATCATTGAGCTTTGGGACTCTACCTTTGTCGAAAAAGTGCCCCATCAAACAGTGACACGGTTGATTGATATCCTCAAGCTCATTTCTGCTGGTGAAAACGAAACTTCGTCCACAAGGGACAAGCCGCCTTTCCACCTCTTGAAGTATACGGATGTCCGATTCGACTGGGGCTCACATCGCGGCACGATTGATGAGCTGCTTGCCAAGGGCTATGATGCCGATTTGGTACATGAAGCAGTATACAGGGCAAATGGAAACCCGAACCTCGCAGACCACTACTGTTCAGCTCACAAAGCTGGTCTTGCAGGTGCACGGAACCCAATCCCTTCAGCAGACTCTGACACATCGGCATTGCAACAGACTCCAAAGGAGCCCCCAGGTGCCAGTGAGGCAGAGGATGCGAACGCAGCCAACACAGCGGAAGCGGATCGTATGTCTTTAGACGGACCCCCTGAGATTGATACACCAGATCTTGCAGACAGATCACTCGGAGAAACACTGGGTGAGATTATCGACCACCCTCAAGCTTTCGGTGAGCGCGAAACCCCAAGTGTACCAATAGAAACACAAGGAAATGCTGCGGAAGAGCCAAACACAAAAGAGAGCGAGCACTCTCCCGTTGCCACAAAAGAGGATGTCGACAAGTTTCGGGCAGAGTTACGAGGAAGCATGATAGATAGATGTCTCGACGTTGTTCGTGCACATCCTGAAACAGCGATCGAGGTATCTGAACTCATTAGGGCGATGGTACTGAAGCAACAGCCCAGTGACACTGAAGACGAAATCGGCCAGACATTGACTTTAGCGTTGTCATCGCTTGCCCAAGACGAAGAGGAAGTGAAACAACGCACTGGGAAATGCATTGCTGCCTATGCCCACCTGCTCGCCTTGCTTCTTCAGGACGAGCATTTCTTTGATAACAATGTTGAGAATCTCAGGGAGCACATCAACGAGTACATCGGCTTCTTGAAGGTTCCACCTTCGACTTCTTCTGAAGAGATGCCGCCTTGGATTCCGTATGTTTTGCTGGTCATAGAGACTCTGCTTCGTCATGATGAACGCCCTATTGCTGCGCAGTGGAGAGCACCCAAATCATTGGATGAGACTGTCTCTGAGCCCGTCATTCAAACGCGAACTCCGACCGTTGGCGATGATGATCGTGCTCAAATCCTAGAATCTCTGCTTGAGATGCTCCCGCGAATAGGAAAGGAAGAAACGCTCGCCATTGCAGCACTTAGAGTCTTGGTCATATTGACGCGCAATCGACGACTGGCGAAGTCGGTTGGGGACAAGAAGAATTTGCAACGGTTGTTTCTCATGGCAAAGCAACTGTCGGGTTCCGGCTCTGAGAGATTCAAACAGACCAAGCTTACGGCTCACATTATGACCGTTCTTCGTCATATTGTGGAGGATGAAGAGACGATTAAACAGATCATACGTGCCGAGATTAAGATCGCTCTCCCGAACCTGCAGCGAACGCAGCGTGGCCATCCTGATGTTTCTAACTACCTGCGCGCGATGGCGCCGATTGTACTCCGTGCACCGGACCTTTTTGTCGAGGTTTCTAACGAGATGCTCCGCTTTACGAGGTGGACACCGTCTTCGAGTGACAGCTCTCGCTCCCCGATTCTTGAATTGAAACCTGAAGCTACTGAAGCAAGTTCTGACAAAGCTGGCAATGACATCAACAATGCCCCAGCTCAAGATATCAAACAATCCACAGAGCCTGCAGACAAGGAAATGATTGATGCGCCAAAATCTCATGAGAGCAAGCGGCCTGTGGTCGAGAACCCTGATGGCGTTATTCATTTTCTCCTTTGCGAGTTACTCAATTATCGCGAAGTCGACGACAAAGAAGTACAAACCATTGAGAAAGATTCCAAGACTGAACCTGCCTCCGGCGGAGAAGATGCAGCGTTGTCTTCAAAGGACAGCAATACAGCTGATACAAAAGATAAGAAGCTACCAAAGCCCGTTTTCAAGTCTGATGAGCACCCGATCTTTGTTTATCGATGTTTCTTGCTCAACTGTTTGGCTGAGCTCCTACAGAGCTATAACAGAACAAAGATGGAGTTCATCAACTTCAAGCGCAATGCCCCACTTACCACTAGCACGCCAATCAAGCCTCGATCGTCGGTTCTCAATTACTTAATCTACGACCTACTTTGTCAAAGCAGCCTGAGTGGAACAGTTGATAGCATTGCTGGGAAGAAGAAGGCTGCTACTTCGGCACAAACTCAGAAGGTTTTGGTGGCTTTGGTCGCCAAGACGAGCGAGAAGGCAATCGACCGCGGAAAGGACAAATTTTCATACGATGAGGAGCCTGATCTTCTGTTTGCCCGCAAGTTTGTTCTCGATACCATTTTGAAGGCCTATGAGAGGGCGCCTCTGTCTGATGAACCTCTGGAGACTCGATACTCACGCATGCAATGTTTGGCTGAACTCATGAACTATATGGTTGGCGAGAGGGACAAGGACCAAGGAGCCAGTGTCCGGGGAACCGACAACGTTCAGGCCCGATCGCATGCACAGCTACGGAGATTGATGTATGAGAAGGGTTATCTTGACAAACTCACATCCTCGATTGCCGAGATCAACCTTAACTATCCAGGTGTGAAACGTGCCATCAAGTACATCCTTCGTGTGCTGCGGGTTCTCACCGAGACAGCCAAAGAGCTGAGTCACTCGAACATCCTGCCCTCTGATTCTCTGTCAGACACTGCAGACGATGATCTCGGCTCAAATTCTTCGCTCTCAGATCTTGAAGATGACCGGGAAGAGACTCCTGATTTGTATCGTAATTCTGCCCTGGGAATGCTGGAGCCTCGTGGTGAGGATGACGATTCTGACGACGATGAAGAGGACGACGATGACGAGGACATGTATGGGGATGAATACGACGATGAAATGGATTATGGAGACGACGATATTTCTGACGAAGAAGACAATATCAGTGACGAAGACGAAGAACTTGGCGAAATGGGTGAAATCGAAGGCCTTCATGGCGAGCCAGGCGTCGTCGAAGTCATCATGGACGAAGATGAAGAAGATGACAGTGACGAAGAAATCGACGACGATGAAGTGGAATCCGCTGATATGGAAGACGTGGAAGATCAAGTGGAGATCGTTGATGAAGACGGCAATCCTCTCGATGATGACGGTAACTCAGGATGGGAAAGCGCTAGCCATGACGGCGAGGACGAAGACCAGGAAGAGGATGACCTGGACTATGATGCAGATGTTCATGAGGAACATATACACATGGAGCCAGAAGATATCCTCGATGGCATGGCTCGAGCCATCATGGCAGATGGCGACGTGTACGACCCAGACATGATGGATGGATTGGAGGATCACTATCTTGATGATGGCCATGACGAAGATGAAGATGAGGAAGATGAGGACGAAATGGAAGATGACGAATACCTTTACGACGACGACTATCCTTTGGATGACCAGCCTCAGCCTATGCCAGCTCTTGGATGGGATAACCTTGGTGCCGAAGACGAAGATCGGCACCGACACATGTTCATGATGGACAACCAAAACCGACGACGATTCATTGCTTCGCGTGCTACCGACGCACGTAGCCCTTTCCCTCCTGGCTTCATTATTGGGCCTAACCGGGAGACAATGGGTAGTGAATTCCGCAACTACTTTTCACGCAGCCATCGTCCTGGAGCCGGCCAATCTAACGCCGACGATGGCACAAATCCGCTTCTTAGACGGGGAGATCAGAACCGGGAAACCTCTCAGCGTTCTTCTCACCATCATCATATCGGTTTGCGAGTTCCTGAAGGTATCTTTGGCCCACCTGGGCGTATCGACGGGCCTATGAGCTTCCTCGGTGAACTAATGGAATTCCTTCCAATTATGGGACGTAATGGACAGCATGCTTTCCATCTGCAGATTACTGGTCCAGGCGGTCATCGAGAGTCCAGAGAACTTGGCCCCATCCGAACCTCTCGTACTGAACA
This sequence comes from Fusarium sp. NFCCI 5145, assembly GCA_033439405.1. NCBI lineage: Eukaryota > Fungi > Ascomycota > Sordariomycetes > Hypocreales > Nectriaceae > Fusarium > Fusarium sp. NFCCI 5145. The sequence continues at coordinate 126,377 of JAWDHB010000468.1, forward strand.
GAGACGTGATGGGTCAACTCAAGATCCAGCCCAAGCCGTATCTTTTGCTATTGAAGGCACCATGGATCGATACCAAGATGAAGCTAGGATGATCTTTGGAACCAACAATGTGACAGAAGCGGTTAAGCTCCAAAACATCATTGTGGCTAAACTCACGCCAGCCGCGATAGAGTTGGAGAAAAAGCTGAAAGCCGAAGAAGCTGAACAACAGAAACGCGAAGAAGAGGAGCGGAAGAAGCGTGAAGAAGAACAGCGCCTGGCACGCGAGGCTAAGGAAGCTGAAGAGAAGGCAGAGAGAGAGGCTCGGGAGGCAGAGGCTCGGGAGGCAGCCGAACGAGCTGCCTCTGAAGCTGCCGCCAACCAGGGTGTCGTTACCGAAGGTCATGGAGATGGAGGTGCGATGGAAGGCGTTGAGTCGACCGAACAAAGCCGCGCAGAACGTTCTGAACCTGCTACCCAGACCGGAGGCGACGGGCCCCGTGTCATGACTACAATCAGAGGCGAAGAGGTTGACGTCACCGAACTGGGTATTGACCCTGATTACATTGCAGCTCTCCCTGAGGAGTTCCGCGAAGAGGTCATTGCCCAGGCAATCAGCACCAGGAGGTCCGAGGCCCGTGAAGAGACAAATGGCAACCCGACCGAAGCCTTCCAAGAATTCTTAGATGCCCTTCCGGAAGAGCTGCGTCACGAGATCGCTCAACAGGAGCGCCAAGAGCAACGTCGCCGGGCCCGCGAAGAAACAAATCGACAAGCGTCCGCTAGTACCGGCCAGGCTGTTGTGCCAGAAATGGATACTGCCAGTATTCTCCTCACATTCCCCCCTGAACTACGACAACAAGTTCTTATGGACCAAGGCGAAGAGCTCATGGACCAGCTAACTCCAGAGATGGCAGCCCAGGCTCGAGCTTTGGCTCAGCACAACAACGTTCATTCGGTCATTACAGGCCGCAGCCCTCAAGTCCATACAGCTCGCCGGACTGGACCGCCTATTCCTCAAGAGGAAGCAAAGGTACAGCGCCGAACAGTTGTTCAGATGCTCGACAAGGCTGGTGTCGCCACGCTACTGCGCCTGATGTTCATTGCGCAACAAGGTTCTATAAGGAATCATCTGTTCAATGTGTTCGCTGACGTCTGCGAAAACAAGCAAACTCGACTCGAGGTGATTAGCACTCTCCTCCAGATCTTGCAAGATGGCAGCACAGACATGGGCGCGGTTGAGCGCAGCTTTGGTCAACTATCTCTGAAGGCACGGAGACCTAAGGACAAGGAGAAGGACTCTGAGCAGAAAACCCCCCAGACTCTCAAGAGAAGTTTGACTGGTTTGACTGCCGGAAGTGTAACGCAAACCAACTCGGAAACCTCGCCTCTCTTGATCGTTCAGCAGTGTCTTGATCTTTTGGTGGAGTTGTCTGCGAAGAACCCGCATATTCCCTGGCTATTTTTGACAGAACACGAGGCCGTCGGTTCAACTCTCAAGCGCTCCTTGAGCCGTAAGGGCAAGGGCAAGGACTCCAAGTCTCACAAGTATGCCATCAACTCCTTGCTGTCACTCCTTGATCGCGATCTGGTTATGGAAAGCTCCGTGGTCATGACCCATTTGGCCGATTTGCTGAACCGAGTGACATTGCCTCTTCAAAACCTTGAACGTCGTCGTAAGGAAGCGGAGGACGAACTGAAGGCCATCGATGCCAAACCATCGGAAGAGACCGCTGCAACTGAAAAACCTGTGGAACAGGTTTCAAGTACTGATCAAGCCGAGACGAGCAACGTCATTGAATCCAACGCCGGAGCCAAAGAGGGCGCTACCGCTGAGGATAGTGCCAAGAGACAAGAGAAGAAGGATGCGGCCCAAAAGAAGCTTCGACAACTTCAGCCTCCTGTTGTCCCTGCTCACAATTTAACCCTGGCCGTGAGGATTTTTGTAGCTCGAGAGTGCAGCTCCAAGACCTTCCAAAACACCATCTCGACCATCAAGAACCTTTCAGCCATTCCAGGGGCCAAGGCAACATTTGGCCAGGAGCTTGTCCACCAGGCGAGGCTTCTCAGTGAGAATATCGTAGCTGATTTGGACGATCTTCTACCCCACATTGAAAAGGCATCTTCGGGTACTGAGATTCAAGGCGTTGCCCTTGCCAAATTCTCACCAGGAGCATCTGAACAAAACAAACTCCTCCGGGTTTTGACGGCATTAGATCACCTGTTTGACAGCAAAAAGAAGGGCGACGAAGCCGAGTCTAGCAAGAATAAGGACGAAAGACACGATCTAGTGACATCTCTCTACCACAACTCAACCTTCTCGGCTATGTGGGAAAAGTTGAGTGCTTGTCTAAGTGCTATTCGTCAACGTGAAAACATGCTCAACGTGGCAACGATTCTCCTTCCACTAATTGAATCTCTCATGGTGGTCTGCAAGAATACAACTACCAACGATGACCCCTCACAACAGAAAGAGATGGTCTTGTCAAGTCCACCCCCCGAGTCTCGTACGGCCAGTCTCTTCTTCAGCTTTACTGAGGACCATCGACGTATCCTCAATGAGCTTGTCAGGAGCAATCCCAAGCTCATGTCGGGCACGTTCGCCCTTCTTGTCAAAAACCCCAAGGTGCTGGAGTTTGATAACAAGCGCAACTACTTCAACCGCAGCGTGCATTCACGATCTGGTAACAACCAGAGTCGACCATCATACTCTCCTCTGCAACTCTCCGTCCGCCGTGAGCAGGTTTTCCATGACTCATTCAAATCTTTGTACTTCAAGTCCGGGGATGAGATGAAGTTTGGAAAGCTCAATATCCGGTTCCACGGTGAGGAGGGTGTTGACGCTGGTGGTGTCACTCGCGAGTGGTTCCAGGTCCTCTCCCGGCAGATGTTTGACCCAAACTATGTGCTCTTCACACCCGTTTCCTCAGATCGGACAACCTTCCATCCAAACAAGCTCAGTGGTATCAATGATGAACATCTGATGTTCTTCAAATTCATTGGCCGTATCATCGGCAAAGCATTATACGAGGGCCGCGTTCTTGATTGCTACTTTAGTCGTGCTGTATACAAACGAATCCTGGGCAAATCTGTATCGGTCAAAGACATGGAATCATTCGATCCCGACTATTACAAGTCTTTGTGCTGGATGCTGGACAACGACATCACGGATATCATTACCGAAACTTTCTCGGTCGAAGATGATGAGTTCGGCGCTACGAACGTCGTAGACCTCATTCCCAATGGTCGAGAGATTGCCGTAACCGAAGAGAACAAACACGACTATGTTCGTCTTGTGGTTGAACACAAGCTGCTGTCTTCAGTCAAGGAGCAGATGGCTCATTTCCTCCAAGGTAAGCAAATCACCCATGATAACGCTATTCAACCACTAATCTTGACAGGCTTTCACGACATCATCCCGGCGGAATTGATCTCAATCTTTAACGAACAGGAGTTGGAGCTTCTCATTTCCGGTCTACCAGACATTGATATTGATGACTGGAAGAGCAACACTGAGTATCACAACTACAACCCATCATCGCAACAAATACAGTGGTTCTGGCGAGCTTTGCGCTCTTTTGACAAGGAAGAACGCGCCAAATTGTTGCAGTTCGTTACAGGAACAAGCAAGGTTCCCCTCAACGGCTTCAAGGAGCTAGAGGGCATGAATGGCATCAACCGATTCAACATCCACCGCGATTATGGTAACAAAGACCGGCTGCCTTCTTCGCACACCTGCTTCAACCGTAAGTACAGCTTGCAAACATCAAATCAAAGAACTGGCTGACAAGAAATCAGAACTTGACCTTCCTGAGTATGAGAGCTACGACCACCTGCGTTCTCAGATCATGAAGGCCATCACCGCAGGAAGCGAATACTTTGGCTTCGCGTAATCGTCAAACTATGCATTGCAGGCGTGTGGGGGATGGACTATAGACGGGGATATGAACGGAAAAGAGAGGTGATATTTAATCAAGTCCAGGGTATCTTGTTCTTATTAGCCTAGCTTTGAGATGCATATGCTCTTGAGCACTGGATGTGGCGTCCTCATCCTGGGCTTGCCTTTGGAGAAGTGCAGGTCTCCAACAGGCGTGGGCCTTGGAAGGTGGATAGCGTACGGAAAGTAGAGTGTAGGCGGAATTGCATGTATATCATAAGTTAATCGCCCTAGAGAATCTGGCGTGTGATCAAGCCGATTCATTTTTTCCACTTGTGCTTGACAGTCAATGCTTGACAGTCAATGACATCTAGTTTCTGTTTGCATTCGACCTACTTGGTATTGAAAAGCCGAAAAGTTCATGCAACCATTACAAGCTGCACTCTAAGTACCAAATCACAAACATGGATAGGACACGCAGTCAAGACGTAGGGGCATGCGAAGCTGACTGGCGTATGGCACGAATGCATCAATGCATGTTCCTTTATTCGAAATGCCTCTAATACAGTCGTGATTGGCTCAAACAGAGCCCTACAGAGAATCCTCACTCCCAATGCATGCAAATCACAAGACCAAGGTATGATTCCCCTTTTTTTTCATTAAACGCCAGAACCTTACTTGCGCATGGAGCTTGCTCGTCGCTTGCGGGCATCGGCCTTGTTGGCCTTGGCCTCAGCAACACGCTTGGCAAGGACCTGGGCATACTCGTTCTAAAAGACAGTGTGTTAGAGGCGGGGTAGAAAAGAATGGCCGAGAGTAGGTGCAACTTACGGCCTCGTCCTTGACCTTCTCGGCCTGGCGGCGCTTGAGGGCGGCGCGGTGGCGCTTGTGCTGGAGACGCTGAGGAGTGACGAGTCTCTGGATGCGAGGAGCCTTGGTGTAAGGAGACTTGCCCTCACCCTTAGGCTGAACCTCTCGTCGGATAACGTACTTGCGGACCTATGTTTCCCATGAGTATTAGTCTTCTTCTACGTTTTGGGGGTTATAAAATTTCAACTCGCTACCAATTGTCCTTTTCCTTCTTGGCAAGAAGGCAGGACAAGAGGTCCTCTCACACTCTACTCAGACTGCCAACTCCTCCACTGCAGCTCTGGGTAGGCGATGATCGAGTATGGGCGCAGGGAGAGACATACATCGTCATCCTTGGTGAGGCCGAAGAACTTGCGGATCTTGGTGGCGCGCTTGGGACCGAGGCGCTTAGGGTGGACGACGTCGGTGAGGCCGGGGATGTCAGCCTCACCCTGCTTGACGATGCTGAGGGCGAGAACAGAGAGATCCATGCCGACGATGCAGCCACGGACGGACTTGCGCTTGCGCTCACCGGTGCGTCGGGGTCGGTAGCAAGAGTGGCCGTCAGAAAGGAGAAGGCGGACACGGGTAGGGTGCATGACACCCTGCTTCATGGGGAAACCCTGCTTGTCGTTTCCACCAGTGATGCGGAAGATGTAGCCCTTGAACTCATCGCCGATGGAGTCACCAGGAACCTCAGCGCCCATCTATCAGAAAGAAAGGTTAGCATTTTGTCAGTGGGTTGTGTTCGACGAGCGGTCGTAGTCAGGAGAGGGTTGCGACGTACGCGCTTCTCCATGAAGACACGGAGCTTGCGCTCATCCTCAATATCGATGAGCTTCTGGCTGCCATTGGCAGGGTAGCTGATGTTCAACTGTTGGGAGGAAAATGTCAGCGAATGTTTACTTTAAGATGTTTGATCGAGTTCGAGTGCGAGGAGGTGCCGGCAGGAAGGAAATCCTTTGCGGATAGCAGAAGACTCTCTCTCTCTCTCGCAGACACGTATCGATTGTTGGCTGCCGTACCTTCATTTTGCCAGTTGTGGTGGTGCCTTCTTGACCTGGCGCTGTGAGGTTAGTGGTGATGGAGTTGAGGCTAGAATTCCTGGAGACAATTTGGCAAAATTTAGAAGTGGGTGGGAAAGTGCGTCTTGCTAGGGCTCTGATCTTTCGGCAAAATGATATTCCGGCCACACCCTGCAGGTACTAAGTGCAGGCTCACCGTGCGACTTTAGTAACGTAGTACGGTACGTGCACCGGTACGTACCTATTCGACTTCATTGAAGTTTTATGTTGAGTCCCATTGCTCGTTTTTGCTACAATAGAACCTCTGAGGTACGAGTGAAATACGAAATAATCTCTCCCCTTCCTTGTAATATCAGCAATCATGTCTTCGGCAAAGCTCTACCCTCCCAACAAAAATGCCACCATCTCCAGTCCACTGCCTCAGTTCTTTCAAACTCCATCAGGTCTCGCTCTTCTGGAACTTCAAGGAACGGTCAATCTGCCACAAGATGCTAATGGTGAGGCACTGGGTGGCGTTGATATCGGGAGACTTGACTTTCCTGATTATATCCCAGACGCTGAGGGCGCAGCATGGATGAAGCGAGTTCATCTGTATGTAGGCCAACATCAACGTCTCACTGGCGAAGTCAAGAAACTGCCGAAAGCGATGGCTGTTGTGCGAAAAAGGGAGAACAAAGCGATTTCCGGTTCCGGGGGGGGAACGCAAGAAGAGGGCGAGAACCTTGAGGTAGTTGAGATTGTCAAGTACAAGCTCATGTTCTCTAACCGACCTGAGCCTGTTGGAACAGCCAATGCGCCTTGAAGATCTACTGTCTCTACAACCTACTCACTTCCTCTTCCCGTCTACTCAAAATGGCGTTGATATCGAAGCGGCCTCGACTCGACTTTTAGGCCCTCAAGCGTGAGCAGATATGACCTTACGACAAGGGATGGGAAATTCGCCAGATGCACTGGGGCCGGATTTCTTTCCATTATCGTACTCTGCCTGGCGCGCATACCATTTCATACAATAGCTGCTACAAATCTTTGGCCTGGTTCGGCTGTTGGTCTCCTTTCAGAGCATATGATTTCGGCACCCACTACAAAGTAGCGATGATTTCGTCCTGTTGTTCCAAAACATGAAGCTTCGGTTATGTTAAGGGGTCAACTAATACCAATAGATGACCACACGATAGGTCACGAATATAATTTAAAGGAATCGCCGGCCTATCTGTGATAAAGCATTTACATCACTGGTACTCTAATCATGTGTCATTGCTTTTTATTGTAACGAGTTCTTCTATCCAGATGCAATCTGCAAAGGTCGCGTCCTCCCTAGCCCATCCTTTCCATAGTAATCCATTGGATACACATCCTCACCCCAATCTGGCCTCTCTCCCAACGCAACAAGCGCCTCGTATGGCGTCAACAACGGGCATGGGAATGCATAGCCCCAGTCGATACTCAACCGCGGGCAAGCAACCTGCACCCAACACTCAACATCCGACATGAGCGCCAACTTGCCTGGGAAAATCTCGCTCAGCAGCAAATACACTACGGGGATTCCTCGTGCCTTGAGCTCCTTCTCAATGAGACCCAATGTGTGCGGGTTGCCCTGACGGCCAAGAGCGCCGAGAATCAAACCCCATTTGCGTGCTGTTCGAGAGCTGTGGATGGCTGTGCGGCGAAGAGACTGCATCTCTTCATGCCCATACGCCTCTCGTGTGAGCTTGCGAGAGTAGGGATCGTATCGATAGGCTGGGATAGAAGGGTTGTGAATCATGATACTCTCAAGATGAAAACGGCCGTCACCCAGATACAGGATCAGATCGATCTTGTCATCTTCCTTCAGACGGGGAGACGTGCAGCCCAAAATTTCACCCTTGCTCAGGGGTGCAATTTGGGGAACGAGGACACGGAACCCGCCACGCTCGAGGCTGCTCTTGACGCCATGGATAGTAGCGTTGAACTGAATGGTACCGACAACAGCAATCGTCTTTCCACTGGCAAAGTTGCGTTCCAGAGATGCCAATAGATGTGTTGCGTCGATACTGATATCGACAAATACGTAGAGAGTCTTGATTGTAGTTACATCCACAGGGATGAGGCAACTGTGTGCATAGTGCACCAGCAAGTCACAATCAAGAGCCCTCGCCGTATAATCGTCGATACAACATGCGCCGTATGTCACATCGCCCATAATGAGCGTCTCTACACCAGGGCAGAACTGTGTCAAAATATCAGAGATAGTGGTGGCGAATAGTAAAAGACCTTCGGGCATCTGAAGCGCAACCCTCTTGGCGTTGGAGGTCCGGATACGATGGATCGTCTTGGGAATCTCAAAGTTGTAGTTGGCAGGCAGCAATGCAATAGCAGCCTTGAGATCTGGGTTCTCGAGGATCTCCTCAGGAACTTGGTTCAAAAGCCTAGGAGCCCTCCGAGGTTTGGCAGCTAGTTATCCAAATGAGCATGTCTCCGCTTATGGTTTGAGTCTTATGAGGAAAGAAGGCGTTTTCACATACTCTGAACAGTACCACTCTGGCCTGATGCTCCTGATTTTTCATTTCTTGCTGCTGCCTCAGTCGCTGCTCTTCTTCCTACGAATCTTTTCTTTGGCTGCTTCAGTGGTGTTGCTCCATTCTGTGCCGCTGACTCTGACCCGTTCTCGACGGCGGGGGATAAACTCGTCTGAGCGAGCTGGGCCTCTTCGATGTCAGCTGCTGTGCCGAGATCGGTCAGTCGTCTGTCTTCCTCCATCTTGTGGTTGTTCGTTTCAGAGAAAAATCCCAAACGCTTTCTACCTGACCAAACGCTGCGATCTTCACTGACTAAACCTCGTGCCTCAAGTAGTCAAACTCTCGGAAAAGTTGGGCGGCAATGTGTGGGCTTGAATTTTCCGTACTGTAGATCCACTTTGGAAGTGCTCGACTTCGTCATTGGTCACTCAGAACTCCAGAGGAGCCATGACGGCAAAGTTCACCTCTCATGATAACTCATGCGCTTCTGCTGCCTACTCGTCATGATAAATCAGTTCAGGTTGAGGATTGGTTGAATTTCATTATCTCGCCTCCCTGCCTTCACCCATATACCTACTCTTACTCTGCTCTTCTCTACAGCTTCCTTCAATAACGGCATGAAAACAATCAACTCAAAACACGTTGCTCTGTCTGCTCTTCCATCAGCCTTGCGTGCGCGCTCATTATACTATCTATCAAAATCCCGAAAGCCCGCCCCTCATGCGTCCATAAGGTTCTCTTCCGTCTGTTGCTGGCTTCGGGCCTCAGTGTCTGCTCGAGCCTTGCCCTTGGCCTTGGACTCCTTGGCGGCCCGTTGGTAAAACTCATTGAGGACCTTGGCGGGGATACGGTTAAGCAGCTCTTTGGGATAGATGCGGAGAAGGCTCCAGGCAAGGTCAAGGGACTCGTAAATGGATCGAGATTCGTACTGACCCTGGCTGATGAACTGGCGCTCGAATTTCTCCAGGAACTCGAGAGACAGCTTATCCTCAGCAGACAAAGCCTCCTCACCGACGACAGCCTTCATGGCTGCGGCATCACGACCAATAGCGTACTTGGCGTAGAGCTGGTTGGAAACATCACCATGGTCTTTTCGGGTCATGCCCTCACCAATGGCAGACTTCATCAGACGAGACAGCGAAGGCAGCACATTGATGGGAGGATAGATACCACGGTTGTCCAGAGCTCGGTCAATAAACACCTGGCCCTCGGTAATGTAACCTGTCAAATCGGGAATTGGATGAGTGATATCGTCGTTGGGCATGGTCAAAATAGGGATCTGGGTGATGGACCCATTGCGACCCTCAACACGACCGGCTCGTTCGTAGATGGTGGACAGATCAGTGTACATGTAACCGGGGTATCCACGGCGACCGGGGACCTCCTCTCGGGCGGCTGAAACTTCTCGGAGGGCATCACAATAAGCAGAAAGATCGGTAAGAATAACCAAGACGTGCTTCTCGAGCTGGTAGGCGTAGTATTCGGCAGTAGTAAGGGCGAGACGAGGAGTAATAATACGCTCGATGCTACACATTTATTAGTATACAATTTGCCATTTACTATGGAGCTGCTCACGTAGGGTCGTTGGCAAGGTTCAGGAAGAGAGTAACGCGCTCCAGGCTTCCGTTCTCCTCGAAATCACGGGTGAAGAAACGGGCAGTTTCCAGATTGACACCCATAGCACCGAAGACGATGGAGAAGTTTTCCTCGTGGCCGTCGTGGACGCCCTTGTTGGTGATGCCTTGCTTCTGGACGAGACCAGCCTGTCGGCAAATCTGGGCAGCGATTTCGTTGTGAGGAAGACCGGAGGCAGAGAAGATAGGAATCTTTTGTCCTCGGGCAATCGAGTTCATGGTGTCGATAGCAGAGATGCCTGTCGAGATCATCTCCTCAGGATATTCCTAGAGTCGTGGTCAGATCAAATCGGTCGTCGAGCGCCTAGGGGTGCCTTACACGAGAGTAAGGGTTAATGGGAGAACCGTTGATGTCGAGGTAATCCTCAGCCAACACCTTGGGGCCCTTATCAATAGCTCGACCGGAACCATCGAAGATACGACCAAGCATATCCTCGGAGACACCAATCTTCAAGCTCTGGCCGGTGAACTGGACCTTGGTCTGTGGTTGTCTTAGCTCGATATTCGGCTATTATAACTCGCGCTACTGCATACCTTCTTGACATCAATGCCGGAAGTACCCTCAAAGACCTATATAATCGTCAACCGCCGTATCACATCGCATCGGGTTTGTTGGAAGTACCTGAACGACAGCTCGGTCGCCTATTGATCCATGTTAGCATATCCCGCCATTATTTCGAGGATGCCGACAGCTGCACTAACCTCGAGCTTCCAGGACCTGACCCGAGCGCTCTGTTCCATCAGGAAGGGTGAGCGTTACGATCTCATTGTATCGTGGGAATTTAACCTGCTATTGTCAGCTCACATACTGTAACCCGACTCAACTTTGGGGAAATGACGACAACGTACATTATCGAGGATGACGAGGGGACCGTTGACGCCGCCAACGGTGTTGTATCGAATTCTGGGGATGACCGAGTACGATGATGACTCGCGAGGGTCCGCCATGATGGGCGATTGATCGTTAGGTGTGCGGTAGAAGAGCGGTGCGAAAAAGGCGAAGGAAGATATAGGAGCCGATCGCGAAGCTTGAAGATGAAGTTGGGAGAAGGCCTCAAGAGGTTGGAGGAGTTGAGCTTGCTTCATCCAAGTGGGGCCCTCTAGCTGCGCCAGCCCAAAGACAACGCACGGCCGATAACCTCACCTCCACACGGGACCAATTCTACCTACATATAATCAGTGACATCACATGACATACGAGCATCATTTGAGCGTTTTGATCATCACTAACAGTCAATTTTGGCTTAATGATAGACCTTTATGATTATTCTGTGGCTTTAAATACATGTTTCTTTCTTTTTTCCCCCCTCCCCTCATAGGTACGCTTAACCGAGGACTACATACCGACAAACTGCTTGACTTTCGCCTCAGAGCTTTGTTTTAGCTGCATTTTCCATAGCTCGAGTTCGAGCTCCAAGAACCGCTTTGCCCACTGTGCTACCATTCTCCTTGCCCAGCTCTTTTGTGATCCAATCTCCAATATCAGACATGGCATCCAGATTGATGCCTGTATCCATACCCAGGGTCTCCATAAAGTAAACCATATTTTCTGTCGAGACGTTGCCAGTAGCACCAGGGCTATAAGGGCAGCCACCCAGACCACCAACGCTGCTATCAAAGGTTCGAATACCGTGTTCCAGTGATACGGCAGTGTTCACTAGAGCTTGACCGTAGGTATCGTGGAAGTGCATTGCAATATCCTCAGTTCGGATACCAGCCGCGGACATGCATTGGAGGAGAGCTCCTGTTCGAGGTGCTGTACCCATGCCTGTAGTATCACCGAGCGATATCTCGTCTGCCCCCGCTTCAAGAAGGTCTGTAGCAATCTCAGCTACTTTGTGAGGGTCGACATCAAAGCCCTCGAAGGGACATCCCAGGACCACAGAGATATAGGCTCGTACCCGGAGGCCAATGGCCTTGGAATCCTGAATGACCTCCTTGAAACGCTCGAGTGATGTCTTAATATCACAGTTGAGGTTCTTGTGTGTAAAGCTTTCGGTGGCAGCAGCAAAAACAGCTACTTCGACGCTTGGCTTATTGGCCGCCTCCACTCCAACAGCAGGCTCCAGCTGTGTTGCAAACTTTCCGGTATTCGCATTGAGGACGTCTGCGGCAGACTGAAGGCCCTTGCCATTGGGGGCAAGGAAGGAATATGAGATCGGACCCGGGGAGGAAACCTTTCCATCGAGGATATGCTGGAGAATTTCGCTGGAGTTGCTCATCTACGTCGCGGGTGTCAGTCAGCTGATACGACACTACATCAACAAGAAAACTTACCTGGGGGACCCATTTTGGAGAAACAAAGGATCCAGCTTCGATGGTAGAAACTCCTGTTCGAGCTAACCGCTCAATAAGATCGATCTTTGTCTCTAAAGGAATTGCCTTTTTCTCATTCTGAAGGCCATCTCGAGGTCCAACCTCGACGAGCTTAACACGGTTGTCATACGGCTGGCTGCTGGCCGTCGCAAACCCTCTGTGCCAGCGGATTTGCTGTGAGCGTCGGCATGCTCTGCACACGCTTGACCGCAGGAGGTTCATGGTTTGAGACTCTATTGCTGGGTGGTGGGAGTCGCTGTGTATTCAATTGGGGGAGGAGTCCAAGGAGGTAAAGTGCCGGAGTGCCGAGCTTGGTGAGGTCTAAGTAATGGACGTCAATCCGCGTACTATCGGCCCCAACGTGGACCGAGCTTCGGGATTCGGGACAGTCAGTTACAATTAAAAAAGGCCGGGGCGGCTTTCTAAACCCGTTGTTCCCCGCATTCTCTAAACTAGGCATTAAGAGCAATAAACGTAGTTCCTTTGGTTGGAAGGAGAGGTATCTTTGCATTATTACAACTACAATACTTGCAACTACAGTACTGCCTCACATAATGCCAACGACTCGGACAAGTAAGCTGCAGACACGCAGCTAAACCATGTACAGATTTCGGTCTTTTGACATTAAAACTCGTTTTGGCTTGACCCTTGTGAAAATAAGAAAATACACCTCTCTATCGGTGACAGACTAAAACTGGCTGAAAGACGGTAATCCAGTCATCGCATCCGCAACCGCTTAGTACTCAGCCTCAAGCTCCTCCTCACCCATGGAGTCGGTAGCGACCTCCTCGTAATCGCGCTCAAGGGCAGCAAGATCCTCGCGAGCCTCTGAGAACTCACCTTCCTCCATACCCTCACCCACATACCAGTGGACGAAGGCACGCTTGGAGTGCATGAGATCGAACTTGAGCGACAGGGAGGACCAAGCCTCAGCAATGGCGGTGGTGTTGGAAAGCATGCAGCTAATTCATGTCAGTTTCGTTCAATCATCATCGTATAAGGATTAACTTACACAGCGCGGCTGACTTTGGCGAGGTCACCGTTGGGCACGTTCTCAGGAGCCTGGTAGCAGATACCGAGCTTGAAACCAGTAGGGCACCAATCGACGAACTGAATAGTTCGCTTGGTCTTAAGAGTAGCAACAGCGGCGTGGGCGTCGTTGGGGACGACATCACCACGGTACAGCAAGCAGGTCGCCATGTACTTGCCATGTCGGGGGTCACACTTGACCATCTGGTTGTTGGGCTCGAAGCAAGACATGGTCATCTCCTGGACAGAGTTGGCCTCGTGGGCAGCCTTGGCCGCTGAGATGACGGGAGCATAGGCGACCAGAGGGAAATGAATTCGTGGGTAAGGAACCAAGTTGGTCTGGAATTCGTTCAAGTCGACATTCAGGGAACCGTCAAATCGCAAAGACGCGGTAATGGAAGAGACAACTGCATGTCGTTAGTCACCTGGTCCCCAAGTTGTCAGTGATGGCTAGGACATACCCTGAGCAATGAGACGGTTCAGGTTCTCGTAGTTGGGGCGCTCAAGACCAAGGTTTCGGCGGCAGATGTCGTAGATAGCCTCATTGTCGACCATGAAGGAGCAGTCAGAGTGCTCCAGCGTGGTATGTGTGGTAAGGATAGAGTTGTAGGGCTCGACGACGGAGGTGGCGGTCTGGGGGGCAGGATAGACACAGAACTCCAACTTGCTCTTCTTTCCGTAGTCGACGGAAAGGCGCTCCATAAGGAGAGCACCGAAACCAGAACCAGTACCGCCACCGAAAGAGTGGAAAACGAGGAAGCCCTGAAGACCAACACAGTTGTCGGCGACACGGCGAATCTTGTCAAGAACGCCATCGATAAGCTCCTTTCCGACGGTGTAATGACCACGGGCGTAGTTGTTGGAAGCGTCCTCCTTGCCAGTGATCATCATCTCGGGGTGGAAGAGGTTGCGGTAGGCGCCGGTGCGGACCTCGTCGACGACATTGGGCTCCAAATCACAGTAGATGGCGCGGGGAACATACTTGCCCTGGCCTACAAAAGGGGTGTTAAGCAGAAGCCAAAAACTAGAGGATGCAGGTCGTAAACATACCTGTCTCGGAGAAGAAAGTGCTAAATCCCTGATCGGGGTCCTGAGACTTTCGCTCTTCGGTGAGATAACCATCAGGCTAGAAGTGGTCAGTATATTTGGGGAGTTGGTGTTTGTTGACAAATCGAGGGGTCACTGCGTACCTGGATGCCGTGCTCGAGGCAGTAGAGCTAGAAAATCAGTCAGTGAGGAGTATCATCAACAAGAGACTCGACGAAAACTCACCTCCCAGCAGGAGTTGGCGATTTGGCAACCAGCCTGTCCGACTAGAGTAGCTCAGTTAGCATCACAGCAAGTAAGAGATGCGGTGAAAGCCCAACACCTAGGGAGGGTAGTTTACCGTTGATGCTAATGACCTCACGCATGTTTGCTGATGTTAGTGTTTATGGGTATGGGGATGGAGGAAGATGCAATGCAAGAGCAAAGAAGAGGGACCACGAGAACAGAGGACGACAAAAAAGGACAGGCCAGACAAGGCTTTTACAACGGGAGAGAGGAGACAAGGCGAGGGCGAATGTTTGGTTTGGTGATAAGTTAGCGGAGTGGATGGATGGGAGAAAATAGGTGAAGTGGGGGAAATTTGGCAGACAGGGGAGGCTTTGCTGCCCTGGGATTGGATTGGACCTGCTGTGGATTTGTTGATTTGATTTGATTTCGAGGCGTGCCTGGGCTGAAAAGGGGCAAGCGCGTCCTGCAGCGCCCTGTTGGCGTTTTCCGCTGCCGACGCCTGTTGGCCGGCTGCCAGGGCCCAGGGGTCACTAAAAGGACCTGCATAGCTTTACTGGCCGTCTACCTAGAGACGACCAGCCACTCCGTTGTTTCCCAGTGATTGTGGTTCTTTCGCTTCACCGCTCCAACGAAAATTGATAACGACTTAATAGTGGTATAGCAAATTATTATGTCCAGTGTTATGGAGAAATTGTGTCGAGGTTGGCATCAAATCTGACAAACCGGGCCACCAGCGCCAACACACATGAGATATTGGTGTCTCCCTTTAGACGACGATCCATGGATCCATAGACTACGTATTTCCCTCTATCGAACGACATCTCATCTCGGGCTGTTAAGGTGTTCATTTCGCCTCTGTTATTAACCTCATACTCCAAGCCAGGTAGCCTCCCGTACAACTCTAATGAGCATATCAAAAAGAAAGAGGTGCAGCAAATCGGCGGTTCTTGTTCTTGTTTTGTTTTCACCAAGTACCTTTTTTCTGCTGGTTCACTCAAACATCTAAATGACCCCTGTCGTGTAGACTAACTACCTCTAACCACGTTCATCTGTTCCCTGATATCCCTGTTGCTGCTATATGTACGTACCCGGCCAGAGCCATAACTCCATTCCAGTTGTCCAACAAGAAATAAAGGCAAGTTGTCGTAACTACTGCAAAGTTTAGATACCCAAGGTAGGCAAGTCCAACTCATGAGCGTGACCTCGAGCTTGGTCGGTGATCTCCACTGTGGTCTGTGATGTGTCAAATCCCTAAAGACCCAAGCTTTACCAATTGGTGAATGCGCGGCCTCAATCTAAGTTCTAACATTTCGTTTATTACTACCCCTAGTAGACTTTGAGAATGTACTCCGTATTTGCAATTCAATCCTCCTTAAATATGGTTTGGCAAAGCATATGCGTCTTTTGAGCGGCATACACCTTGGGTTCTCGAAACTATTTATCTCGATGGACCAACAAACAATTAATTCCCATCTGCAGTATATCTTAATAAGTCTTGGATTTTATTCCTAGATGTTCACCTTTGCTGTTTTGTCGAGACCACTTCACAGTATTGATTGACTGTGTTCCTGCGTCACAGGTGTCTACAATCAGATCTTAATCTTTATATCAAGTTCGTGAAGGATATGAACAAGGATAATAACCATACGACCTTCTCATAATCATTGGATATTATAGTTAACCATTTAAGATAAGTACTTTAGGTTAGATCGGTGCCTTCTTACCTGGATATCACTAGCAGTCCAGAGCGTTTTACTACAAGGTGCCTTATTAACTTAAAAGTCATAAGCTGAAGTGTTGAGATACGAGTACCATTGAATACTAAAATAATCCTGATTGAAGATGGAAATCTGCCTAACTTAAGGTACAGAGTAGCGGGGCAATCGAATACAGCACACGTGACACTTTATATCGCAACTAGCTGTCTCTTATCTCGTCGTAACTGGGCAAGCTTTATCTACCTATACTAGAACACTAACAAGACCTACTTATTCAATCGCCAAGATGATTTCAACATTGAGAAATCACTTTGGATATTATCTAGGTCTCTTACTAGTAGTTTTGACTCCGGTCGTCGCAAACGTCGAAAAAACGATATTCACAGCTCCTGCATTATTTCCTATTCCACAGCAGAAGCCATCCTTGGCCGATCTCAGGCTGCCTACTCTCACACCAGACGCCTCAGACACCAGGACAAACATCAGCCGCGTGTTTCCCTCTGAGCCAAAGGACTACACTTCCGGTGCTGCAATATGGGTGCTTCTTAGTAACCTGAACCCAGGTCAGCGGTATGAGTTTCGTGTCTGTTGGGCCGCGATTGTAAGTCACCATATGAAACTCGCACAATAAATTTGCTAACCCACGTGGACTTCTAGCAACCCACAGGCTTAGTCTTGGATATATATGAGCTGAATACCGTGTGGCAGACGCCTGATCTGATCAAGTCCCTTGCCAGCTACGCTTTCTCGCGCCAGGACAAAGAGGCTGAGCTGCACGAGGTGTTGCCTCAAAATGGGGAGAGGGAGCATGAAGCTTCACTTCTTCTGCTACAAATCAAGGCTTCTGCTGATTACTTCACCGACGACACGGCTCTTATGAATGATCCTCCGCCTGTGCTCGTGGATCTCATTCTCGACCCCTATCTATACAATATCGTCCCTCGTTCTCTGATCCCAACAGCTGGTTACATTGCTCTTATCGGCACAATAGCCTGGCTTGTGTCTAGATCCATCGCTTCCAAGCTACAGGCAATTGCCATCACAATTGATGGCGCAGACAAGAAAGAGAATTGACGAAGGTGCCATTTGGCGTCATCGGATTCTGACCCCGAGACACGGAAAGGGGGCCTGGTAAATGCATTCTACTATCTACGTTAATCATATTGCTCGTAACTCTTCTCCAATGTCATTCTCGTCAGCCCTCTCAAGTGCCCCCTCCACCAATGTTTATACTCGTTTCGATACATCTTTGTCGCCAAACAACTTCATATGAGCATCCGGTGGTCGGATATGTTCTTGCAATGAGAGGGATGGCTATAAGTGGCAGGCTTGGCAAATCTCGCGATCTCGGACCAAAACGATCAGATGCTTTGGCAATCAAAAGTATAGGCACAAATATTGCGGTTTTTCCATACAGCTTCAGTGCAGTCTCTCAGTAAGCTCCCCCATATTGGGGGTGAGATCCGTGAGGCACAGACGGAGCGCCGCTATTGTATTGCGGTTGACCACCGTAAGATTGCTGGTTTCCTTGACTCCCACTGTATGAAGTGTTGTATCCTCCTGGAGGGCCTCCTGGTGGAGGAGGAGGGAAGTTCTGACTACCTGCAGCCGGCGGCGCACTATAGCCCTGCGACTGCTGAGCATGTTGGTCAGGTGGACCTCCAAACTGGCCGCCGTGCACTTGGACATCAGGATAGCCTTGGCCAGAGGGCTGCTGGTGTGGCTGTTGTCCAGGAGGTGGAGGGAAATACTGTTGCCCCTGATGCCCCTGATGCCCCTGCTGTCCATGCTGAGGGCCTCCCGGAGGCGGGGGAGGGAACGAGTCATTCGACGAACCATGTGGACTCCCGCCGAAAGAAGAATTGCCGCCATATTGCTGGTGCGAGCCAGTCTGTTGCTGATGAGCTCCATAGGGAAGATTCTGGCCTGGTTGTTGTTGGTGAGAGCCGTAGTGCTGGTTTGGACCAGAGTGTTGCTGGCCACCATACTGCTGGTTTCCACTAGGCTGTTGTTGGTGCGAGTTGAAAGGCTGATGAGCTCCTGGCTGCTGCTGCGATCCGTATGATTGATGTTGGTTGGGCTGGTGCTGAGAACCATACTGTTGGTTCGAGCCATGTTGCTGATGCTGGTTCGGCGAGGGCGAGCTGTAGGAGTGCGATCCAGCAGCGGGGGGCGCTGAAGGGGCCGAAAGAGCGGAGCCTGTAGGATTGTAGGTTGGAGCCTCGCCAGAGTATGTTCCGCCGCCGCCCTGCTGCTGCTGTCCAGAGTGGTAGCCAAAGTTCGAGTTTTGTCCCTGTCGCATCGTTAGTCCTGCGTAGAGTCTTACGCCACCACTAAACATACACTGCTTCCATGCTTGCCTCCAAGCATAGTTGCTACACCGCCCATAAGCTGTCCAGCCAGACCACCCTGCTGGTGGCTCGAGTTTTGGTTGGAACCACCATGATAGTTCTGAGGAGCAGGAGGCTTCTCTTGAGAAGCCGAGTGCATAAAGCTCGAGGCCAGCTGCCCAACGAGCTTGCCTGCGCCTGAGGGCTTGTTTCCTCCATTGCCGCCGCCACTGCCACCATGGCTTCCACCGAGGAATTGGTTTGCTAGGCCGCCGAGATTGCCCAAGGGACTAGAACTGTGACCGCTGCCGCCGCTTCCACCGTGACCGGAGTTCTTTCCACCGAGCAAGGCGTTCATAGCCATGCTCTGACCGAAGTTGTTAGCGTATCAAATGTGTCAGGTTTGCCAAGAAAACCTACTCCAAGGCCGCGATTACCAGAGGGACCATCTACACCGCGGGTGCCATCCGGCATGATTGGTTCCATGGTACCGTCTGCATGGCGCACGGTCTGCGATCCATCGGGGTGTGTGATGAGTTCCGAACGCTTGGGGGCGCCGTAAGGATGTTCGCCCTGAGGAGCGGGAGTGTTGCCCGTCTTGGCCGGTTCAGTAGGAACCTCCCATTGCGAAACACCAGTCGACAGCTGAACGTAGTAGTATTTCTTGCTCGTACCGTCCCACTGAGCAATCCAACCTGCAGGCAGCGGAGGAGGGGCAAACGTGGGACCTTCGGCCTGGGGAGAAGCAGGACCCGTCATGTTCGAGGTCTAGGTATAGATATTGTATGTGGCGGTCGAGGCTGGGGTTGTCGCAAAAGGAGGGGTTATAGATGAGATGAATAGAGCGGAAAGAAATTGTCGCGTAATGAGAATGAAGGGATTGTCGAAGACGGCAAGTCCGTCACTGAGCGAAAAGCGCCGCAGTCATGAAGAGTGTAAAACACAAGGGACAGAAACAAGACGAGACGAGGTGAGGTATAGATGCTCTTGCCTCTGGTGGTTCTGGCCGTGGGTGGTGGGGGTTAATAAGGCAGGCTTGGCTTGACTGGGCTAAGCTGGAGGAGGGGCTCCAGGCTCTCCTTCGCCGCCCAAGAACTGATGCCCCAGCCTAGGCGTGCTAGGGAAAAGCCCACTTTGGGTTGTTGTGCTTAATGGAGGTATGGAGGTTAGTAGGTAGTTACCGGTGCTCAAATCAGGCGTGTTCAGTGAGTTGTTACAGTGCCAGAGTACCTAAGGATCATCAACTCAAGACCTCTTCTTGGTCTCAGATGACAAATCAATACCCGAAGTTTTTGAAAACTGAGTCTCAAGTATCCAGTTTCTCTATTGTCTTATGCTATATTATCGACTCATTGATCAATATAATACACTATTAATGTCTTTGATATGGCTTCATCACCATCCAAAAAGACCTCTTGTGGGTAGACGGACTAGACACAGCCCCACTAGCAGCCTAGGTTAGATTGGGCTCAAGACAAAAACCTTCCCTCATTGCGTACCGTCCCTATACTGTCATTTCCCGCCACTCATATATCAAACTGTGAAACCAACGAATCATAACCTCTCAAAAAAAACATACCACACTGTGTCTGGTGCTATTTTTGGTGTCCTGCTAGACACGCACCACAGCCCCTTCTGACAACAACACAGCACAACACAACAGACACTTTCAGTGGTATCCAACCTCTACGATCTGCCCTCGGATGGCAGGTTCTGTTTATGCGTTGCAGGCTGCCTCTTCCCGTACGATGAGGACGCAGCATCACCTCCAACAACACATGCTTCTTTTCCGTCGAAAGGTACCTACTAAGGTAAGGTAATTACCGTAGTTGCCATTCCCGCTATTACCTCTACAAGTCTGAACAAAGATATTCCACCTTACACCACCTTATTGGATATCCATCTTTGTCCTTCGCGAAGAATTCCAACTAGCAAACCATATTCTACAAATCACAATCACAACTACGTCAAGATGAGTGTTTTGAAATATCCATGAGTCCGATTCCTAATTCTTTATACTGTACATGAAGATGAAAAAGCCCTCAATCCATCCACCCGCCATTCGAGAAATGAAGCTAGATATGTGCGGCTTCATCCCTGCATGATTTGCTCGTTCTTTTTCTCATGATATCCTCAGTCAAGACTTGGGCCGAGGCCTAAGTCTTAGACCCAGCGAGCTCGAAAAGCAAGCTTGCGGCCGAAACCAAAGGCCATAGCTGAGCTCTTGTTGCCAGAGCACGTAGTACCAGCGGCCATTGATTGCACAACAGACCATTGGCCGGAAGCGCAGCGCTGGTACTTGGTTCCGCCAATGCAGTTCCATGCACCCTCGTCAGTGCAAGCAGAACCGGCAGCCTCCTCAGAACCAGAACCGGAGCCGGATCCAGAGCCACCCTCGCCAGCACCAGCGCCAGGAGCGGTGGGAGTAGTAGGGGCAGGTTCAGGGCTACCAATGCTGGTAGGAGCTGGCTGGCCGCCAGTGCCAGGAGCGGGCTTGGTTATGGTCATAAGGGTGCTGGTCTCGGCACCGCCACCGTTGGCGGGAGCCGAAGGGGCAGCAGGGGCACCGGTAGCCTCAGAAGGTTGAGAGACGGTGACGAAAACACCTCCGGGACTGTGAGTTTGTGAGCCAGGGACGTTACCAACAACGGGGGAAGAGGGGTCATACGCTGAAGGAGCGCCACCAGCAGGAGCTGAAGGTTGAGCAGCAGGCTGAGTTTGGGTGGGAATAGCAGGAGGACTGGGGGCAGCACCAGAGCCGTTGTTACCACCACCAGAGCCGTCGGCGGGAGTGCTGGGAGCAGCGCCAGAGCCATCACCAGACCCGTTGTTACCACCACCAGAGCCGTCGGCGGGAGTGCTGGGAGTAGCGCCATTGTTACCGCCGTTGCTACCGTTGCCGTTACCGGAGCCAGCGCCAGCGCCAGAGCCAGAGCCCGAACCTCCGCCTGGGGAACCTCCGCCAGATCCAGCCTTGCCACAAGAACCCTTAGGACCAGCAGTCTTCTGGGAGTCGTTGCTCACATCAGGACCGGGATCGGGGAATTCGAGATCGGCAGACTCTTCAGTGGTGCAGCCGTTGCCAACGTTGGCGACGAACATCTCGGGACGGTTGCTCATGGCAGATGCACGCTTGCCAGAACCACCACGAATGGTGACGGCGGCACAATTCATGTACATCTCACGGTTGCCGATCTGGTTGAACCAGGACCAGGCGAAGATGGCCTCGCCCGAAGGAGCGTCGCTGGGGATCTTGAAATCGAAACTAGAGGTACCAGCAGCGGGACATTTGCCGACATAGGAGTGGATGACCTGCCAAGTCTTGCCCTTGTCGAAAGAGAGAGAAGCCTGGCAACTGCCACCACCGTGGTTAGCGCCACCGGTGATGGTCATATTGTAGGAACCGCCGGCGTCCCATTTGGCGACGGAGGCACCCTGCGCAGTGCCGAAAAGAGACTGATAGCCCTTGCAAGGGAAGTTGGCACCGCTGGCGTCGAGGGGAGCTGTCATACTGAAGTCGGCACCGCTACCAGAAAGAGCGTTGTACTTGGACTTGAAGGGAGGGGGATACATCATCTCCATGTGTGCCTGGGCTAGACCAGCCAGACCGAGGCAGAATGCAAGAGACGGGAAATGCATCTTTTTTTATGTGTGATGAAGTGCAGCGAAGTAAAGCAAAGTGTGCGAGGGTATCTCGAAAAAGTAAAAAAAACTGTTATTGGCACAAGTGTGTTGTTGAGTGTTGCTCAGATGTTGCTGTTGGAATAAATCCTCTTGTGTGCTATGCAGCTGTATGAATGAATGATTCCGTCTCGGTGGAAGAATTGAAGTGGTTTTATATCCGAGCGTGGCTCGTTGTTCGAGATGTTTCGTGCAGTTTGTTCAAGTGAACTAGGAATGAATGGCGAACCGAGTGTGCGGGTTCTGTTATGGTCGTTATTGTTCGGCAGGCGAACAATGAATCAAGGGACTGTAGGCTATTGAACAAGAGCGTCCGTAAAGAAAGTGATGCGGGACAATGCTATCCAACGCGAACAAGGTGAAGAATATATGTTGCTGTGTGGTGGAGTGGGAAAACAATGGTAACTGCGCGTGAACAGTGACAAGCAGTGGCAAGCACAGATGGTGTTAAACGATCTTGTTTTCTCGAACAGGTCGACGGCGTCGGACGGGAGGCTCCAGGTGACACAAAGGCCGAGTTCTTGTGTGTTGTTCAGTCAGTGAGTTGAAGATTTTGTTCAGACAATATGCCAGTCTCCGTTTCAAAGTGGATAAACTGGGACAGAAGAAGTGAAGATGTAAAGTTTCTTGGTTGTGAGGGAACGTATCCAGCCCGTCAAGGGAGTCAAGAATGAAGAAGCGAAGAAGAAGAAGAAAGAATCCGAAAAAGGGACCGTCTGAAGATAGAATTCTTGAGCGTTGCTGCAGAGGGAAAGAAGTCGGATCTTGGAGGTTGGGGAGGACCTCTTATGTAGTACGATCCATAACTCCTATACCCACCAGGTCTGGCAGGTTAGAATGTTTCAGTCGTTTCGTTTCGGCTGCCTCTAAGCCAAGACATTCTACATAGTAGATGCAATAGCCGGACAGATCCATGATAGTAGTCGACTAACTAATCCATACTAATCGTCTCCTGAACCGCAGCGCGGCAAAGAACCAGCGAATTAGTCGCTCTCGTTGAACCGTCTTCCCCCCTTGCAAGCTCGCAAAACCAGGGCCTGCATCTGCATCTCCACAGAGCATAAACTACCCAACTACACAGCCCAGAAGTAAGTGTCATCAAGAGGCGGGAGGGTCCCTTAGGATCGACATTATTCCCTTGACTCGCCAGGAACAGTTCTCGGGGAGCGAAGCGACTGGCGGTGGAAGCGTCTCGACTGTGGGCGTCTATGTCGCATGTGTCTGGAGACCCCCTTTGAGGTCAGCGCCTAACGGCAAACAGATGGGTCATCTATTTGCAAGTCGCGTCACGGCGTGTCTGGTGCAAATTATCCCTGTATTTTTGCAATTTTCTTTCAAGAGGTTTTTTTTTTCCCAAGCATCCATGTATCTCATTATATTGTTCTTGTCTTTTGTCTAAGGTATAAGGTATATGGTATAAGGTACCTACTAGGAGGTATGTAAGTTGTTGTAGAAAGAAGTGGAACCCACTGCGCCAACCAGACCAAGAATTCGAAACCGATCTTTTCCCCACAAGCCCTTGCTCTTGCAAGCACAGACACTTGATTTATCATGCTCTGTTGGAGCCTCCAGAGCCTAGAGCCTGTAGACAGATGCTGGACAAGGGATGAGCGACACCTGATACACGAGCAGTCAGTCTAGCCCTTTTCTTTTGTTAATTGTCTTTGTTTCTGTGTGAATGCCTTTCTTCCTGTCATGTGCTCTCACCTGTTTAATTATTCATCTCGTAATACCTCAGCTTCGTGCAGGTGTTCTTGCATGTGCTTCTTCTGCTCTGCATCGACTTGTCTGCTTCGTAGATCTCTTATGCGTGTTTGTCTGCCATGCGCCAGGATACATGATGTGAGACCTGACGCGGCCCGTCCGTCGCCTTTCTTGCCATATGTACTGGTGATGTGATGTGGTGATATTCCCTGTTGTTTCAATGTTTTGATCCTCAGATCCGATCCTCCTTTATGCTCGTCTTGATCCAAATACCCGCATCGCCTTCAGATAGAAAGAATGCCATCCTTTCAACATATCAAGACCAGAGACATACTCTGTCACGGGTGTAAGTCGTCGAATCGCAGGGATTGGTCCACCGATCACCTTTGCTAGAGGTCCGAGTTCCGCACTTCAAATAAAGAACAGGGGCCAGCAGGCCTATGTGACGGGCTGGAGCACCATCTACCAATCATATCTCGAGGTCTACCCGGTCGCTTCAAAAGCCACCCGCGGCCTAAAAATGCATTGATTGGATTTGTACCTGAGTGAAACGCGCCATCTGCAATGGCTTCAGGGATGCCAGATCGACCAACGTCAATCACTTCACCTGAGATAGTAATTACAGTTCTTCTAACTGAAGCAAAGAAGGAATAACATCATGCATCAGGGGTTTTCTTCTTGATAGATTAGTATTGACCACAGCGACTTGCCTATTGAGGGTATTCGTGAGAAATTTACCAACGAGACTGGAGTCATTATGTAATAATCCAATTTACAACTCACAAAGGTTCTAACTCCGAAACCAAGCCTGTTGCTCTTTGAGCAGGTCACCAGTCTCATATGATTTCACGTGAATTTCAGCAATAACGATGTTCCTTTCATCTGTTGCATTGGTCCATCCAGGATGTAAAAATCCACTTCAACCGGTAACGCGAGGTCTCTGAACAGAGCACGTAAGTTATTATCTTCTTAGAGTTGGTAGAATTTTAATTGTGGTTGCGTGACAAATCAGAGGCATTGGAAGACAGCCTGGTGATTCTAGAGTGCCAAGCTAGAACCATGAAGATGTTCGAGCAGAAATAGAAAGACAAACAACTGCCGCTGCAGTATTCATGAAATGGGAAATAGCCAATAATACTCCGGCAGACTCATCAATTCACCACGATGGAGCGATTCCATCACCTGCTTCTACCCTGCATGGCATTACCAGCCGCTGCCGCTGCTGTTGCCATGTATTCCAATGGATACCAATCAGCCAATCAGCCAATCAGCCAACCAGGGATGAACACAAAAGAACGTCACATCATCACATGGATCTATGCGCTGTGCACATGCAAAGTGCAGATCTCTCACTTGGAAATTCTGCAAAGATCCATGATCCATGAACACTCCCAGCCAACAATTCGAGCTTGTTTTTCGCTCAAAGGTACGTAAATCTCATTGTTTATTCCCTGTAGAATAGGGAAGGGTCCGAGAAGGATCGTCTGCTAGCGGTATCCACAGTTGCAAGCCTCCAACGACAGAACGGCGGTTGTCTTAATAACGCCTCAACCGTCCGGGGACTGACATGGAGATGCAACGTTGCTGTTGATGGCCATAGCGTTTGGAATATTGAAGATGAACCCTAACTTATTAACCGGAGATAAATAGTATGGAACGAAGCACAATAGGTAGACCCGATCAGTCGACTATGTACCTTAGTTACCAAGGTTCTTGTTGTACTCTAAATCCCCAGCTAAACCCACAAGGGGCACTGTAAAGTGCCAACCCGTTAGTTACATCGAAGAACATTCACTGTCATCCAGCTGGGCTGTCAACCCTTTTCCCTTCTCTCACTTCGGCATTGTCCGGAAATGTTCACTCGTCTTCCCTGCTTCTTGTTCAATGCCCCTGTTTTATCGTCCTCTCCTGTGTTTGAGAAGTCGCCAGGGTTGCGAATGGCGTGAGTTCCCACTCCCGTCCCCTCTCCCAGCCGCGCGTGTATGCATGTGAGAACTGTAATTAGCCGAGGTATGGACTTCCCATTGACAGATTCTACGTCTCTTCATCTTGGCGATGAGGTAAGTCAAGAATGTCATGACTGCCTCGCCCCTCTCCTCGGGATTGAAGAAATAAAAACCGAAATTTTTTCAGATAAGCTTCTCTCTTGACAGACCCAGGGATGTACTAATTTAACAGATTCTACTTCATATAAACACACCTATCCAAATTATCCAAATATTATGGTATATCTATCTTGAGTTTATTCACGGCGTTGCACCGACATACATCAGTACCTAGGTCTATTCCGGATTTCTCTCACCTCCAAGTCACTCTAACGTTGACCCTCTTCTACCACTAGAAGGCATATCTGATCATTTTCTTAGCCACTGATAAGCTGCAACTCTGTCATCAGTGCCATTAACGAGATCCATGCTCATGCTGTGTTATGGCAAATACCTACCGTGTAGTAACCCAGCTTGTATTCCTGAGGGATTATCTTACACCTGTATAGGTACTAATCTGTAATTAAAATACTATTGGATCACGTGTTAGACAAACAGCGACTATCGCACACATCAACTGCTTGCACAGGTGAAACCAACATGGACATTGAACTTGTCTCATTTTACCATCTAGCTATGCGTATTTGTGATGCATCGTGGGCGGTTGGACAATGTTGGATGGATGCCTCTGCTACTATTCGCTGCTTTCCTTTGCGTCACTTCGCTTGATCTTGGTTGATTCAACGACTCACCCCCCTCTCCTCTCAACGAGATCACGCCCCGATCCTTCAGATGCTTCCTTTGCCACTACTCTTAGCAAATACTGTCAAAGATTCAAAGACATAACCTGTTCAGCAACCATAGAAACGTCCTCAATGCTGGCATTCCAGTTCGCTCTTGGGTTCGCCTCGAAAGCGCATTGCATCGAGTCAGTATCGTAATCAACATCTGCTCTCACCCAGGCGGCAGAACTCAATCCCGGGACCCTAACAACCAACACCCAGTCCGACCCGAGGATGTTGCGGATGGCCAGTTCAGATGTTTGGTGTTCGTGTCCCCGCTCCAAGTTGCCCAGGCCATTCGCCAAGTTTGTTCGACTTCACTTCCTCGAGGCTTGTCTACGCGAAGGAAGCACCGAGTAGAAACGAGTACCCCGTCTCTCCGTTTGTCCACCGCTGTCATGGTACAGCCAAACAGCATTGCCAACCCCCTTGCCATCCAATCGGCATGATAGCAAATGCAAAATACCAATGCCGTCTCAAATCTCTCAGAATCGACATCTTCTGCCGAGCCACACCGCCCATCGATTCACTTGCTAACCCAAATGCACAGGCCATCCGAAACTCAGGCCTCCTCTCATCTAAGCTTTTTTGCGCGATGATGTACGAATGTACCATATTGAAGCTCATATGCAATGCTTCGTACGCTTCGCTGTCGGTTTGATGTAACTCAGACCCCGAGATAAGTGTGTGACAGTCTATCTCGGCGAGGCCGCCGCCTAGAAAGGCCTTGCTAATTGCTGTACTTTATTGTATGCAAAGGAGAAGGAAGAAATCCATGCGGGGTTTCTGAGTCCTATTTCGCCTCCTCTGAAGCTTCTGAAGGTCGGGTTTGGTTCGCAGCGGGCACTGCGTGGCTGGCCTGAGGTGTCTGATGTGTCCCCTGGCCGCCATACCCCTTGTTGTAGTTGCTACCACTTCTGTGCTGCCCGCTATACTGATGGCCCTGCTGAGGGCTTGTACCAAAGTGCTGGGGTCCAGGGCTACCATATCCGCCCCTCACTGCACTGGCGTTAGCCGTTCGTTAATTCTCTGCTTATTGATAGACATCAGAGCTGCTTACTTGGACCGCCTTGCTGGCCTGGGTTAAAGACCGGCTGGTTATACTGCACATTGGGGCTCATTCCATACATAGGCTGCCCTTGCTGCGATCCCTGATGCGCCATCATTGGTGCCGCTGGGCGGCCAGGGCTAGGGTATCCATTAACACCAGGCACTGGCTGAGGTACAGAAGGTGGCATGAATTGTGGGTGACCTCCAGGATACATCATCTGTGGGCCAGGAACCATTCCTTGAGGTCCAGGAATGAACTGCTGCGGCATCATCATTGGAGCGCCCATTTGGCCCTGCTGAGGGGCCATGTACTGATGGTTGTTAGAGAAGTTGCGGAACTGGTTCATCTGAGGCGTGCCAGGTCCCATGAAAACAGCCTGATTGTATGGCACCTGAGGTGAGTTGTAGGCGACAGGCACGTTACCAAGGCGGGGTGAAGCAAATGACTGGGCCGAGTTTGAATGCATCATCCGGTGATCATCGTTACCGTATGGTGGATGAGGTACATGGCCGTGTTGAGGTGTATGCATCTGCATGGGAGGCATGTGAGGCGATCCCCTAGGGGCCATGTTGTGCGCGCCTTGTTGGAGATGGAAAGGCAACTGGTGTTGATGGGGAATTTGAGGAACAACGTGTTGAGGGTTAGGGGTAGCCAATGCAGGACCACCAAAGGGCTGGCGCTCAAAGTATTCCTTGTAAGTTAGATGCATCGTGGACTCCGGCTTCTCGTTGTCTTGAAGTTGTCGCCAGGTTGGCAGGGTATCAAAGGAGGGACGTAGGCCAGCATTGTCATCCCAGTTTCGACCTTGAGGCTGTGTCAAGGTCTTGATATGGGAGAGAATATAACACTTCTTGACATCGATGGCCTTGGTCTTGCGGCGAATGAGCTGACTATCAGAAACGGCGCTATTTGTTGAGGCATCAACGTTGTTAGCGGCGGATCGAGGGCTCGAGGCTGCACTGGCATGGTTATTGGGGTTGAAGGTAGGTGCGAATGGGCTGGGTCTGAATTCGTGACTGTTAGGATTCAACTTGGCGCCTATATGGCTAGGGTTACCACTGAGACGTCGATTGTAGCCAGACTCAACACCGCTGGCCGGTCCTGTCGGCGGTGCGCGCATTTCCTGGCCAGGAGTGTGAGGTTGATGGGGCACAGGAGGCTGAGAGAATTTCTGTTGCTCAACGTTGCGGAGTCGCTGGGCTAGGGTGCCAGTCTGCTGTTGTTGAGGCATATGGCCGCCGCGGTTGTTTCGGTACTGCTGTGCATGGTAAGGTTGCTGTGCGTACTGCTGACGACCACCGGGATGGCGAGGCTGACCTCCAGCTGCAGGCGTAGGCTGGGCACCGGCCGGGGCACGAGCTGCTCGAGTATCACTGGGGGGAGCAGGTGCACCAGCAGCGGCTGGTGTACCTTGTCCTGAGGCTTTGGTCTGAGAATCCTTTGACGGAGTAACCTTATCCTTAGTCACGACACTGGCCTTGGCCTTGGCCACCTCTTCAGCATTTTTGATAGCCTTAGCCTGGATTTCCTGCTGCTTCAGGGGATCCTTGGCAATGATGGAAACCAGGTCTGTCGGGACTGGGGTTGAGAGTTTAAAAGAGTTGGCAAACTTCTTCAACTCGGTCAGCTTGACCTCCTTGTCCTGTTTGGCTTTGTTGCTTCGGGCTTTCTCGGCGTTTTGTCGCTGTTGGCTGGCGAACGTCTTGAATTCTTTCAATACATCATGTTCGACTGTGGAAGTCGCACTCGGCGCAGGAGTTGTCTGGCTTCCAGGAGCAGGGGCAGCTTTAGAGATGTCGCTTGACTTATTCTCGGCCGCTTTACCATTGGCAGGCTTGGGCTCATTAGCCGAGGGCTCTGTGACCTTAATTTCCGCAGGAGCCTTCTGTGTATCAGCCTTGGGGATTGATCCGTTCTTGTTGGCATCAGATGCCTGGGTTTTCGGCTCTTCGGGAGCCGGTGTAGCCTGCTTCTTTGGTGGTGCTTTGATCTGGGAGGAAATAATCGCAGGATCAATAGGGGCACCTTTGACGGTGGACTGGGCCGCGGGTGCGCGCTTGGCTGGTGGGGTGTACTTGTTCTCACGCCCAGCAGACAAAGGTGGGAATTCCTGGCGCCGAACACCACTGTATCTGTAGAACATTGTCAGTGATTGGAACATACAACCTGGAAAAGATAACCAACTTGTCCTCTTCATCTCCTCCATCGTCTCCTCCAACGTAGTCCATGATACGCTCCTCGGCCACGTGAGCAGTAGTGGGAGCACTGCGCTCGATCTCGCGCGCCTTCCTCTCTGCGGCAGCTATCCTCTCCCTGTAGTCCGGATGGGTCTTATCGATGGCGGTGGTGTAAAAGTTCTCGTCGTAATTGGTCTTTAGACCAAAGAGCCTCTCGTTTTCAGCGAACTGATCCCAAGCGCCACTACCACTGGACTTCTCAAGGCTGCCATTGAAAGTATCGTTCGAATCGGGAACCCAGGGTTGAAGAACTCGCTCGCTACCGTATCGGCTTTTGGAGATGGCCGTATCGGTTCGGAATGAAGCTCGGCCACCTATATCGATCAAGGTTAGATGTGATGCTTATCTCAGAAGGACCAGTACCAACCGTTTTGCTTGCCCCCAGAGCCTCCCCCTGCTATTCCATCCTTCTTCGGAACGGGCATATTGGAAACGTTCCAGTCGTTATGCAAATGTATAAAAGAGCGTTAAGGTTTATGTAACTTGGTCACCATTCAGGTAACCAAAAAGAAGCTGAAGTGGATGGAAGATGATCGTGGTTGTTTCGTTCGGGCTCGTAAGTGCGCGGGAAGCGACTCTTCGATCTGGATAGGAGCAAGTGTTAGCTTCCTAGTCCTTCCCAATTTGTTTGAGTCGAACGACGAACGGCGTGGAGACCAGAGCTCAGGAAGATATTGTGAGAGGCCACGTTCTGATGCCATGACGTGACCGCAGTGGGTTACCTGACAACCGTGGGGTTTGGGGGTAGTCGATAAGGGGGAACTCAGGTCGCTTTGCTGCAAGCCATAAAAGGGATTGTAAAAATCAAGAAGGACTTACCTGGCGATGACTGCTGAGGCGGTCGATACGATAATCGGGTGAGTGCGACGGCTAGCGTAGTTGCGTTGAATCTGTAGGTTCAAGGCCGAAGCTGTAGACTAGTAAGTTGCCAACTACTAACTCAATCCTGTGAACGTTAGTAACTGTATGCATGCATTGGTATGTGAAAGTCTTTCCGATCCACTGGATGGGATTCAGGTGAGCGACGTGTGCTTAAAAGCAAGAAACAGTCCAAGGCCAAGCCGGGCGTTTGTGTGAGGAGAAGCGAAAAGGCGGCTCCAAACAGAAAACGCTGTCAGGAAAACAGGCAAGAGAGTTAAAGACGAGGGGGCTCGGGTGGTTTACCTCGCGGGGTCTCAAGAGTCAGAAGGGGGGGAAATCCAGATACAATGATCTAGAGGATGTCGTCCAGCTCGCGTGCTTTACAATTGCCTTGCAATGGGCAATACGAGCATGGAGCGGAGGCGAAAAAGGAGGGTTTGAGTCGTGGTTGAAAGGGAGAGTCCAGACGACGGGTGACGAGGATTTGGGAGTAGTCGAATTGGTGGTTGAGGCTTGGACCTTTGTTTTCTCAAGTTAGTACTTTACCTGAACTTAGGTACAGTACTGGACAGCACAGTGAGGTTAGGCCAAGTTAGCGACAGGGAATGGAGGTCAAAGTCACCTCCCCTGTCGTTGGGCTAAGTTGTCGCTCAGTTGCTAAGGAACGGCCGCGGAAGGTTTTTTTCCTGCCGGTGATGGTGAGGGGTTCCCGGATAGAGCTTGTCAGTGAACTGTAACAAACGAGCCGGGTCTACGCATTATGAGCGCTGCACTTTGATCTGACAGGTCTGAGCTGTAGTGTGTTTGAAAGCGCTGTTGAAAAATGGGTCCTATTTGGAAACTACCTATGATTTCTGGATGGTGTTTCAGTGCTTGCTTTACTTGTCCGCTTTAATTCAAATACGTATCTGAATAATGTTACTCAAGAAGCATTTGATCAGTGATTGTGTTGGGTTAGTGAGTGTAGTGCCATGCCGTATTCAGTGAAATCAAATTAGGTAGTAGCTGGAGGGCAGTCTGAACCGCCCGGTCCCTTTGATATCTTGTACAAAGCACTTTCTATTCACACGTTTGCTGGGCGTTGCTGGGACACAAGACGCAGTGGAGTTTAGTATCGGTGGTAGGTAGGTACTAGGTACCTACCTAGGTATACTGGAGTTCGGGGCAACGGTACAGTGCGCATAACTCGCATACACCCAATCTTCAGCTCTCGTTAGTGACATGCAGCATCTCATCATTATCAGCAGCCAGCAAAGCCTCAATCTATGGTTGGATGCAAGACGAGAGAAGTTGTATTTTCGTGATGGCGCAGCGTTGGTGGTACAACTTGTGCGCCCATGAATACGATGCTGACTGCAACTTTGGGGCGGATAAATCCTGTCTTTGAGTGGTTGAGAGCTGCAGCAACTTGACTAGCTTTTTGGCTTCCTCGGGTTGGATGTGTGATTTCGCAAGTACAACCATCTTCACGCATGGTAACGTACAGTACTCAGGTTAGCCAGAGGCGAAGATAAGGTTCAAGTTGCGTTCAACATTCCGGCTCGAAATGGATGCCTCGTGAAAACATCTTGCTATAAAAAAAGTTGTAAGTCTTGATTTCGGCGGCCCGAACCTGACAGGCTACTTGTGAGGCTGGCTGCAGGACTTAGCAGATCAGATATCTTAACCCAATCTGTCTTTACAACAGATGAGCGCTACAACGTTCTCATGTAAGCTAGATGACGGAGACAAAAGAAAAGGGCCATTAATATGGATCAAGGGATTTCTACTACAAATATTCACAAAGAGCACGTCCTCTCCCACAACTCTTCTAAACTCTGACTGTTGGTACAAGTTTTTCTCTTTCTTGGACCTCCATTTATACTCGCAGACCAATATCCTCAGCGTAGGGCAACACAAAAAGATCACCGACAGTAGAGACGGTGGCCTTGCCCTCGAGAAGAGTCTTGGCAGCCTATAGGAAAGGTTGTTAGTCTCATAAACATTTTCAATCAACTCAAAGGCAGATCTTACAGTCTTGATGGACTCGGCGGAGACACCATCGATAGCCTGGGCAAGAGCGGCAGAGTCGTAAGGCTTGCCGCTGTTGACAACACCAGAGCCGGCGAGGACAATGCTGGGTTGTCGGAGCTGGTTCTGGTTCAGGAGGTTGAATTTGGCGTTAGCAACGGCCTTCTTGACGTCCTCCTGGCTGGCCTGGCCGTCAGCGATGCTCTTGAGCACCTTGACAGTCTCCTCAGCACCTTTGCGGACGGAGGCAGCAGGACCGCTAAGCTGAACAGCAATGAGACCGGCGTCGGAATAGGTGAGGTTGGAGGTGTTGACAGTGAGGCCTGAGGTGCCAGCAGTGGCCTTGGCCAGCAGGCTGAAGCCAGGAGCCCACTTGATGGTAGACTGGCCACCGAGGAGAGCAGCCAAGACAGCGTGCTCGGGCTTGGCGGAGTTGTAACCGGAGGCCGGGAAAGCGATGACCACGGAGTTGCCAGCGCTGGAGCTTGTTCGCTGCTCACCACCGAAATACTTGGTCGCCTCGGTCTTGAGGGCCTGGCCGCTTCGGGGTGCGGAGGGAACGTCCTTAAAGAACTGGCCAACCCACTTGGAGAGAGAATCGGGAGAGGCACCGTCGGCGACAAGGGCAATATTGGGTTTGGCATAAGAAACGTCGGCGTAGCTGGCGATGTACTCCTCATTCACGTACTTCTGGTAGGGGGTCGAGGAGCTGGGGAGGAGAGAGGAACCGAGACCAGTGTGGAAAGCGATGGCGTGGGCGTTGTCGAGAGCAGTGGCGGCGACGTCGGCGTTGAGAGCAGCCTGCTTAGCATGGAGAACACGCTCAACATCCTCGTGAAACTCGTGGGCTGGCAAGATATATTAGTGCAATCCAAGTGTGTGTATAACATGCAATTGACGTTTACTCACTGGTGTACTTGGTCAGGGAGATGACCTCAGCGAGGAGCTCAGTGAAGTAAGGCAGATCCTCACGGAGGAAACTGGCCTCGACAACAACAGCCTCCCTGGAGTGGGAGGAGGCCAATTGACCACCAAGAAGCTCAGACTCGCGAGTGATGCGAAGACCGGATCGTCGCTGGGTGTTCTGCATGGAGCCGGCAAATTAGCTCAAGTCCCGAATTCAATTCGATACTCTCGTCTCTCACCTTGAAGGCAAACTCGGCAAGGCCAACAGACAAGCCAGGAAGAGGCTGGTATCGAGTACCGGCCTTGGCCACAACAGCAAGCTTAGTAGTAGGACCATGAGCATCCCGCGAGGCGACCTTGAGACCACTCATATCCGAGGTCTCGTACGATCCAGTCGAAGCAGCGGCAGCGTAGGTTCGTCGCTGGACGCGGCAGGTCTGGCGGGCAGCCTGCTGCGCAGTTCGCGCAAGGGACGATCTCGAGATCATATTCGCGGGTGATGGCGTAGGCAATTGGCAATCCTTCGGCCGTCTGGGTGAAGCAATTGATCTCCAAGAGAAGTGCCTCGTCGAAAAGGTCCCGTCTAATTTTCGGGCTACGGGGACGTTAGAATCTGTCACGTGACTGTCTCCGGTCAGCCAGATTTGCACCCGTGGCATTGGCTCACTATCACATCGGCAGCGCACCTTTGGTGCTGGAAACAGACGTCTGGCACTGGACCCCGCCTCTTTTGGGCCTAGGCCTACCAGCTTCTTACTTACACCAGAGCCACAGGCAAAAATTAACTTAACGATCCATTAGCATTTGCGCCGGAAAAAAAAAAGCATCCCAGCCTTTCGCTTTCAACTTGTATTCTCTTTCTTCGCTTTGACCTTACAGTCCCCGTTATTGATACCGCAATAATCTATATATTCTGCCTGCAGGCCCTGAGTACTCTGTCATAGGTTTTTGCCAATCAATGACGTTACGGTAGCAATTGGGGAAGCTCTAGAGATAGTGAGAGGATCTCTAGGAGCAAGCAATGCTCGTTGTGAGTCGAGGCAGCTTGACAACCCTTTCAGGAACACCCAGCTGACAAACCTCATTCAACAGACAAAACACGCCGCTGAGCTTTGTGCTCTCCTAGTAAATGACCTCCATGGGGAACTCCCTTCGGTACGCCTTTTTCCATCATGTATGCTTTGATATACCTGTGATCGCGGGGCTGACTAGACCGTCGCAAACAGCGAATCTTGAATGCGCTACTCACCAAAGGCCGCTCAACCATTGCGCAACTGGCCCAGTATACGTCTCTGGCTCCGCGATACTTGCGAAATGGCCTAGCTATTCTAATCCAGCAAAACCTTCTTTACCACCACACAGACCCGATTAACGACATCACCAGTTACCAAGCAAACGCCGATGCCTGCTACAACCTTGTCCGATCGGGAAAGATCCTAGACATGATAGAAAACCAATATGGCATCGCAGAACGAGAACTTGCCCAGACCCTGATGCAGTTGGGTCATGCTCGGATTGCAGACCTGTCCCAAGCTTTCGGCTCGAGAGCGCCCAAAATCAATGGGCATGTCAATGGCGACCATGACTCACGCGACGGACTCATTGAGTCAGAAAATCACTTGAACTCTGTTCTTGTTCGCCTGATTCGAGCAGAAATTGTCGAGACTGTTCGGCCCGAAAGCTTCCGGAACCCTAAAGATGCATATCGTGAGATCGAGGAAGACGTTACCAAACCTCGGCCAGGCGAAAAGGTCACAAAGGGAAAGATTGAGGCTCAGCGCGAGGTCATCGAGCGTTCTAGGACCTATAGAGATCAATCCAAGACCCTCAAACGTCAACTTGATATGAGTGGAGGTCCCAAGCCAAAGAGACGGAGGCTTGCTAATGGAGCATCCCAAAATGGCCACGGATATGATGCTCCGAAACTGAACGTAAGAACGCCCAACTACTTGCACGCGAACTCTGACTGACATATGATAGCCCAACGTGGTGGTCAAGATGAACTACGAAAGGTGTCTGGTTGAACTGCGAAATCAGCGACTTGCGGAATTTGCAACAGAAATGCTTGGAGAAGTTACGGGTGAAGTCTACCGCGCGGTGCTCGATCTTTTGACGTCGGATTTTCCAAGGTGCCAGCCAGATCCTCTACTTGACGAAGTAGCGCCTGGACAACAGCCGACTGTGACTACTGTCGACATCTTCGAGTACCTAGACGAAAGTGTGAACGTGCAAACCGGAATTGGCAAGACTCCCAGGGATAAGATTGACTCAGAAAGTGCTGAGAGAATCAGAGAAACTGTGCCAGAGTCAGACGACGACTCTGATGATTCAGATGCTGGTCCTCCTGGCCGAAGAAAGAAAATCGACGTCGACCAAGAAGATGATGAATGGGCTTCGTCCGATGACCAAGATGATGGAATCAATGGGGAACAAGAAAACAGGGTCAGATTTGAAGATGCTACCAACGGAAATGACAGTCGGATTTCTCAGATGCGCCGACATCTTCTACTCCTTGCGGAAAGCAAGTACCCGTTCATCCGCCATTGTGGGATGTATGGACGCGGGCAATGGACTGTAGACTTTGGTCGTCTGGTCAGCAAGCTGCGAGAAGCCGAACTCGATGCTATAATTGAGCAATCCCATGGTCGACATGGCCTACGTTTGACCCGCATTCTCAGGGAGAAAGGCAAGCTTGACGAGAAAATGCTTCCAGCTGCTGCACTGATGAAGAAGGGGGACGTACAGGGCAAAATGCTTGCGATGCAGATGGCGGGTATAGTGGATGTTCAAGAAGTTCCCAAGGATAGCAGCCGACTTGCCAACCGAACACTGTTCTTCTGGTACTTTGATAGGGAGCGAGCTCAGACGCAGGCATTGGACGACATCTACAAAGCCATGCTCCGGTGCCTCCAAACACTGGAAGTGGAGCGCCATAAGGAGCGTAATATTCTCTCTTTCGTCGAGAGAAAAGATGTACAGGGCAAAGAAGAAGAGGTGATGACGGCAGAGCATTACAACAAGTACAACAGGCATCTCGAGGTGCAGAACAAACTCCTCGGGCAAGTCATGCGGTTAGATGAGTTGGTGTCTGTTCTTCGCGACTACTGAGAAACTGAAAGGCGAATATGAGATTTCTATTTCTCCTTTCTCAAATTTGGCTTGGAATTGGCGGTTTGGCATGAATACTGGCGTTGGAGTGGGGGGTTTGGCCTTGTATCATCTCTACATCCATATTTTGGGCGAATCACAAAACGGCGACCTATGATGTTTTTGCATGTTAGTTATGCGCCTTTCGTTACCAATTCCCTCATTATGTTTATTGTGGAGACTAGGTCAGGTCTTTGTGATCGTGTCGATAATTCATGAAACCATGTGCTTGAATGCACAAGCAGTTAGTTGCATGCGTGTCCTGTGCATTTGATCATCCTAGGGAAGACGCTTAGGTGATTGGAATAAGTAACCAAATGTAAGGATACCTAGGTACCTTGGTTATCCCGTACGCCACGGACATTAGTAAATCGGTGCAGCCCGTAATCACATTTAGTCCATCGGATGATGTCTCAAACATTCTCCTTCTGTAGAGCCGTCCAATCTTTCGAGGTGGACAACTGCAAGATATTCAAGTGGCTCTCGGACCTCGGTTGGAGTGGTCGGTAGAACCAGATCCGTGTTGCGTTTTCTTCTTGCTAGAAGATTGTGCATTATTAGGTGAAGACGGTTATGTTAACCGATGCAGTTCTGTGTGATTGATATGTGATAGAGACCCTGAGGCAGCGTTGATACAAAGTATTATCTATGCTTTAGCTGGTTATGTTGATACTGGCTCCCACTGATTCATATATTATCTATTATCAAGAATATCAGTTAAACCAGTAAACTAAGTTTCAACTGATTGATGGTCAATATCAAGTTGTCTACCACTGGGTAGTATTGAAGCTTTTGATCACTTTGCGGCTAACTATAGGGTACCGTGATTACCTACCTAGTTAGCTGGTGGCTTGGCTAAACTGTGGCTCGTGCGTGGCAGGAGAAATTCCCTGAGAGTGGAGCCATAACTTTACGCACCAGAGAGAAAAATTCGTAGATCCCAGCTCCACGATTATCCGACGTCGGGACAACAGACACGGCAGAGTGATTTAGCAGGGATCAAGAACGAAACCGTGGAGTCACAGGAACCAAAAAGAGAAAAGTGCCCTGAGCGATTGTGGAAAAATTTCCCAAGCAGCAGCTCTTGAGCCTTATACCCGTACGCTTTGCTCTTGCGAAAAGCTCACGACTCTATTCCTTATATTCTCGTGACGACATCGGGAGTTCCTGTCAAAGAAGTATCTTGATTGATTTTCTCTCAATCTCGTCAAGATGTCCCCTCCCGCTATTCCTGGTCGCGAGAAAGAGTCTGGCCTGGCTCGTGTCCTCGGTTCTGGTACGGTTCACATTCAATTGAAACATCCAATTGAGCCATCCATCCATTACATTGCATTCTACAACGCAAATACCTGGTCTTGGACTGACGATATTTGGTAGGTTCCGCTGGTATTGCTGAGCTGGCCGTCTTTCATCCAGTATGCAATCCCACGTCTCCGTTCAGCACGATCAATTGTCGAAACAAACTTCGAACCCTTCGCTAACCCCTCCATAAGGTCGACACCATTGCAAAGCGATTGATGAGCAACCAGACTCGTGTAAGAAGCGCCGCCCTCTGGATTCTCGCTTTTGAACAAGATATTGATTGTTATGACCATAGATCTCTGGCGCCAGCGAGTTGAACAAGGTTGTCTTCAAGGACAAGGCCACTGCTCCCTTCGGACGAAAGTTTGTTTCTCTTTTCCCTGGTCTGGGATACGCCGCCGGTTACAAGGTCCTCCAGCGTGTATACAAGTACGGTGGTCAGCCTGTTGCCCGTGATTTCCTTGCGAAGAACTATGGGGCCGACTTTGAGAATGCCTTTGGCAAGAAGACTGGCAAGGCTATCATGCACTCTACTGCTGGAAGGTATGCTATGAAGCTCAATGTTTTTCGAAGAGCTTGACTAACAGGCCTCGCAGTTTGATCGGTATTGGTGAGATCATCCTCCTGCCTCTCGATGTCCTCAAGATCAAGCGTCAGACAAACCCCGAGGCTTTCCGTGGCCGTGGTGTCTTTAAGATCGTCGCCGATGAGGGTTTCGGCCTGTACCGTGGTTGGGGCTGGACTGCTGCCCGTAACGCTCCTGGCTCCTTTGCTGTGCGTGTTGCATCTCACTTCTCTGAGCTGATTAAGAAACTGACACAACACAGCTGTTCGGTGGCTCTGCCTTTGCCAAGGAGTACCTCTTCCACCTTGAGGATTACAACAAGGCTAGCTGGTTCCAAAACTTCATTGCTTCCATTGCTGGTGCTTCTGCGTCTCTCGTTGTCTCTGCTCCCCTTGATGTTATCAAAACCCGTATCCAGAACCGAAACTTTGATAACCCCGAGAGTGGTTTCCGAATTCTTTCCAACATGGCTAAGAATGAGGGTCCTGGAGCTTTCTTTAAGGGACTTGTCCCCAAGGTACGTTTGCCGACATATGTCGTCTTTCTGTGGCCCGCAAGCTCCCGACCAACTCACGCCCCCACTTCAAAATGTGAAAACGCTAACTTTTCGTGCTCTGTAGCTGCTCATGACTGGTCCCAAACTGGTGTTCTCTTTCTGGCTCGCCCAGACTTTGATTCCCGCCTTCGACACTGCTTTCAAGAAGTAAAGGAAGAAGCAAGATTGGAATCCACGCTGAAGATAGATGTATGATTCTAGACACCATCTAGACGGTGATGACGAAGAAGGCTTAAAAGGGAGTTTAGACGGATTAGGTTATTTGTTGGGTTTGCTACGATAGACACGCCGTACCGATATGTGAGGATCGGGCCTCGCTTGGAAGTTAATCTGGGTAGTTAGTGAGGCAGACGAGATGCACTCAACTCTGTATAAAAGAAAGCGATTTGATTTGACCCACGTCATCTATTTTTTTGTTCCTTTGAATGGATGTCATGAGGACTGGCGCTCACTCACCGTCACGGCGTCACCAAGACGGCGATCACGTAGGCATTGTTTAGACGAGCTCGGTACAGCCGCCAGCAAGGTCATGATCCCTGCCCGATTCCACCATGATGTATTTCATAGGTCTCTCTTTTCAAGGCGACCCTCAACTGGTGGTGTGATCTGCTCTGTTGTGCACTCATGATTGGTCAATACTGCTCCATTGTCAGCCAGGGGTCCGGTGCAACAACAGCCTAACGTTGAGTTAATTGTCGGTGCGGGAGGTTGCTCGGCAACCAAGCATGCCCGAAACAAAAATAAACCAGGTTACAGCTCTGCCGCAAAGGATAGCCAAAGGTTGAGTTATAGCTCTCCCAACGCCATCTCGATTAAACAATGCAACGAACTTTGATGCTCTAACTTCATTTTCTCTTACTCCAATATCCTCCTGCATCTCCTACCATTTTAATTGTTCAACTACTTGCTCTCTTGCTTGTTAGTTGTAACGCCTATACTCCGTTACATACACCGCATTCCTCACCTCCCACCGACGTTTGCGCTCTTGTAAATAGCGTGGCTGCGGCGCCGTCCGCATTCTTGCTATTCAAACGAATACACTTCTCACATACCATCTCTCGTTCCTTGGAAACCGAGCCAGACATGCCTTCCTCGGAGCGAGACAGTTCCTACGATGGGGACTTTCAGCTGAGACACCAACATTCGGCTTCCTCAGATCCCAACTTTCGAGCACTTGTTCCAATGTAAGTTCTCTTGTGTATGCCCTCATGCGTCTCTTGCGCCGACTAACAGGAAACAGGTGGGACAGCTCTGACCCGGAACGCTGCCCCCCTCCACTGCCTCTAAATCCGGGTTCACCGTTGACATCGCGAGCGGGCACCTCAAGCGCTATTGCATCTGCTCACGCTGCGCTTAACGAGCGAGCGCGAGAGAGCGCCATGGTTCCCACCAAGAGAACAGAGTCTCCCACAAAGGGACATCGCCGACTGCAGTCTTCAGTCCGTGATCTCAGCATGATGATCGAGGGTGCTAGCGGCCACAGCTCGCCATCGCGATCACCGGAACGTCAACAGCGTCCAGAGACGCCCTCTCGGTCTCGGGATGCTGATAACAGACCAAACGACAAGGACTGTACGGTGCCGAGCACGACACCCGTGCCAGGACCTAGCTTGACGCCGATCCTGCGGCCTGCAGTTCGACGACCTCCGCCTCAGAGCATTCTCGGCGAAAACACACCGCCGCAATCATCAACCATGCTTGCTCTACACAACATGACCTCGTTGACACCTTCCAAAGAACCAGAGAACCCTCTTTCCGATATCACAAATGGCTCGTCAGCCTTGGTCAAGGGACCCCAGAACCTAGAGGCGCTGTCCGATCAGATCCTCAGCCTAACTAGCATTGCGACAGGCCTACAAAAGGAAATGTCTCAGTTGAGTCGCCGCAGCAGGGACAACGCTACTGATCTACTCAGTCTGAAGGAAGCTACAAATTCGAGAGATGAAGATATTCGAAGAAGTCTCAGAGAGCTTCTGGGAAGTCACGGCAACGGAAATGACGGCCACAACAGGCTCCCTCCAGCTCGTGACCCCTTTGGAGGATATTACCTAGACAACAAGCCACACAATCTCTCCCCGCCAAGCACTAGGGGTTTTCATCTCCCTAGAATTCCCTCTCCCAAGAGCTTTGGGGACTCAATTGAGCGAGGGTCTATCAGTACACCCTCTCTCGCAGGCTCGGAGGCCCCCCCCTCCGTCATTCTTCTGGAAAGAATTATCCGGGAAATGGGCACAAAGGAGGGGCAAGAGTCTCTTCTCGCCCGACTGCAAGAGGTGTCAAGCAAGTTATCTGGAATGGCTACGTCCCAGAAGCTGGACGAAGTCATCGAGCAAGTGAAGGCACAATCCGAGCAGGCCATCATTCTCGGTAACTCTCTCGGGAGTCCTGATGTGAGCCGGTCCCGCAACCTCAGTTTTGAATCAGAAAACAGTCGAAGTGACATGATGCCTGGCCAAGCAAGGAGTGCTGTTTCCCAGCGCGTTGAACGCATCATGAAAAACGAGGCTCGCAGAAATTCCGAGCCCTCAGCTCGTGGTGCTGAGATCCTCAATGACGATCTCCTGAGTATTATTCGATCCGTCAAAGATAGCGTCTCTCAAGGCGGAGGTCTCACCGCCGAAGTCAAGGCTCTTGTTCGCGAGCTCCGTGGCGAAGTCTTGGGCATGGGCCGTGAAATCGGTCGACGCTTAGAGCAACAAGCATCTCGGAGGGGCGTTGAAGATCATGATACTCCAAGCAAGGATGAAGTCGCTCGCGTTATCGACGAAGGGCTCGAGCAGATGAAGGATCAGCTTAATCACGTCCTTCGCGAACACAGGCGTCAATCAGCTGCTTCAGTGAGCACTCAGAAGAGCGCCGTCGACTACCAAGAGATTTACAATGCTATGAGAGCGGCCATCCAAGACAATGAGGCAACAAAGAGCAACTTGCCCGACTTGAGTCGAGAGGATGTCATCGAAGCTGTCAGAGACGCTTGGGAGAACTACAAGCCCGAGATCGAAGTGCAACAGCTTGGACTAGAGCGAGACGAGGTCTTGGCTTGTCTGAAGCAGGGTCTTCAAGAATATGCGCCCCGCGATGACCACCCTCCCGCTGTTACCCGGGACGAAGTTTTCACCGCCGTCGTTGACGGCCTCAAGCACTTTGTCCCTCCCCAGGTCGATCAGCCAGCCACTCTTTCGAGGGAAGAGATCATCGATGCAGTTCGTGACTGCCTTGAAGAGTTCGAGTTCCCCGTGGCGCCAGGCGCTGGAAACGATATCACGCACGAGGACATGGTACATGCCGTTAGGGAAGGGCTTCAGGATCTCGATGCTCACTCCAGCCGCGCTCTGGTGCCTGCTTCAGCGAACAATGATGACGTCGCTGACCGCCTTCGTGAGATCATGGAATTCCTACGAAACGAGTTCAAAACACTGTCTGAAGAAACCAAGGAGACCGTTGCCGCCAATGGACGTGAGACCGAACAGGTCCTTGATGTTACCAAGGATGGCTTTGAAAACCTCCGAAAAGCCATGGAGAGCTATGTTGACCGTGCTATGGGCGCTGCTGGCCAAGAGGAGTTCATGGATGACCTCTTAAAGTCTCTGGAGGACTTCAAGGATGAGATGGCAGGCATTGTCTCAACGACAAACCAGGATTCTCGTGAGCAACTTCACAATGAGCTCGAGGGTCTCCGAGAAATCGTCAATTCATCAATGGTTCCTGCGCTGCCACCACAAACCAACAACACCGAGGTTCTGGAAGCTTTGAACACTGGTTTCAACAACCTGAGGCAAGAAGTTCTCCGTCCTCGTGCAGAGACAAGCGAAATCCTTGATGCACTTAACGACGGCCTCAATGACCTCCGGGCGGGTATGGATCGGGTAACTAACAAGCCTACCGATTTGACCGCTAATGATGAGATTCTTGACGCCCTCAAGGCCGGTCTTGACTCTGTCCGAGCTGATATTGAATCCATCCGTGACAGCAGTAACGACCGCGCCGTGGCAACCCTTGAATCTATTCCTCCTGCCAACGACGA
Source organism: Fusarium sp. NFCCI 5145 (assembly GCA_033439405.1). NCBI lineage: Eukaryota > Fungi > Ascomycota > Sordariomycetes > Hypocreales > Nectriaceae > Fusarium > Fusarium sp. NFCCI 5145. Next base: position 169,715 of record JAWDHB010000468.1, read on the forward strand.
ACTCTTGGAAGCACTCAAGTCAGGGCTCAGTGGTGTGCGAGCAGACATCGAAGCACTCCGTGACAATCAGACCGAGAAGGCAGTCGCCGTTGTTGAACCCAAGGAAAATGACGAGGTCCTTGAAGCGCTAAAGAATGGCCTCGATGCTCTCCGCGTTGACATCGAGGCTATCCGTCAAAGTACTTCTGAGAAGGTCGTGGCAACTGCCGACACCACCTCCAACGATGAGGTCATTGAAGCTCTCAAGAACGGACTTGACTCCCTGCGAGTTGATATCGAAGCTGTTCGTGACAGTAGCGAAAAAGCCATGGCTCCAGTCGACAACTCAACCAGCGCAGAGTTCATTGAGGCCTTGAAGAACGGTCTTGAATCCTTAAGAGTTGACATTGAGTCATCGCGTGACACCAGTGATCGACCTGCCCCTGACGAAAACACCTCTAACGACGAGGTCATTGTTACTCTGAAGAATGGACTCGACTCCCTCCATAGCGAGATTGCAGCTCTTGCCGCACAGGAGAAGCCTGAAGCACCCATTGAGAACACTTCAAATGATGAGGTTATTGTGACTCTGAAGAATGGACTTGATTCCTTGCACAACGAGATCGAAGCCATCACCACTGCCCAAAAGGCCACCCCTGTTGACAACACAACAAACGACGAAGTAATCGAAGCTCTCAAGAACGGCCTTGATGCCCTTCGCACAGATATCGAGGCACTCCAAGAGAGCAACCAGAAGGCTCTGGCTCCAGTCGCAGAGATTAAGCCCAATGACGAGGTTCTTGATGCTCTCAAGACTGGATTGGAGTCTCTCCGTTCGGACATTGAGATTCTTCGAGAGGCCAACAATGAGCGAGCTATTACTCCTACAGACTCCGCCTCCGAAGAGAAGATCCTTGAAGCTCTCAAGAACGGCCTTGAATCTGTTCGTTCTGACATTGAGACCCTGCGGAACAGCAACGGCGAGCGAGCCCTCGCCGCAGTGACTACCGACAAGGCAGAGGATGACAACTCTGCTGAACAAATCAAGCCGGATGACATCAAGAATCTTGAGGTCTTGATTGCTGGACTTGCTATCAAGATCGACTCTGTCAAGGCTGAGAATGAGGGTGTCCAGAAGGATGACTTGTCTCGCATGGAGGAGCTGCTTCGCACCGTTCAGGACAGCGTTGATGAAATCGCTTCCCGAGAGACCTTGACAAGATCACTCTCGGTAAAGAAGAAGAAGGAAGAAGGGGAGGAAGAGACCGTCCGCAGTATCGAGGGCGACGGGGACGAACCTGCATCAAAGGAGGACATGCAAGCCATTGAGACTATCCTCCGCAACACCAAGGGTAAACTTGACGACCTCATTGATGGCGAGCAAGCTGTTCGAAAGGACCATATCGACAATGTTGAGGCCTTGCTCCTTGAAACAAGAGAGACTATGGGATCTCTGACCACTCAACTAGAGACGGTGTCCCGCAAGGAGGAAGTCACTGCTTTGGAGACTCTTCTTGGCCAAGTTTCGACTGGACTTGATGAGATCAAGGAGCGCACTACCAAGGAAAGCGAGAACCCTGATAAGGTTTCCAAGGCGGATGTGGAAGCCGTTGAAGCTCTGGCCCTCGAAATCAAGACAGTGCTTGAAGCTTTCACCAGTACCGACCTGGCTCTCCTCGCTCGAAAGGAGGATGTAGTCAATTTGGAGTCTATTCTTGTCAAGAAGGAAGATCTCGTTGGCCTCGAAACCATTGTCAAGGAATTCCAAGAAAAGTTGGACACCACCGTCGACGCCCAAACCAAGGCCATCGCGGTGCGTGACGAAGAGAGCACTTCGGTTGGCGATCGCGTCAACGAAGTCAAGAATTTCCTCGAGGAGCTCCAGGGAGCTATCAACACCAAGCTCCAAGAAGGTGCAACTGGTGTTGAGAGCATTGGCAAGCTCCTCGAGACCATGGGCGAGAAGATTGACAAGAACGAGAACGTCCACCAGGATTTGAAGGACATGCTCGATACCATCAAAACTGAGTTTGAGGACTCCAAAGCTGTGGTATCTGGTGTCAAGGTTGAGTCCAACGATAAACTTCAAGAAGCGACTGAGACTCTTAGTACCAAGATTGACGAGAAAATTGGTGAACTCGTTAATAAGTATGAGACTCTCCAGACTGCCCTCGATGATAGAAGCAAGGTCAGCGAGGCACGAGATGAGGCTATGGAGGCAGCCGTGGTTAGCTCCAAGTCTGTCACAGATGAGCTCAAGCTCCTTATCGACACTCTCGGCTCTACCGTCACAGATTCTCTCGAGAAGATGGAGGAGGCTTCCAAGACTGTCTTCACCAAGGTGGAAGAACTGGTCACTCGCAATGAAGAAACTCACACAGAGGACAAGGCCGAGCACCTGCAGACTCGGGCCCAAATCATCGAGGCCCTGACTGCAGTCGAGGGCTTGAAGGGAGAGGTCAGCGAATCCCACCCCAAAATCCTCGAAGCTGTTAAAGATCTTCTCCTACTCGTTGGCGAACACTATGAGCATTCCAAGTCTTCGACAACTGATATCCAGGACAAAATTGTCGAGCATAAGTCTCCTGAAGAACTCATGACCTTACTAACACTTCTCACCGATGACAAATATAACAACACCCAGGTTCATGAGAAGCTCGATAAGCTTATCGAGCAAATTTACAACGACTCAGAGGTCAAAGAGCGCCTTGATAAAATTATTGAGGAGAAGTACAACGACGCCGAGGTTCGCGAAAAGCTGGACAAGATTATTGCAGAAAGGTATGACGATGCTCAAGTTCACGACAAGCTCGCTACCATTATCGAGTCCAAGTATGACGACTCAGAAGTTCGTGAAATGCTTGAGAAAATCATTGAGTCCAAGTATGACGACGTCGAGGTGCGGTCCAAGCTTGATAAGATCATCGAAGAGAAATATGATGATGCCCCAGTCAAGGAAATGTTGGGCATGCTTGTTGAGCAGAAGTACGACGACACACCTGTTCGTGAGAAGCTTGACTTGATCATGGACTCCAAGTACGATGATACTCTAGTCCGCGACAAGCTCGATCTGGTCTTGGACGGCCGATACGACGATGCTGTTGTACAAGAGAAGCTCGATAAACTGGTCGATCATAGCGTCGTTGCCGACCAGGCTTTTACTCGCCTTGATACACTCGACAAAGTTCATGCCTCAGTTGTCCAAACAGCGGCTGACATTTCCGAGTTCCTCACAGCCCAGAAGCAGCGAATTGAACAGGCTCACGAGGACCACACCAAGGCTCTCCAGGAGACCATGGCATCTGTTGAGCGCAAGCTTGCCGAGAAGGAACATGTTGAGGCAGCAGTCGCCAGCCTCCGGGACGAGGAGGAGAGGCTTCGACAGAGCGTTATGACCCTGAGAACAGAGCAGGAAAGTCTTATTCGTCAAAAGACGCGCCTTACCGGCGATGTCTCTTCCCTCGAGACGGCCCTTCATATGCGCAAAGAGGAGCTCTATGACATGGAGTCTCGTGCGGAGAATTTGGAGCGCCGGATCCTTGAGGGTGTCATGGATCATTCGCGGGTGCTCCTCATGGCAAAGGCCAACAGGAACGGTGGCGATGCTATGAGCCGCAAACGGGTCAGGAAGCCTGCCCATGAGGAGGAATCTCAGGAATCAGGTGTACCTGGCCGCAAGTCCATGGTGGGCATGGCGCTGAATGCCAAGCGTAACCTGGCTACTTCAGCACAGAGCGGAGCAGCCCGAAGAATCGTTTCGCTCAGCCAGATCAACAATAACGTAGCATCTGGAGGCGTCAAGCGCAGCCAAAGTGTACGAACCCCCTTGGGAGGTGGCAAGACATTCCGCAAGCGAAGCTGGGGTGGTAACCTCGACAAGGGCCTTGACGATAATGACAAGGAGAATTCTGTCAACGAGACCGTTGAAGAGGTTGACGAGGCGGATGTCAAGTCAACGACAGCGCCAGAGATAACAGAGGTCGCCGCAGACGAGACGATCGTCATCGAATCAACACCTGACAATGGCGCGGCGGACGCTCGGGATGGCGATGATGGTGGTGACAGCGACAATGAGACGCTTAGAAGAAGCAGCCGAGGCACCGTGGTCACGAATAGCACGGATATGTATACGGATGGTGACGACGATAGCGAGTACAGCTATACGGAGAGTGAGTGGACAGAAAGCAATGCCGGCACCGATGCTGCGTCGGTGCAAGGCAACGAGGTGGTGGTTTATGGGAACTAACACGGAGGAGTAATAACGACAAGTCTGATTTAACTGGGATACCATTCACGCTTGTTTTAAGAGGGAGACGAAAGAGGGTTTGGGTCCAAGTTTGGACTCCAGTGTGCTTTTGAATGATGGAGCGTTCCGGTCTGGCATGATTATGGTTTTGATGAGATTGGATTGTCTTGTTCTTAGTTTCCACGGTTTGTTTTAGCCGTCTTTGATGAACATCATGTTTTTTCTGTCAACTTTATTAGTAAAAAGAATATATGAATCAACATTTCACACAACATTGATCCCGGTTTTGTGATGCCTTGGGGATAGAGGTAGCGTACTACCCAAGGGCTGCCAAGGGGGTAGTTATTGAGACGGGCTACCTTATGGAAGAACCTAGGGAGCTAATGTGCCCCGCCCCACCTGTATGATCTTATCAGCACTCAAAGAGCCCTCTAGCAACCGCGTCTGGAATAAACAAACAGTTACCAAGAACTCGCGACGACTGGCCATTTTTGCCATTAATTGGACCGACCAGTCACCATGGACCAGACTCAGGCTGGAGGTCTTCTAGACCCCCCTGAGCTTACGCCGCTCGAGCAAGAAGTTCTCGACGAGTACGAACGGCTTGCAGACAACATGAATAAAGTGAGCCTCTATGCTCCTCCTTCTTCTAGGTAATCTTATCCGAGTAACCTAAGGACTAATGCACTTTATACAGCTTGCAAATGTCCTCGACCATCTGGCGTCAAACCCCAGCACAGAAATTCTCGACGGCCTTCGTGAGCTCGAGCGCAAGACGAGCCTGGCGTTTACGCTTCTCAAGGCCAGTGTCTACAGCATAGTGTTGCAACAGGAGATTGACTGGGGTGATGGGTCGACCGCACAATAAAGTGATAGGAAGAGGTTGAAGCATGCATTTTTGGTGGAAGAGACTAGGATTGATACCCAGCAAAATACGACACAAGAAACGGCATTGTTCTTTCACATAATTAAGACATTTGATATCGAAGTGATGCCACACCCATCTACTTTTTCTACCATATGAGGGACGTCAAAGGGGGAACCCTCCATTACAGGCTACATATACATGATTCTTTGGTGATACAAGTGATTCAAGTGAGTATGGGTTTAGTATACAGCTCCTCCATAGTACACCTTGCGTACATCCACTAGCTTCTTGCCCCGACCGATGGCGATTTGCTCGGGGTCGGGCTGGTTAGTCAACGCTTGGTACGCCGCCTTGACTGAATTCATGGGGTTCTTGGATCGGGGCATGCGGGCAGCGATATCGTGAATGCCGGCGGCGCGGCACATCTCGAAGATACGGTGAGGGCAGCGGAGTCCGAAGCCTGTAAGAAAGTTGATTAGTATACGCATGTAGTAGGTATGCAAGTGTGATGAGTGAGCACATACCAGGAGGTCGAGCCATCAGCTCAACAACAGTGCCTGAGATCTTGGCAGACACGTTGCCGTAGATGGTGCGGTTCTCGTATCGACGGACGGGCTTCATGTTGCGGATAGCCAACATCTGAGCTGTCTCCTCAGCCACACCAGGCTCAGTCGACTTGGCCATGCCGAGGCCGAGACGACCGTTGCCATTACCAGCAATGGCTACTACAGAGGTGCTTCGGACTTTGCCCAGACGAGTCTGGTTGGAGACCCAACGAGTCACAAGACCTTTTGTGAGCAGCGAGCGAATATCCTTGAGGCTCATGCCTGTCAGTCGCTTGATCTCTTGGTACTTGCCCGAATCATCCTGGCCCTGATCCTCGGGGTCAACGGCGTGCTTGTACAAGCCCTTGACACCAGGGACTTTACCCAGGTCAGGTGCCTCAGCTGTGTAAGTGCGGTCAACACCTGCGGGGCCATCCTGGATGAGCTCGAGATTTGAGGGTTCGACCTCACCCGGGCTGCTGAAACCAACGATCTTGTCAAGCTCAGACTTCCATGCATCATCAACAGCCTCGTCAAGCTTCTCAGCCTGAGAGCGAGTCATGAATTCGGGACCGTTATCGTTGGCGGTGGGCTCAGGACCGTCTTCAGCGATGATATAGCGCTTCACCAGCTCCGGGTCCTTCTCAATGTCCTTGAGCTCTTCCTCAGTCAGATCTATTAAGTCCTCGCCCTGGCTTTCCTTCACACGCCTCAGTGCCCGGACCATCGCTCGGGTGAGTTGGTCGTTTGTCTTCTTTTCGGTGATATTCATCATTTTTTGTCCGTAGTTGTCGATCCATTCGTTCATGTCGGGCCATTGCACCTCCCTGGGTGTGCCCTCGATCTCAGGCTTGATATCGTAGCGGGGGTCGAGCACTGAATAGTCCTCGATGTAGGCGGGCTTGTAGGGATCGTCACGTAACCGACCCTGAATGATCATATCCTCAGGGCTAACAGCTTTCTCACCCAGTTCAATAGCCTCGAGCTGCTCTGGCGTGTAGTGGGCCTTGAGGCTCTCCAAATCATTCTTGGACAAGTCGGCAAACTTGTCCTGTTTGTACTTGTCCATACCTTTGGTGAATTCGCCCGACTCCTTCACCAAACCTAGCTCCTGAGCCGTGACATTTCGAAATCGAGACTTTCGCTTCGATCTTGGTGCTGTGCTATGGAATTGACCGCATGGTACGACGGGGATGGTGACTGAGGCGGTTCGAGATGAGGCGATGCACCTGCCGAGGAGGTTCCGCGCCGGACGTGCGACGCTCATGGTCGGCAGGAGGCAGAGGGAATCAATTTGAAAAGGGATCAACGGCGAGGGAGGAGAAGTCCGGTCTTGTTGACGTATCTCGGTCTGTCTCTTGTATCTCTCTCTCTCTCTCTCTCTCTCTGTCTCTCTCACCAGCTCGAGATTTTTTTGGGCCCCAGGAAATGGACGGATCTCAATTGACAAGATCCTCATGCGGTTAGCGGCTGAAGAGTAGCGGGAGCCAATCAGAAGAGAGATTTGTTTTGTCAATCAAAGGTACGTACCTAGTGCAGGAACTTCCATTCTCCGGCTCACGTGGTGCAGCCGCCACAGCGCATGCTTGTCAGTATCCAATCTACCAAGGTAATGGATTCAACTTCGTCCAATGCTCGCTCCAGGTACATCAAAGCCACCAAATCGGCGTCCAACTGTGTCAGTCCTGCTATTTTGGTTTGATAGCAATTGCAAGCAGCTCAGCTCAGCAACAAATGGCAAATTCTCCTCTTTACTTAATTAGCACTTGCTTCCTACTACGTATGCATTTCTTTCAATATATTAAGCCATTAAAACCAATCATAAACCATCTTGACATCAGTCGACTCTTGTTACAAGGTGAAACGTCTCAGTAACACCCCTGGAGCCAAGTCATCGCTAGGGGTCTTCCACCGTCCTCACCACCCACTGTGGGCTGTTTTACCAGATGCGCTTCGCATCCCATCTTCCTCTTTAACTCCTTTCCCTTCTCATAACGACATCGGTCTCTTTATTTGTCTTATTTTATTCCTTTCTATCGACATATTGTCTTCGATTCTTATCCTGTACGTGACTGGCGCACTGTACAGCCTTATTTATTTTGTACATTAATCGAACATTCATTTGTCAACGATATCCTTAATCTGACGCCAACTCCATCCTTAAATATCGACTCTACACTTCAAAATGGGCCAATTCGACTGGTTCTCCTCCATCGGCGCCACAGATGAGGCCGTCGCTGTCCTCAACGACCAACCTATTCTCTTCACAATCCTCTTGGTTGTCCTTGTCGCCGTAATTCTGCAAATCGTCCTGCTCTGGTACATCCATTATGCCACCATGAAGCCTGAGCAGCGCAAAGCAAAACAGGACAAGAAGGACAAGAAGAAAGCAGCAAAGTCGGCAAAACCAAGCAAATGAACGCACATTATGCTCTCAGCACCCCCAACCCAATTCTTTACCTTAGGGTATAGACCTTAGATCCATCTTCATCGGTTCATCGACTTGAGGTTCAATAACAATTTCGCCACACGACTTCTACCATACAGACTCATATTTCACGAGGCATCGGGTCTGCCATATGGCAACTATAATAAATAAATCTTTACACCAGGTCGTCGAATCTCACCAATGATCTCAAATTATCTGTTATTTCTGAGTGATACGTTTACGCCTTCAAACCTTAACCCAGGTTGCATTTGGTTGCCACAGATGAGCCAATGGTCCAAACTCTGGAAGTTTGCTGGATCATTGATCGTCTCTTGTCTCGTTGCCAAGTTTGTACTCTGCTTCATCCAAGCCATACGACCGCTCCTCTGCCCAAGTGGCGTCCCATTCGTGTTTTTCGTTGTGTCAAAACCACCTCGAACCCAGTCTGTTTGGGAAAATTCTTGCTTTGGCCAATGTACGGAGATCGGACCGTCGGCAAAATCGTTCCATGGATCTTGGTGAGCTTCCACAAGACCAAGATTTGGATTCATAATATCTTCATAGAGGTCGTTATCCTTCGCAGTGCCATGAGAACTGTCCACGGCGTTCCAGCTCACGTCCATCACTGCACCCTCCTGACTTTCCTGCTTTTCGAATTCGCCCGTTCCCAGCACGCTTTCTTCCATTGACAAAATCATCTGTTGTACTTCTGCAATGATAGACTCCGAACCTGAATCGTGCATGTTCGTAACGGGGAGTATTGACTTTTTAGCCCTTTTTCTGTTTGTCAATAGGGGTCTTTGTACATGTGTAAGAAGTACCTCCTAGGCCCTCTTCTCCACGACGTCTATAGCATCTCCTTCGGCGTGGAAACGAGTGGATGCCTCATGGCACAGCTGTAAGTTAGCCACTCTTTGTTTGAGTGCCGGGGATTCGGCATACCGCATACGTGTTAAGGATGTGGCAATGACTGGTAGTAGCTTGGCGCGGTCTGATACGCTCTGTTTCTGCTGTTAGAAACCGAGATAGATGATGCTTGCTGTAAACCATACCTTGAGATAAGGCATATGGAAAACACCAGGCGCCAGCTTGGTGAGACAGTAGTTTGGCCCACAACCCCAAACATCATAATCCCTATACGTTTTCTCCGGCGCCAAAATCAACTGTTCGAGGAGAATGTTCATTAAGCATGACGAGTGCAGGTCTTTCACGACATCATCACATGAACTTCTCTCACTTTCGAATTGGAAATCAGGCGAATTTCCATTCTCGTCATTCCTTGGAAAGTTGAGACTGGATATGAAACTCTCGATAGCTTGTTGGTCGGCTGGCTCAAGAGTCTCCAGCAAATCGCTCTCGGAGCGAGATTCGGCTATTAACCTTACCTTATGGCTCTTCTTCCGCCGCTTGTTTGTTTTGGTAGACTTCTCGGGCGATTCTAGTCGCTTAGTGACCTTGCGAACATTGATCGGCAGCAACAACGTTCGAAACGGAGTGGTCCATGCTGAGGTTGGACTTATAAGGGTTGACGAGAGGTCCGGATGCTGGAGCGAGAAGGACAAAAGTCCCGGTAGCTGAACTGGACATGATCTGTTGTAGTCGAGACGAATACCCAGGCGACCCCAAATCTGGTCAGTCAAGTTAATGCCAAATCAATATGCTACGGGTACGGTTGGTATACCTCGCAGTCACTGATTGTCTTGACGATACTCTCAAGGCGCGATGTTTCCAGGATCGGGTGGCCATTTACAGCGATGGAAACTTCAATACAACAAGCACCGGACCTAGTGATCCAGAGATGAGAGTCATTGACCGCCGATAAGAGATCGTGGACTGTTGCGATAGATTGTGCGTTATCAAGAATGTCGATGTTTAACGATGGTGATGCTGTCAGTTCGAGATTTGACTGCTTTGCAACTGCACGACACGTCGGAAGTCGTAGTACGTGAGACATTGTTGCTCCATCCCCGAGGCGATACTGAGAAGAGCTTTGAGGTTGAAGGACTGCAAGAAGAATGCTATTGCCGGTGAATGTTCTGTCGACTGGATTGCCAGCCATTGAGGAAGGAGTTAGCCGCCCCGAGTACGGCGGCAAGCACACAACAGGAAACCAGCCGCAGCGACCATAGCATTAAACATGCCTAGACTACTAATAGATGGCAAGTGAGCGAGTGTGCCCAGGTTTTCAATTAATGGAACCCAATACCAATACCCTTATCAGCAGCCAAACCGCTATCCCTTAGGATGGATATCCAACATATAATAGTCCCTAGGTAGTTACATAATTCCTCGAGACGTAGGCCGTTGTCTGTACCCAACCATCAAGCTATAGAAAATCTATAAAATGCGCCCCCGGTATTTGCATCCGCAATTATAATGCACATGCGTGCTCCTTAAACTCCGTGCGATTGATCAATAGATTACTTTGCAAACCATGGGAACTTCTTCTTGGCTGGCTCAGCGAACCCCCCTGAGCCGCTCTCAACTTGCACACTTCGTTGATAAATGTCCTGTTTATTTCTGTTAGTCTATGTCCTTAACAAAGCCAGCAGCAAGACTCACCTCTTCGTCTGTTGGCATCCGACAACCCAGAATCAGTTCTCTCGCATTGTCGTGTTTGGTTAGATTCGGGTAGGATGTGCTCTGGCTCTTCATAATCGGAAGTAGGACCTCTCCCAAAACCTCAAATTTCTTCCAGTTGATGCGGTCCCCATCCGTGCCAACAAATGTCCTGCTCCCTTCCTCTGCTGAAACCAAATCTCTTCGGTGGAGAGGAATGAAAGGAATTCGGGGAAGGGATGAGTTTTCCCAAGCTAAACGGTAGGCGAAATGACTTTTCTGAGTCCCCATCAATATGCCTAACCGTGCAAACCTCTTTTGCACTTCGGCCGGTACTAGTGCTCTTGTCTGATTCAATCGATGAATCGCCGTTCCGTTCACACCGGCTAGGATGGCTGCTAGTCCATTATAGTTGTTGAGTTGCCGCAGCTTGAGTGAAATGTTCATGAATTTCTCCAGTATCAGCGCTCGGTGCTTGGCTTTGTCCCTCAGTAGGATCATGTTTGCAACCCATTTGGCGACATGATTGAAGTGGTTGATCATCCGGTTGACATTCCGCAAACTTTTGCATCTCTCTTTCTGGGACGCGGATAAACTGACATGTCGAACGAAATCGCGAATACGTATCGAGGAAAACATGATCCAATCGATCCTGGTCAACTCATCCGCAACATCGTCATCAGGTATATCCATGAAGATATGGTAGCGGAATTTGTTCATGGGCAGGTTGTCCGTGGGCTCCAGATTACTCGCCGCTCTTTCGTAATCTTCAAACGTATGGAAATGTACCTGGCTCGAGACACTGCTACTTCGGTCGGCAAGAGAAACTTCTGAGCTTCCCGATGGCCTCCCGTCCGTATCCGATTCCACTGTCAACACACTCACGCCTGATGAGAGCTCGTTCATATCCTTTGACAAAATCTCGCTCGCAACCTTATCGCTCGTCTCGTCCGAGTTCGCCCAACCAGTATCGTCATCTTCAACAACATTGAATTGGAGGTGGCGTCGCATATGTTGTGCAGCAATTGAAAAAATCGGTTCCGTGCTAAGGTGTCTGATGAATTCCTCCAGGTTTCGTCTCGTTTGAGGGCGAGCGAAGTCACCAGGATAAAGTGATACCCACTTAGCCACAACCTCAATGATACGGAGTTGCGTAGCTGTCTTGGAAAGATAATGAGCTGTCTTGTCGTCCCTCACTTTGTCCAATCGGGTCAGAATCGCAGTGAAGAGCTCGCCAGGAGCTGCGAACTTGCGATAAAGACAAAGAAAGACATCAGAGAAGTTGTTGTCGATTCTTGTCAAACGAGGAGCGAGAAGTCTATCAACCAACTCATCAAATGTAACACCTGCCATCTTAGCTTGTTTTTCCAATATGTTGTCGTCATTTCTTTGAAGTATTGGAATGTCATCGGAGTAACGGTAGGACTCTCCATCAGACTCGTCCACATCTAGGAACGAATCCGTACTCGGTTTATCTAATCGAATGCCGGGAGTCCTCAACATGTTGTTGAGCGTTTGCGCTTGGCCTGGTTCTCCCGCCTCAGAATTGGGGCTGGCGGAATGGCCTTGTCTAGGACTACGGGATGACTGAGTTCGATAGTTTTCGTTAATCGGAGGATTAGAGAAACCCTTAAGCAAGGAGAAATCGGAGCTTGCTCGACTATGTTTGCTATGTTGGCTAATGGGTCGCCCAGTGCCCACGTCAGGAGCTTCTAAATTCGCAGCAGATTGCGCTCTCCTGCGCGAGACTGTTTCGCCATTTTCTTCTAAACTCGCTGTTAGTCAGATACCCCTGGCAAAATCTCTCGTGTATGCCTACCTCTTCGATGCGCTATTGCAGCCCTCAGAATAGTATGCAGGCATGTTTTAGCAACCTCATTGTCATTTGAAGAAATTTTGTAGGTTGAAACACAAGACTTAAAGAGTTGGTGACTCGCCATGGCTTCGGCATTAACCTGCCATTCTGCTTCAGGGGTCTCGCATTTGCATGCTACCAAACTGGCAGGCAGACCAGAGTTCGTGAGAGCCGCTAAAGTTGATTATTCAGTACAGCTTCCTATCATCCAGAGGAACCAGATCTCATACCCAAAGTTTGAGGCAGCTCACGCACGGATTCATGGTTTGTGACATCATATAAGATAAGAGCAGCATCGACACGAGGGACGATATGTCCATTGATCTGTTTTGGCCATTGAATAGGCTGCGTGGGGTTCAATTCGAAGTACTCCAAGTCCAGCTCGAGTAAGGTTACAGCATGAGAGTTATTGTCAACAAGCATGCGGACACTGGAAGCATTGGAGATAGGCGGTCGAGACAGGCCCAGGACCCGCTGGACAAAAGATGATTTGCCAACGCCGGTAGAGCCGATGACGGCAATGTTGAAACTTTCCATGGTTGGTGATGTTTGGGACTGTATAGCGTGAGGCTGTGGTCAGCCGTCTGTCGCAAAACTGCTTCTGCAATCCGAAAAGGACATCCGGAGCAACGCTGCCCCACGATAGCTAGAGTGGGGCCGCATGTGATAAAAGATGGTTACATACCCAGTACAACGAGGGCGTAGCGGTCAGAGATTCTCGACGAGGAGGCGGCCAGTATTGGCTTGATTCGTTATCATCGCTGTCCGAGTTGATCTTCTTTCCTTCGCTGCCGCTTCTGCGTTTCACACGTTTGGTCGCGTTGCCGAAGTTGTGCCCCTTTGTGTCATGAAAAAGATGTTCGTGACTCTCGTCGTCTAGCGATTGGTAGACGGAACTCTCTTCAGAACGATCTTCGTCCTCGGATAGCGCAGCAGCTTGGATGGCTGGGTCATACGTCTGAAAGAAGGGATCGTCGATGATTGAACCGACTGAGTCTCGATGACCGTTGGCGGGCGCTGAAGGATCGGAGTCGCTTTCGATATTGGGGTCTAGGGGAGCCAAGCTGGCTGTGGAATATGAGCCAGAGGCGGCAATGCCTGTAGTTGGGTGAGCATTTTCTGAACCAGAATGATTGGGTTGCATGGTCGCAACTTCAGCGACTAGGCTGAGCGGTAGAGAAAAACATGGACGGGATAGACCGATTTCAACAGCGCAGATGGCAGATGGAGGGGGACCAAATCCTTGCGGGGAGGAAAGAACTCGTGGAGCTTGCTTGGGTAAGGTAGGCTGGTAGGGTCTACAGCAGGGGTTTAAACCCGTGGTAGGTTGGACGGGAGAGAATGAAGAAGGGATGAAAATGCTTTTAGTCTGAGTCACGACTAATGGGGGATAAGGTTAAGAAAAGAAGGAGAGAGACGAGTTTGCCGTACCTTTCTGACCACGAGGCTTGCGCTGTACCGTGTCGTACCGTACCGTACCGTACCGTACCTTACCTGAGGGACCAACGGAATGGATTGGATTGATATCCAATTGGTGGCACTTTCTAGATACCGCGGAAACGAACACTGCGTCCCTTGACAGTGAAAGTTGAGTGAGAGACAGAAAGAAAGATAATTGAAACAGATGCCTTCAAACAGTAGGCAATAATGCTCTCAAGAACAATAAAGATGGTATCTTAACTCGAGGCACACGTTAGGACGCTACAGTATTCTGAAGCAACACCCTAGATAGATAGAGTTGAGACACCCAACTCCCAATACTCGAAACCTATCGGAAACACATCATGTTAGTCTGAACCGACCAACCTTAGCCAGAGCAGCCAAGGGCGTTTACACAACGGGACATGCATCCCGTCTGCAAGCGGGAAATCTACCTAGTACTGTTCAGCTACAGTAACACAGTTGCCGTGCTGCAAGACAGCTGTTGAAAGGCCAATTCGTCGATATCTTTGCTGCACGTCTGAAGGGCAGCACCTAAGTCAGGTCTGAGAAGAGGATGCGCTACGACGCGCTGTAACAGACCCGGCGGCGTGGTTGGAGAGTGGATGCGTATGCGTATGTGAACGCTTTTGATCGAGGTGAGAGTCACGAGTCAGCGAGTCCAAGAAACGCGTCCCAAGGAATGAAGCACAAATTATCAAGTTTCGACACTGTCAAGTCGGATTGCGCGAAATGTCGAATCTGGCATAAAGAGGGGGAAGAGAGCTGGAACCGAGCCACAGGCTCGGAACAAGGAACGTTTTAGGAGCGGATGGTCCAAGGTACGGGAACCTTGGTTGGGTTGGGTAGACTATTTCCAGTTAAGGAAACTGGGTTCAAAGCGTCAGGACTCAGGACAGTCAACTCATTTCTCGGCGTTGTTTTGGGCCCTTGGGGCTTGGTTTAAATTGGGTGGTGAAGATCAATAGTGATAACAACAACAATATGACAGGCCACAACGAAACACGACACGGCATCGGCACGGCACGAAACGGTTCTGAGAACACAGACAAAAGGTCTTTCCCTCCAAATTGAGATAATTTGTCTTTCTAAAATAAGACGGACCTCATTGACTGATATCATCATAGTCCCAATTACCAATAGCTCACTGGTCTCCAGGGTTTCTTGATGTTCATGAGTGTCACTGCACATCACCTCAGGATCCAATCCCGTGTGCCGTGCTGGCGCTTTCTTACCCATTGGCTAGAACACGCAACGACATCTGTGCCTGGCCGGGAGTTACCTTGCCCTTGCTCTACCTAGTACTAACCTAAGCACAATATCTCTAGAGGTACCTAGGCACGTACTTACTGTGTACATAGGGAGGGTTTTTAGACATCCATAGGTAACAAAAAAGGCTTTCAACATGGTTAAGATCTACCTAACATAATGTATATGTGCCTCAATCTTGTTACTGGCTTAACACTACGCGGAAAGTCATATCTGTTACTCCTACCATGGATGTTTAACCCCCCTCCCGCCTAGGTACTAAGGCAAGTAGACAATCGCGTTCAATTATACCTCGAAGCTTGGTTGATATCCACGCTCAAGCGTGCCTACCTACCTACGAAGTACACAACCTGAACTACAACTCAGCAACCTTTCGATAGGTCGATACATCACATCACTGGATTTTATGCTGCTTTCCACATGGTCTTCACATGGCCTTCGCTTGTACTTCACTCGGCCCGCTGAATGCTATCGAATTCCAACTGATTGCAGATTATCATCCAATGCAAGGCACCAGAGTTGTAAGTTGGAACTTACAACTGACACCAACTTGCTCTCACCATTTGTCATTCGTGTCGTTGCCGAAGTTGACACAACAACCGACAATGCGTTGGTCAAGCTCAATCACATTCTCTTAGCATCCAATGCAAGGAGCACGGCCCTTATGAAGGCTTCAAGCTGAAAAATCCTTCTGAGATATGACAATAACGCCACCCTTGCCAAAAATTTCTTGAAATTCTCAGCATAAGGATTCACATCTGTCAACATCTGGACACCATCGAGAGCTCGGTGTCGTGGTCTTGCCTCGGAGACAAACACAAGCCGAGCCAAGTCAACGTATATGAACTAAGTGGCCGAGAAAAGGCATGGCAACAAGTACGAAGTGTATCTAAGAACCCACTTCCCTGTGACCAAGGTGTCCCGATCCAAGAAACGTCGTTCCCGGGAGAAAGATTCCCTAGACGGCGCCACCCTCTTATCGAGTCGAACTCTGGCCTGGACCCTGGCCAGCGGGTAGTGACACTGAATTCCAACGCAACGTCCGGGTATCAACATGATGAGGCTTTCCACCTAATCATGAATCTTCTCGGGGCATTTCTCGCGACGAACAATCATGCATGCCGATCGAGGGATCTCTTGGCATCTAGTCTATGTTTGTTAGTTTCCTGGTTTCAAGTCTCAGGTTATGATCTGCAACCCCATTTCAATCGCCATGCAGTTTCCGGTCTCCTTTGTGGTAGCCATACTGGAATGGTACAACAATCATATCGGCCCGGCTTTTCCAAAAATCCAGCTACCTGAGGGAAGAGGTCATGCCGCCTGATAGATAACTCGCCTAATGACATACTTTGTTGGCGTTCTTCCGTTTCCGTATTGTAACTAGTTTGAGACGGAGTCAGAATCTATTCAAACCAGCCTCCATAGGGGCACGTTTCATGGGGAAACGATCCATCCAGCAAACTTCGACAGTCAACCGCTAGTTAAGGCCCAACTTAAGCATTGCTTCTATCTGTCGATGCTGAGATACGTCATCTCCTAACCAGTTTTCCGAGGTCCAGATCAAGGAGTCGCTTGGAGATTGTGGACATGTCAGAACAAGGGAACTTCCTATTTCTTCACAAAGTCGGGATACCAACAGATCCATAATTGGACGGCCTTGCTATATTGTAGTCAAATCAAGGGCAAGTACCCGCAATGACGAGCATAGAATAGTGCTTCGCCATCTGAAAAGGGTGAGGATCGCCTCACCAAAGAACAGTTTCAGACTAGGCATCTAGGGAAATCTCCTATGGCAATAAAAGCATTTCACTCGTTTCCATATTTGCTCAAACGGGACCAAGGGTGTCGACACGACATTGTCAACGCCAAATTCGACCGTCACTCTCCGTCGAGTTTCATGATATTGCCGCCAACAAGACCCCAACGATGGCGAAGACTAATGAAAAACGTATTTGAATTGAAAGAGCTAACTCATAGTCTCATACATAGTTCCAGTAGGCCCTCTAACAGTGCTTCCGGATCTTTCGCCAATGCCCCGGGAGACGATGTCCTTGTCTGTGTCTAGTGGCAAGTCCACGAGGAACTTTTAGCTTGGCAAATTCCCAAGCAAGCCCATATGGCAACTTCTAACTTGGCAAAAGCACAGGCCATCTTGTGAGTCCTGTCAATGTCATGGCCCCTCCCGCGAAGTGTAGCGCCGCTGTCTGCCAACTTTATTCAAGTGAATGGCTTGAGTTCGTCAGTGCAAGCTCGTACGTGTCAAAGGACGAGATAAACTCAGAGACAAGCATGCATGTGACAATTTCCCATGTCAATCAATGGATGAACCAATGCCGGATTTGCAATCACCAAACAAGATAGTTGTCACACATTTGATAACCACTCTCCTATGATATCCACGACGACAATAGTTTTCAGCCTCACTTGAGCCGAAAGTCTGAAGAAGAGATCTTCATGACACCCACAGGAGAGGTCTTTACTCTTTAGTACTTTGGGTCTCACGATGCCCATCCGTGATTGGTTAACTTGGGGGTCTTGATAGTTCTGGGCCTTCTGACTGGAATTTCATCCTCGCCAACACCATTCCCCATCACACAATGGGCAGTGTGCATGTTCGGACACTTCGAGACCCATTTTGCCTCGACATATCGATACCCTGGCAGTTTGACTGGTTAGTTTACCAAGTCTGGTTGCCCAGGCTCAGTCACGAGACCCGAGGGCTGCTCGAATGTCTCATCCAAAATTTTGAATGACGTTGGACAGACTCATGCAACGGGACCCTCCAGGAACTTGTGAGACATTTAGGAGCTGTGTTTATGTGGGCTGTCTCTGAAAGCAGCCATGGCCGAACAACAGGGTTTTGTCAAATACTCAACAGGGATGAGGACCCCTTTTCGGCGATCAGGAACGTATGGCACGCAGGCTGACCATGCAGCCCATGACAAAGGAACCAGATTAAGCTCTGGCCGGACCGGTCCACCGACCTGCCATCGAGGTGTAAGCCAGTTACGCCACGATGGCACTTCGGATTCATTCCTACCCATCGCGGTTGACTTTATACTTTTCTTGAGCGGGCCAGGCCTTCAGGACTTTGGCATGCTTTGCCAAGGAACAGGAGCCATGACGACGTGAACGTCGTGTCTCCTCCACGTATAAGTTGTAGCTGAGAAGATTTATCTCATCGGAATCCCCTACATTCGTTAGAGACATTTCAGAAAGGGCTGATTGCTTCAACTTTTATTTTCTTTGAATAGGAGAGGAACCTGTGAAACGCAGACTTGTTTTCCCATTCAACACTATCACAGAGGTCAATGTCTCTGTTGCAGTCACAGTGGCATTCAATCCTCTACAGTCTCATCCTATTTCCACTGCTCCCAACCCATCGCCCAGCTTGTCCAACATGACCACAACAATGCTGTACACAACGGGGGCTTCGATGGAGGAGCCAGCCCAAACATTTACACCCACGACAGTTGGATCTGGGAGGGCAAGACATCGTCCAAAGGCCCTGCAGATTCAACCATTGGACCCCAATGAGCTGAGCGCCAAGTTGAACAACCTTTCGGTTGAACATGACGGCCAGCCTCACCATTCAATTCATCCTGAGGACTCACTGCGACCCCCTTTGTCTGCAGTCAGTATGGGCACGCCGTCACCCAGGACTATTTCTGGGACGCATGCGTCATCGTCAGTCACAACTACAGTATCATCAAGGGCCTTCCGAAAGGAGAAGGGCGACGAGAAACTCGGCTTGCTATCCCCTGCAAAGCCCCCACGCCGCGGTAGCTTTTTCGACGCATTCCGGTTCAGAGGCTCAAACTACACTGATGAAATGCAGAAACAAGAGGAGGAAGATGCTCAAAAGCCAGTTCGCTACAAGCATGTACCTCAAGTGGCGGCACAACAGTTTGCCCGGACAACAACCGTCGAGCCGCTGACTCAAAAGGCTTCACCTAAAGGGGGGATGAGACCCGTTCCTGGGCCTCACTCGATGAACAACGGTGCCGTGTCGCTACAAGAATATAACCGGCAGTACAGGCGAGCACAAAGTCTCTGCAGCGGCAGGCCAACTGGCGCTAATAACTTCTCCAAGTTGGCGACCACTGCTGAGTTGAACGAAGGATCAGCCAAGCAAAGGGGACAAAGCGCTCGAAGTTCCATGCTGTGGAATGGCAACAAACCTGAGCTATCACGAAGAATGAGCACCGGCAACATGTGGGTGAAGAGTGATCCTCAGCCTTCGCCTCCATTTCGGAGAGATTCGACCGGAGTAGGGGGCTTTCAGGGAAATAGCGCACCCTCTATGAGACGAGGGTCTGCAAGCTCGTTGGGCTTCTCGGATGCATCGTCGCCATTCATACGCGAGTCTGTCCCAACAACTCCTTTCAAACAAGAGTTCGGGTCAAACATCTCCTCTAACCGCAGAGGCTCTGAGCACAGTGCAGCTACTTCCGGTTCACGTAGAGGTAGTTTCGTCAACGTTCCCAACCCCCAGCACGCGGCTGAAATTCACCGAGTAGACTGGTCACAGAGCGATCAACCAGTCAAGGTTCGACGGGATTCGAAGTGGGGGGGTCTGAAGCACCGCAAGACGAGCGTGAGCCAGCAACAGTTGGCTGACAAGCCAGAGGCTTCCCGTATCATTGAGACAGGGTCGCAGTCTTCTGTTTCTCAGAAGTCGCCCAAGTCTGGATTTCTAAAGCGATTCATTCATTAGCGAGGGAATGAACACGTATAAGAAGGGTAATTGGATGGATGAATGATTTTAAAGAATAACAGGGATAACCAACCATGACTATTGTAACATTATAATCAATTATTAACACACGGATCATGAGACATTTCTTTTGTGGTTCATAGTTGAAAGCTACACGCCTTTAAATCGTGGTGAAAGACAAGGTGACGCAAAGCAGGCCACTCAACGCTTTTCTTGCGCCATCAAACGCCCAATGAGTTTCGTATCTTCTTGCGCAATTTGCTGTCGGAGAATACTATTGGCCTCTGTGTTCGCGTTGTCGGTATTCAACAGATGTAGAATAAGCTCTGAATACTCGCGAATAGCATCCCCCTGCTCGCCATCCGCACGACGAGCCTTGCGCAATGCTTCTTTTCCATTCTGCAGGCCTATGTCATGGTTCCAAGCCTCTTGTTTCGGAGGCAGACCTTTGAGAAGGGAGGCAGGAATAGCCGACTTAGTCTCGGGGGGTGGGAGCGTGGCAGCATCGATTTTGAGGAGCTGTTCGGGCAGGCTGGGATATTTTCGAAAGAGAAGACGAAGCTTATCAGATGTTTCGAGAGCATGAAAAGGATTTGAGGGGTCGCACGACTGAGGTTGTGAGGGTTGTTGTGATTGCGAAGGCTCAGACTGAGTTGTTGGTGCCGGTTTGGGATCAGGAGGGTGATTCTCGCGATGAATCTTGTTACAAGCAACAGAGCAGCTGGAAGCACAAATATTAGCCATCGGTTAGAGTTACTGTCGATTGGCGCGTCTTACTATGGAAGACGGCATCGTGGGCATTTGTATTTGGGCGGGTTAGCGCTGCATACACCACAAAGCGAAGGGTTCGGTATTGCTATCACTTCGCTATCTGCTTTAACTTTGGGAGTTGGTGTAGAAGCTTGTTCTGCTGGCTGCGCTGGCGAACCATTTCTCTCTTGAGGTTCTGACATTGTGTTCAGTGTGGAGTTAGCAAGGCTAAAGGGAAGGTAGCGAGTATGGTGATGTAACAGTTCTTAATAAATACAAAAAAGAAAGAGAAAAAGAAAAAGAAAGAAACAGTTCAGGGATCCAGAATCGCCCCGCGTCATTGCGCGCTTGACACGAGGGACAGCGAAAAAAAAGGAAATTGGTCTGTGCACTCCCGTCACCTCGGGACTTAAACTTGCCCTTGCATCATACCAAGGTACTGTAGGTAGCTCGCGCATTACTAATGCTCGGGTTCATCCCGGCTTAGTGGATAACAAGCACAATACCGAGAGCGGCGGCGAAAAGCTGCGATATCATTAACCCGTCAACGCCAAAACGGTTTTCCTCTTTTTAGCCCCTTCTTAATTCCCTTGTATACTTACGCCTTTAGCCTATTATTCTTTGTTCTTTAAAGAAAAAAAAAAAGGAGACATCATTCTTATTTTTTAACATCCTGTTCTTAGAACCTACGCCATGGCATCCTCAAGAACTATGTCACGGAAGCTTGCCGCTCTCACCCGGCCAGTCACGGAGACATCTTACCGAGCAGTTCCACGATGGACTCGTTCACTTGGCACAGTTCGATCTCGAATTCCCGCCGTCTCCTCTCCCTCGCGGCCACTTGCACAGCGGCAGCACATTCTTCAAACTGCTACGACAAGCCTCGCCGGTGTTGGCAGCGGCGTTCGCACCATCTTTATCCAAACTGAGAATACCCCGAACCCCGATGCCCTCAAATTCCTTCCAAATCATCGTGTTGTACCCGAAGAATTCTCTACGCCTTTTATAGAGTATTTGAATCCTCGAGCGACTATATCCCCTCCACATCCCTCGCCGCTCGCCGCTAAGCTCATGAACATTGATGGAGTTACTTCCGTTTTCTATGGCGCTGATTTCATCACTGTCACAAAAGCTGCCGATGCCAATTGGGCACATATTCGACCAGAGATATTTGCTCTTATCACAGAAGCCATCACTGCTGGCGA
Organism: Fusarium sp. NFCCI 5145; assembly: GCA_033439405.1. Classification (NCBI taxonomy): domain Eukaryota; kingdom Fungi; phylum Ascomycota; class Sordariomycetes; order Hypocreales; family Nectriaceae; genus Fusarium; species Fusarium sp. NFCCI 5145. The sequence continues at coordinate 191,576 of JAWDHB010000468.1, forward strand.
GACGATTGTCACTGTCTCTGACAGCCGTGAAGGTGATGCTGGTGCCCCCGAGGAAGATAGTCTTGCATACAATGAAAACGACAGTGAAGTTGTTGGAATGATCAAGGAGCTTCTTGAGACGCGAATTCGGCCAGCTATCCAGGAAGACGGCGGAGATATTGATTTTCGGGGATTTGATGATGAAGGCTATGTGCATCTCCGTTTGCGAGGTGCTTGCCGTACTTGCGACTCCAGCACTGTCACCCTCAAGAATGGAATTGAGGGTATGCTGATGCATTATGTGAGTTTTCAGGCCATGGTTCATATTATATCTCCTAAGCTAACATTCCCCAGATTGAAGAGGTTAAGGGCGTGAAACAAGTGATGGATCAAGAGGAGGAGATTGCGTTACAAGAATTCGAAAAGTTTGAGGAAAAGCTGAAGCAGCAAAAGGGCCAGGCCGCCTCAGCAGCATAGACCGGCTAAAAGAACATAACACGCCTTGATCTGTATAATAGTTTGGCGGGGCAATTTGACGATACCCACGGATACTCTACCTCCGTTTGCCTTCTTATCAGTGTAAAGTGAGAGCGGAATGCTGTTGTATTGCAATTCGATGCATGGTATGGACAGGCCTTTCGTGGGATGCCCAATGACACATACCACGTCTCGGTCGTGCGTTTTGAGGTTTAATAGGAGCGGAGATGCTACAGTCGGTGTTGGCTATAGATCGCGAATGATCCTAAGAGCTTGCCTAAGAGCGAGAGCATAGCCCAGCAAACCAGGGACGGTAACACCACGAAGTACCGCCATGACCGCACTATGCCCATTATTGCAAGAGCTCCAGGAGATGGGCCAAAATATTGGCTGAAAGGATCGGATTAGTCGATATCGCTCTTGGAACAAAGGAGTTGGTGTGAGAAGAGATCAGAGATCAGCCTAAAGCGGAGGCTTTGGGCGCATTGCCGCAACGAATCCCTTCACACTACGAGTGGCTGTTGGGTACAATCTTGACTGTGCATACCTTGAACAGTCTGGGATGGGAAGAATCTGCGTTGTCGAGCGTACCATGTGTCACGAGACGATCGCCTTTTTATGTATCCGTGGACTCTATTGACGAGACGAGAGTGGGTAGGCTGAGCCCTGGCTTGTGTAGGCAGTGAGTGGTCAACTCAAATGTGGCATGTTCCGAAACATTGTTGTATAAGCGCACCAAGCCGCTTCTAGTCCATATTTTCTATCAGTTGTTGGGGACTCGGAGTATTGCTTCTGATGGGTGTTAAATGTGATACGAGAATGGCGATACAGGTGCAGGAGTCAAGACAGTTGACGGCCAAGTGTCAGCTCAGCTTTGTGCTCGCGTGCTCATTTTTGTACAGCAGCAATGCCTGGGCATCAAGTGACGACCTGAGGTGCGAGGTTGGTAGCTGATTAATGAGATTTACAATGTTGTTATGACTTTGAAGTATCACAATAGGATCCGGAGATAGCTGTGGGGGACCCCGGCAAGACGAGATTCCCCCCCACAAAGGCACAGAGAGTGGGTCTAGCTGCTCGCATGGATCCGAAGATAAAGCGTCTCGAGGATTCGAGCACACCGCAATTGGCCCGGTTGGCGCGATCTAGAAGCCTTGTGGTACGGTTTATCGTTCATTTTGCCGTTACATTGCGTTTGCCCAAATAGTATTATTGAGGAAAATAAAAGATGAGAATTTGGGTATTGAATTTGGACCCGCTAACAGCTCCAGCTGTTGCATTAGCATTAGCCGTACCAGTTAAGAGCCGCCCTCAATACACCAATGCCTCCTTGGCTCCGCCGGGAGAATGTCACTGTTGTCAACGTCAAAGAGACGACTACACTGCCGGTTACGAATGGAAGCCCAGGGCCGGAGAGCCGCCGGCAGCTTCACCGCGGTGCAGTAAGAGCGGAAGAGCGCCCTGCAGCAATATGCCGGAAACACTCAAGAACGAGCATGTATATCGATGCTCTGGTCTGCGCCGGAGGTACAATGATGTACATGGACCGGATATCTGCCCAGAAGGAGCTTGTCAAGCGGCCGGCAAAAAGCTGGAGAATGAATTCAACCGCGAATTGAAGTTAGTTGCAGAGAAGCCACTATGTACTAGAAGCCCGTTGCAGTGGGATGGCGTCTTGGATTCTCCGGGCGTGTTTCTGTGATTGGCGCGGGAGTCAATATGCAGTGCGTGTTACAGCCTCCACCGAGGCAAACCCCACAATCCCCTCAGAGCGAACGAAGTGGGAGAGCTGTTGGCGCATCCGGATCTCGAGGCCCTGCGTTAATGTTTCAACGTGGGGAATCATATTTGCCATGGTACCAGGCAACCAAACATATACCGACTGATAGCAGCGCATGACCCCAAATTTTTCTCCGTAGCAGACGAGGGGATGGTTTAAAAAGAGCCTTTGTGTCTCGGTCTGGATGGACTCGTTACCTTTCCTTGTGCCTTCTTCAAGCTTCCTTCGAATTCATAGATATCTTGGCTTGTGTAGCCGCACTAAGACCAACCAGACTCTAATCGCACGAGACAAATATATATACTGCCCATCATGAGCCCCTCAGCGGTCGACGGCAATGGGGTCGCAGACGTCAAGACGACTCTCAAGCCCAACATTGGTGTCTATACCAACCCCAACCATGACCTTTGGGTGACCGCCGCCGAACCCTCCGCTGAAGCCGTCAAGTCCGGCTCGGATTTGAAGCATGGCGAGGTCAGCGTTGCTATCCGAAGCACTGGTATCTGTGGGTAAGTTGCCCTCATATTCTAACCCCGCCTCACCCAGAGTAGCCGCTGACCAGGGTATAGCTCCGATGTTCACTTTTGGCACGCTGGTTGCATCGGCCCTATGATCGTCGAGGGTGACCACATTCTGGGCCACGAGTCCGCCGGCGAAGTTATCGCCGTTCATCCATCTGTTAGCCATCTGAAGGTTGGCGACAGGGTCGCTGTCGAGCCTAACATCCCCTGCGGTACCTGTGAGCCCTGCCTTACCGGCCGATACAATGGTTGCGAGACCGTCCTATTCTTGTCTACCCCTCCTGTTCCTGGCATGCTACGCCGATATATCAACCACCCCGCTGTCTGGTGTCACAAGATTGGAAACATGTCGTTTGAGAACGGTGCTCTTCTCGAGCCTCTGAGTGTTGCCCTTGCTGGCATGCAGAGGGCCCAGGTCGCTCTGGGAGACCCCGTCCTGATCTGCGGTGCTGGACCCATTGGATTGATCACTCTTCAATGCTGTGCCGCCGCTGGTGCTTCGCCTATTGTTATCACTGATATTTCAGAGAGCCGATTGGCGTTTGCTAAGGAGCTCTGCCCTCGCGTCATCACACACAAAGTCGAGCGAATGCCTGCTGAGGATTCGGCCAAGGCCATTGTCAATAGCTTTGGTGGCATCGAGCCCAGTGTGGCCCTGGAGTGTACTGGTGTCGAAAGCAGCATTGCCTCTGCCGTCTGGTCGGTGAAGTTTGGCGGCAAGGTCTTCATCATTGGAGTCGGAAAGAATGAGATCAGCCTTCCTTTCATGCGCGCGAGTGTACGAGAAGTCGACATTCAGCTGCAGTACCGATACTGCAACACTTGGCCCAGGGCCATCCGTCTGATTGAGAACAACGTGATTGACCTTTCCAAGTTAGTCACTCACAAGTTCAAACTTGAGGATGCCATCAAGGCGTTTGAGACGTCAGCCGATCCCAAGAGTGGATCCATCAAGGTCATGATTCAAAGCTTGGATTAAGGATGAAGTTATGATCAATATAAATTTGGTGCACGGCGTAAGTTTTTGAATTCAAAGCATAGGTCTGTTAGAAGGCCGCGCAGATACATATAGACATGAAAATATGAGAAATTGTGAAAAACTGTTGAAAGTGAACCCGGAATCTTGATACAGGTTAAATTGTCTCAATTGATGGTTGAGATGAGATTGGCAATGTGAGTTGTTAAGCCGAAATGTGCAAAGTGCAGATTCCCTACCTCGAGTAAACTTGATAAAGAGAGAATGTCTTGCCTGTTCTATTATAACTAGAAGAAGGATTGCTATTTATAATAGTCCTGGCTTCCTACATATAGGCAGCTACTAGGTACCTAGGGCAAATAGCAAATACTTACAAACAGGGCACCAGAGTTATCCAATTAGCAATTCGTCAGGAAAGAATAATTACCTAGGTAGTTCATTGAGGTTCTTGGTTCTTGCCATTCATCCAGCGGCAGCGCGGGTAATGAGTCCGAAAACGGTTTAGTGTTTTAAGTCGTCGGCTACAACCACCACCCAGCGAGTTCTTCCGAGCTTTTTTTCTCCCTCAGACGACCTCACTCAAGATCACGACCCAGCTTCGACTCCATCAATTGACCATCCGCAGCCGGTCTTTCAGCCCTACGGAGTTCCTATATCGAATCTACGAGGCATCTCGCACTCTTTTACCGCCTTAGCCGTCGCCATGTCTTCCCTCGCTCGACCCATGCTCCGCTCCCCGGCTCTCCGCGTCGCCGCCCGACGCTTCGAGAGCACCGCCGCCCAGAAGGCCACCGAGAACGCTAAGCAAGCTGCCTCCAAGGCCACCGAGAGTGCTAAGCTGGCTGCCTCAAGGGCCCAAGAAGGCTTATCGCGTGTCACAACCGCTGCCGGTCCTGCTATCGCTGGTTACGCCAAGGGGGTTGCCAACACTCTAGGCAAGGCCGGCGGGCGAACGGGCAAGGTCATTGGCTTCATTGAGCGTACGTGGAATACTGCGGAGGAGTCCAATCGTCGTTCATTGAGAGCTGATATCATATAACAGGACAAGTTCCCTTCGTCGTCTACTACTCCAAGGTCGGCCTCGAGCTTGGCAAGTTCGTTTTCCACAACCAGAAGATGAGCCCTCCGTGAGTTCCCCTCTGCAATTACCACTCAGTACGGCGGCTTTTACGACTAATGCATATTCAACAGCAACCTGGCCACCTTCCAGAGCACATACCAGAGCATTATCAAGTCCATCCAGAACCGCACTATCATCCAGTCTTCTCAAAACGTTATCCAGCAGGTGCGGAATATCGGTCCTGCTCAGCTCGCCGCTGGCGGTGTTGTTGCTGCTGAGGTTCTCGGCTTCTTCACTGTGGGCGAGATCATCGGCCGATTCAAGCTCGTGGGCTACCGAGGCGAGGCTTCGCACCACTAGATGTGTCTCTTGTGTGGAGCATGAGTTGTAGGATCGATGAGAGTGCTGGATGTGATAAACAAATAAGGATGAGTGGGCTATAGACATGACCCTCCCCGGCCGAGGGTGCCTGGGAAGGGCTGATTGGAGACTGATCGTTTCGGGAGAGCTGAAAACTGGGAGATTTGGGAATACCTGTCTCACCGGACCTGTGATGTTTGTCCTCTGAGCACCTTTCTTTTGTAGAATTGTACATCAATCAACCCATGGCGGGGGCAGCCCGCCATGGACAACATTTGACAATGATAACTAATAATGACATGAGTCTTCCCTGTGAGAGACCAGCTACCGTATCCTGTTGTCAACCTAGTTGATTTGATTCATCAGAGATTGCCTGTTTAGCACGGATTCATCGTGTCAGATAGCTAGGATAGCTAAAGAGCTCTTGGTAAGTAGAGCAGCCTCGATATGAGCTAGCCCAGCTCGTCCACAACCAGGGCCTTTTAGATCGCATAATCGCTGTTGCTTTGTTTAGACTTTCTTTCTTGGTTCGAAACGCAACCGAGCTGGGTTTTGATGTCCTTTTTGAACACCCAGTGAGCCTTAAAGGTAGAAGCACAAACTCGCCAGTTCGTAGGCAGTCGTAGAAGCGCCAGCCTCAGGATCCAATGTGCAAATCACTCGAAGTTCTCACAAACTTAACTATAGCGGTGTATTTATTATATTGTATATGTCTGCTAACAGCTTGTTCCATGATCATCCGTATCCTGAGTTTTCGTGTCAACCCGAGCTTGAATCATGAATGTCGCACAATCATCAAGATGCACGAGGTTGCCTGTCAAAAGCGCCTCGTTGGTTAATGAAACCGTGGCATGATGATGCTTTTCTCTATGGCAGGCAATTCCAGAACTGCAAGGGCAACTGAAGACCTATTTCTATACTTAAAAAAAAACTAGGTGGGCATTGATCAAAGGCCACAACAAACTCCAAAACACTTCTGAAATCCAGCCATGTCAGTGAATATGCCGTATTTAATGAATGGGTTTTGCAAGACTGCATATAGTCGGTTTGTCAAATAATATTTGCTAATGAAGACTTTGGTGGCCTATGAAGCGAGCTGATCTCGCGATGTCTGAGCAAGGCAAACCAACCCCACTGAGGCAAGTTTTGCGAGGATGTGCTCAATTAGGAACTGCCAGATCAAATTCTGATGTTCTGAAGGCCGCGGTCTAGTTGTCCACCTTCTGCTTCTGGAAGCACGTACGGACCTGGGGTATATAGACCGTTCACGCTCGTCTCGGTGTCCCTCCGCAACACAAAGGAAGTCACACAGGCGTCTAATAGACGAGAAAAGGACTGACCACGGCAGCAGAGGTGAAAGCGTAGCCGCGCGCGAAGATCACGTTTAGAATACCAGGGACGTAGGGCGGTCCGGTCGAGTTATCCGTTCGATCCGTACCCTGGATGGGGTTGAAGGCCCGTCCCGAGGCGTGCGGACCTATTATGGAGTCATAGACTGGTGCTTGGCAGAACAATCTTCTCACTCCCTGTGCCTCGACCACAGCAGCCTTTGCCAGTGCAGGTGCTCAGAAAATATCGCGCTTGGCAGATGATACTGGCCAGGTGATCGAGATCTAGCGGTCAGATAATCTTTTCCGAGAGGATCGACAGGTTGATGTGATTAAAGCCCCGCTGTTGGTGATACCAACTGAGAATCCTTGTATGTGGCCATTAGTACCACGCAGCCATTAGGGTAAAGCGTCTCTTGAAACTCGAGGCCCCCCCGAAAATGAGAAGCGAGAAGCACTGCAACATGCTTGGGAAATCGTGGTACCATTTATGGACCGCCATGATGCGGTTGCGCGCAAAACCATTCCAAGCCAAGGATCGAAGACCAAGGCTTCACCCAGCCCTTCAGGGCAATGGGCTTTGGACGATGCGTATCAGTTCTGCTGGGACGAATCGATTCCTTGCGCTTGCGGTAAATAATCTCCCGCAAGGTAGAAAAGAGTGACTTTACTGTGGAGGGCCAGGCTTCCTCGCCGTCCAGACATGACTGTGAAAGGATTAGCAAACTTGGGCAGTGACACGGCGGGAGGCGGCTGCAAACTCACATATTACAGTAAGTATGATATCGTAAAACACACGTCTCGCGCTTCGCTCTTGAACAGAGCTCACGAACCTCCTCGGCCTTCAAGCCCAATTTCTCAATTAGAGGCTTGAGACTCATGGCCTCCAGGCTATGGGACAGTCCAATATTGAACCACCTGGCGATTTCCCGTTCTTGACGATCGGGAGACCAGGGACAGACATAGGCTTTGGTCACCTCTTGCCTCACATCCGTGAAACCTGCGGCTTCAAGCAGTTGCTGAGTTTCTTGCGGTGTGACTCTCGCACTGCGGTTGAATCGATCCATGCCATCAAGAAAAAGTTCTGCCCACTTCACGAATGCGGAATTCGCAGGCCGCTCATCATCGTCACAACGGGGTGTCCAGTCAACCTCAACGTGTTCCAAGTAACCAATACCTGGAGCCAGGTGCCTAATCAAGAATTAGGGGTGATGCTTAAACAGGCATTTCAGAACTTACTCAAAGATTTTGCGGTAGACCTGAGGCCATATGTCCGTTTGAATACTGCCGAATAGCATCCGCATATGAATGAAATCGCAGTCCGCCAATAGTGGCTCCCAAACTGATTCTTCAATGTCAAACTGCATTGGCATAATGCCAGGGGGGATTCTAGTCATGTTAGTCCAAAGCCCAGGCTAGATTTTCTCATAAGTTGACTTGCAATGCTGGCTGAATCTGGTTCAGGTCCACCGCCATGATCTGGGCATCCGACAAACATCTGTGTTGGGTTAGAAGGGGCTGTGGTAACAGTCATGAGGACAGACGTACTCTTCGGCTACATTAATCGCCCAAATACCTGTCCCCGTGCCAATATCCATGATTCTGGGTGAAGGCCGTCGGATAGGAGCTTGGAACGGTTTGTTGTCTCGTGCTAGAAGGAAGACTTTATGGAATATATCCAGCCGATTCAGCTCCTCCTATGGCATGTCGGTCAGACTGCGCTTGTCAGGTCACGGGGAGCGACAACTTACTGAATCAATAGGAAACAGGTATTTTCCGGGTTTCCAGGAGCCATAAAAGCGGCCATGCTGCCAAAATCCATCTCGGAGGTATCTCCCCTCTGACTCGTTTACGCTACATTACACAAGTAAGATTGGCTGATTGCAAATAACACCGAATAGAATCTAGCATACCTGGTTTGAGGAGGCATCACAACCATGGGTGAAACCCGTGAAAACTTTCACGTCTTGATGGAGAATAAGGCAAAACACGAAAGCCACAGGGCGATACTGCAGCACGACGTGGCTTGACTGTGGCAGGCGATATAGGTAATCCGAGCTGCGTTTTCGAATCCAGGATGAGCGAGGTTTCCGCTTTCAGTGGAGAATATCGCTGCAAGTATTAGCAGACGCACGAAAGTAAAGAGTACAAGATCCACCAAGTGGTGGATAAGGAAACGGCAAGGCGAATATTCGACAGGGAAAGAATCAGAGAAGCAATGAGGGCAGGGTATTCTGAGGGCTAAATATCATCAAGTAGATGCAGTATTTGAGTATTAGGAAAAGCGCAGCAGGTTTCAGGCACCTTGGGACTCAATGGGTTGTTTCAACCAAACTTGAGGAACACCCGGGCATAGACCCTAACACGGCCCAAAGAACCCCGAACAGCTGTAAAGCTGGTGCAGCTGTAACATCGCTGTTGGTTATACGATAGCTCCTTCGCATCCATTTTCTATAAAAGCCAAACCATGGTGTTGTTGGCGAGAGATTGGAGTTGATTGAGAATCCTGGGGAAGAAGAAGGCTCAAAAAGATAGAAAGAGGGTGGACGTCTGAGAAGCCCGGGATGCCTAGCATAGCTATGGACTTACTGAGTAGAAAAAAGCTCAGAGGCTGAAGCACGTGTATGAGAGAGACTAGGAAGCCGTCTAAAAAAACGCCAAGAATGATATGGAGCGTCGATCAAGAGCAGACGTTGAGAAGATGAGTTCGCACGAATCGCAGATTGACCCAAGGTGAAACGTCGGTGGCAGGCCTTATAGATTGCGTCTATATCATCTGGTTATAGGGCCCCTTCGACGTATTTCAGCGGGTCTTTTTTTTTTCTTTCTTTCTCTCTTTCTTTCCTCTCTCTCTCTCTCTCTCTCCTTCTCTCTCTCTGAGAGTGCGGTTCAGTTGGTTGAATAACAACGAGGTGGAACGGTTGGTGAATGAAGAGCCCAACTGTGTTGAATTTGAAGACTGGAGGAGGGGTTTTTGTCCTCTCGTGATTCTCCTTAGGAGACCTGCGGACTGGACAGCTGGAGCCCCGACGGTCACAAAGTGATTAATTGAGATATAATTGAGGATTGTAACTGGAGAAGGCAAGTGCAATGCCGCGAAAATCGTCGTGGGCGAGGAAGAAGCTGGAGAAGATGAGGAGGAAGGTTGTCGTTACTTATTATTTCTGGCAAGAGTGTGGAGCTGGAGCGTGGGACATGGATAGAGCTAAGGTACCTACCTATCTTACAGCGCAGTTAGTACAAAGTAAGGTAAGGCAGGTACGGTTCCAGCCCAGGCACAGCGGTAGAGGTACAGGTACAGGTACAGACAAAGGGCATGGATCCCAGCAATTCCTTTAGGTGGACGGGGCACCTTGAACCTGTGGGTGTGGCCCTTGGATCCCCCCCCCCCCCCCCCCCCCTCCTTATTGCACCCCCTGTTGAGATGGCCATTGTTGTTGTTGGTCGAGTCTTGTTATTTTATTGTGATTATTATCATGCGCCTCGAAAAGCGGTCGAAGGCTTGTGTTTCCATCCCTGAAGATTTGATCGTCTTAAGAAAAGGGTGGCATGAACTAAACTCCGGCGTTGGCATTAGATACTTATCAAATGCATGCAGCAAGACAAGCACCCAGTTGATGCAATACAAGATGGGTCCCAGCCTGAAAATAGAAAAAATCGTAAACTTGCCATTCAGATTTCGATCTGACTAACTGCAAGAGAAAGAGAAGAAAAAAAGAATAAACAAAACTAGCACCAAGTATGCCACCAATTGGTACAGTAGGGCCAAAGTAGGTCCTAACCTACTCGACATCACAACCCACAGCTCCTTAGAGGGGCAACCAACCTCGATTTGGCCAGGTTGGAGTGGTTTGAATGCGAGAACCACCAGTTTGTTTTATGCAAGAAACTTAGCTTGCCTTGCCTACCCGTCCATACCTACTGTACATACACACACAGGCTGACTACCTAGTTGACAGCCGCGGGGGTTCTGCCGCACCCGCAGCGAACTCCTTCACCGCGTGCCCATTATCACTATAACATTCGCGTCAGGTTTCCTTGGCTGGGTCTCCAAAGCAGGTCTTTGACGTTGGTTTCTATGGTGGAAACGGTCTCTGATGGTCTGAACTGGCCGCCCTTTGAGGTCTTGTTGTTTTGTAACACCCGAAATCACATCCATATCCGGAGTCATTTGTCTTTCCAATCTCCCGGTATGTGTTTTAGGTCTTGGTGCGACCTCTGCCCACCTTAGAGTACAAGAGTGCCGGATCTTGATGTGCGCAACAATCTTGCAATGGGTTTCCTCCTGCAGGATTGATCTATGTCACTGTCTTTGGTCACGATGCTATGGCTTCACCAGCCGGTTGACGGCGCCGAAACCGCAACCGCCCGCTGGCCTCTTGAGATGGACGGGTGCCGTTTAGGCTCCTTTCCTTCTCTTGTTCATGTTGGTCCATCCCTCTAACCGCGCCCCCGATCAGCCACTGATTGCTGCCACTGTGGAGGATGAGGGGTCCGTCCCACTGTTGGTTATGTTTCGGGGTAGGGTACCGATGCCCCTAGCCAGACGGGTCTTAGTCTCTAATCAATTTTAGCATCAAGCCAACAGGGAACAAGGAACACCAGGGGGGACTTTGGAAAGACGCAAGACCAGGACTAACTCTGTTAATTGATCTGATAATTACAGTACAATCAACCGATTAGAGTCCAAAGGATTGATCCGGTGTTTGTTGTGCTATCAGAAAATATAACCATTGTGTTTCGAATGGCAAATGCGCTGGAATAGTATGCAAGATACCCTAGCATTTCCTACCTACCTTCGCATCAGACCTTGTCGTTTATCCTGGCGTAAACCCGTCCGTTTACATACATTGGCTTTGAGATAAAACTCTGGCTCATCATTCTAGCTCAGAATCAACATGTAAGATTATTGGTCCATGAAAATTTGAAGCTGAGATCTCATTGGGCCATTTCTTTGACCCAGGACAGGAATGTGATTCAGATTCTGTGTTACTTGATAGGTCGTCTTGACTCTCGACACAACGGAGAGGATGTGCTGAAAATCAATCAAAGATTTAGTAGCTGTCATGACAAGAAACGGTAGTGGTGAAGGCAAGCACCTTCTTCGGTTAAAGGTAAGGGGGAAGAGAGGCGAACTACCTACCTAACTTAATCCTCTCGTAGTCAGAGGTTGCAAAAGCAAGCCCATGCCAAATATTTCCTTCCATTCATCAACCGTAGAACCTTGCCAACAAGCCAACCCAATGTCATAGGCGACTTCCCTAGTGCCCGTCCGCTGTGTCATTGCGCCGTCGTCTGCTTGTTGCGCTTTTGCCTTCTACCACTCAGGTGTACAACTGCCAGGGGGCTGACTTGCACTAGGGAGATGCTGCGGGAAACCAGCGCTAAGACCCCTGCCACTCCAGGCTCGCTTTTGGATTGTTGGCGCTGGACTCGGGCGCTGTTTGGCCCCAAGTTCTCCCGTGGTTTGCGTTTCGTCCCGTTTTGGTGTCCTTTCTCCATCATCATGTTGCTCGCTCCTCACCGATGGCCCTCGAGAGCTGATCGGGTATGTACATGGGTGCCATTCCTTGGCCGTACCGATGATCTGGCTTTCTCACTCCAATTCACTAGCCATCTTACAATGGCCAATGCTTTAATACTCTCAGCAAATCTAACGGCTTACCATCGTATGAGGCCGTAGACTATCGAATCTCCGCTGATCAAATGTAGATCTTCAAAGGGGCTTTCTGCAATGGTCTCATAGTCATCGCCATCACCTTGTACGCCGACACTCATCGTGTTGAGGAGGGCTGTTGATGGTACATCACCTTGGGCTCTTTTTTTTTTTGTAACTCTGCTCTGGTGAAGTATTGTCGATCCAATTCATCTGCCAAGGTTCCCCGTCCTGTCCAGGCCATCGGATTTGCATTGAGCCATCCACCCTCAACAGAAGAGCTGGCTAACCAGGCATCCTTGGAACCTTAGCCGTTCTTGAAACTATCATCTGCGATTCCAAAGCGACACGAAAGTTCCAGACGGTCTTCCCTGTGAGATTTATTATTATGATGCAGCTGGCAAGATCTCCTGATTTGGTGAGCCATTTGTCCTCCCTCAAATTCAGGCTGATCGAGTCATTGGCATCAATCACATATAAATCACGATTCCGGGGCAAATCCCGCATTAGATTGATATGGCGCAGGTGGTAAGTCCTCGTCATATCCATCTCATGTGATCAATATGAGCGAAACAGCGTCCCTTTTATGATGATGCAGCTCGTCTAAACAAACAATGCTCAGTCTGTGTCGTTATGGCTATCTGAAGCTAGTCAGCATCTAGCATCTGACGATCACATTGTTAACCCTCCTTGAGGGCACTTATAAACAGCTCGACATCGAAGACAACAATTTGTTTGCAGTAACAAATAGGTCACATCTGTGCTCCCCACCGACCGACGTGAATTATTCAAGAGGAGCGTTTTCTCTGCATAAGATGAATCAGACAATTTTCATCAGGGAGGACAATATTTTTCCTTTTCTCCTACTACAGCGCACACCAGGGTCCGAAGGAGGGCAGGATGGGGTTGTTTAGTTACATACCCCTGAACCTTGTCTACTCCCGCGCTAGCCCTAATTCCCAGAGGATTGGGACCGAGGGACCGAGATGTTCTTCGGCGTAGATCCTATCAAACCATAACGACGAGAACTTCGAGAAGCCAGGATACTAGGAGCAGAGCAGTGAGTCCGAGCCCACGCCCGACCAGGATCTTCTGCCACCTCTCATCCCTCCTTTCCCTGATGGCATACCACATTTGACTCAAGGTGCGGAGTAGTGTAGCTTTCAGGAGACATCTCGCGATAGATCTCGGATTCTCAGCTACACAATCAGGCACCCCATCGAATCACGATGAAAAAGAACCCACCCATCCCGTATCAGGTTTTCACAAATAGGTCCTAGCCGAGGCAATTGCCAATAAAGACAAAGCTCATCATTGTTAGCCTATCATTGGCTACTCATCAGTTTACCTCATGGAACTACTGCATTGTGTGCACTAATCACTTCATCTCTCCACGCTATGAGTTGTGGTGCCCAACTCCTCGAATCTTATACCACACGTGCAATGTCGGTTGGCGCAATTCGCGCGATAATTGTATTATCAAGCCCTAGACTCAAGTGCAGCCGGCCTGGACGACACCAAGCCTCCTGAAGCCTATAATATAGAATACTCTTCCTGATACTGCAAGAGCTAGCCAGGGATCTAGCGAAGTTGGATGTTTTGACCGGAAGGGTCATTTATCACCAGCAATCACGAGCTATTATCATAACTATCGCTCCTCACCGCTTGAATTGCCAGAGAGAGTCTCAGGGAAGTGGGCAAAGGGATGGAGATCTCCGAACTTATCCGTGAGCTGAAGAAAAAGACACCAGCCCGCAAGGGAGGAGTGAACTTGATACGACACGAAACTTAGCCGACCACCAGTGACCCATTGAACCCACTATGGACTAGGCTGTACCGCTCAGTCGGATCCCACTATGCAACTTCAGTACGTACAGCTGATACATGACCGTACATGGCCTACCTAGGTAGGAATCGCGACAAAGTGCCAACTCCCATAAGGCCCAAGGGCACTGATCACAAATAGAGCAGGCGCACTTTTGTATGTTGCTTATGAACCGATATTACGCGCTCTTCGAATCAATATCACCTTCGGCTGCCTGGCATGTTTCTTTCTGAACAATATTCGGACCACCCAATACCATTCTTGGGGTCTGCTCCCGTTAAGATGGAGTCCCAATGATTGAGACCAGCCAGGAACGAAGATGGAGTAGCTGGTTGTTTCTGAAATGCTTTCCCTTGGAGCAGAGATCGGGAGAGCTTTCCTTGCATCTCTTCAGTGCCCAGGCCATAATGTCACTGTCATTCTTGGACGAATACGTTTGCAACCCCGGCAATTTTAGCAGTCTACTGTTGGCTGCCAAAGGAGCTAGCATCTAATCGACAGCTTAATGATGCCGAAATTCGATTACTATACTTATTCATGCGAGACAAGTGTGATACAATAGGCGAGTCTGTTACCACTGGACTGGGCTGAGACCTTGGACTTCGCTATGACGGTACCTCATGTATCTAATTACACCCCGGTAATTGAGGCCATCCACAATCCCTGCTATCTATGCCGTTTTGGTGTAAAGACCCGGACCTGTTCCAAACTGTCGGGTTCCTAATGTGGGGTCTACGAAATTGGAGTTGTAAGTTGGCGGCACTTAAAGCCCACGAGCACCAAAGGATGACGTCCCAAGAGTGCAGTAGTGATAGACGCGTTGTCGATTAGTGGTTCCAAGGTTTTCGAAGACAGCCTAAAGGCGCATTCGCACAAATAGACACAAAATGCTCTTAAGCGCAATCCCTAAATACCCACACCCAGAGTTCGCAAACAGTTCTTGAATTAACAAACCCTGCTCACAAACCTATATTACATAGTATAATACTCCGTACTGTTGAAGTAAAAGTGGCATGCACAGACAAGACAATCCTTCGTTTACCCACCGACGCAACAAGGCGCCAGAAATAAGACGTATCCCGCTGAATTGCAAGGCCCCATTGGACTAGTCAAACCAACAACACCCCCAATAAGCCACCACCTGACGGTTGGTGGCTGTATATCGCCGAAGGTCCCAGACCCCAGGGCCGACCCTAGACTCAAGTCCGCGCGCTCATCTCACTTCACCTCACTGCTCACTTAGTCCCAATCCCACCGCTACGGACCAACAGCATGAGCCTAGTTCTACACAGGCTAGTCGTGGTCCACATGACCAGGTTGTTTTGTACTCGCTTCACATCACGCAAAACACGAGTCGTTTTGGAAGTGGTGAAGTTCACAGCCAACATACATGAATTTTGTCACCTGCCGACCCCCCTATGTCAGCTGGGTTGAGTGAGACACACCTTTTCTTGAAATGAGAGCGGTCAAAATTGTATGCTAATGTTGTCGGTTTCTCGCCGAGTTTCCCACGGCACCTTGCCTATCATACCTAGGGTAGGTAGTTATTAATTGGTGATCTTGTCAATTGACCTCATTCTTGACTTCTGCCCATCGTTTAATACGACATAGTCGAGTGTGAAAAAGCAACCTGAATCCATCAGATGTCACACAATGAAAGCTATTCCCACACAAATACCCATGTTTTTTCTTGATACTACGTAACGTATTAACTCAGAAGCAGGGGTTGGTTAATGCTTCTAATCGTAACTGTAAGCTGCTGCAAGAAACTTAATACGGTCTCAATCTGTTGGCCCCAAGTTGAGGCATCTGCGACCTCGAATCCTCTTCAACGCATGCACGTATGACTTGTGGCCATCTTCACGACCTCTAGCTATTGCAATTCGCCTAATGTCATTGTCCTTGATTGGTTTTGTTTTGATGTTGCCTCGTGGCGATACGTCGCAAATATGATCTCAACATTCAAAATCACCGCTTTCCAAGCGGGCCATTCCGTGATTACCACTCATATTCACCGGTGGCCTTGTGAAAGACATACTCTTTACCGTTGACAGTCAATACACCATCCTTGAGCGTGCACTTCCTGTAGCCGCAGTTAGTAAATAAATGAACAAATAGGAGCACTGTGACGCCTTGTAGGATTGAAGTTGGAACTGACCACTTGTTCTTGACCCGCTGGACCTTGTCATACATGCAGAGCATGATGTTGCCTAACCCCTCATCGTCGACATCATCATCGTCTCGGTCCTCCTCTGGGTCATCGAGGTCTGAGTTGATTGCGTCGTCATCGTCCTCTTCATCATCATCGCCTCCGTCGTACGCAGCTGGTTGCTTGCCCTTGGCCTTGTGCGATGTCGAAGCCGAGGAGTGGCGGGTCGCCTCTTTCAAAGGGAGCATCAGACCGCCGCCTTCCATACTCTTGGCCTTCGCAAGGATCTGTTCATGCAGCAGACGGTCGATTTCAACCCGACCGAGTTCACGCAAATCGCCATCAGCAGCCCGTTGCATAAGCACACCCTCAAATTCATCCATATCGCCAGCGCCGTCTGTCTGGCCGTTGGCCGGGTGTTGCTGCTGCTGTTGGGCAGTCGCGGCGGCCATCTGCTGACGATACATCTGCTGCTGATGTTGCTGTTGCTGGGTCAGGTTTGACTGCTGTTGTTGTGGTTGAGGCAAAGCTGGTTGCTGCTGCTGCTGTTGTTGACCCTGCTGCGGGTGGGTTTGTTGTTGCTGTTGTAGGGCGTTGATGGAGCTGGCTGCTCGCTGGCCATACTGAGCTTGTAGTTGCTGGGCAGCGCGATTGGCAGCTACATTGTTGTCATTCATATTGATGCTAGGGTTGTTGTATTGTTGATAGGCCATCGGGTTACCCTGTAAGCCAGGTTCTTGCTTAATAGAGACATGAGTTTCTGTCTTAACATTGTTGCCTTCAAGGTTGGTCCCGTTCTGAGCCTGGGGCTGGGTCATTCCCGGTAAAGAGAGGCCAGTCGGGTTGTTTATATGAGGCGAAAATTGAGCTTGAGCATGAGGCTGAGCCGGTGGTACTGCAGGTGGAGGTGCTTGTACAGGAGGGTCAGCCTTGGGGTCCCAAGGGAACTGGGCGACATGAAGCTGAGTGAGCTTTTGCTGCCATCCCTGAATTGAAAGCTACGTCAGTGATTTTCTACGCTTAAATATCATACGAGAAAAAGAGTAGAGGCTCATGATGGTGTTGTAGTTGTCAACTGCCCGAGTGCTATACACTCGCATCTCAACTCCCAGGGCAAAACAAAGCAGGGCAAGACAAAGCAACGGTGAACAGTGTGATAGAGATGGATTACGATATGATATGACAGGATAGATTAGAACAGCAGAACGGAATAGGCAGCCATAGCGAAAGAGTGTGAAAGGGGAGGCGGTGCGAGTGTAAGATGGGCAGCATATGTTAATGATAGGATGATTTGACAGACACAAGTGGATATGAGGTGATAATGGAGGGAGGGGGCACGTCTCGGGCGAACCAATCAGCAAGCGGCGGGCGTCGGCGGAAGGAGTCACAGGGCGGGTGGCAGTCGCAGCAGGGGGCTCTGGGCTTAAAAGACCCAAATAGTGCTGTGTCGCCCCCTCCCGCTTCCCGTAACCAGCCAACTCCCTCTGCCCCCCTTCTCTCTGCTGCCTGCGCTCCGCTTCGATCATGAGTCGATCTTCAACTTTTGGGGCCTTTTGTTGAAGAGTGCTGCAACTGAGCAGAAACTGTTCTGTTGGACTTTTCGATGCTTATGAGCTTAGAAGACCGCTGATGGCATCGAGTTAAAACACATTGACACTCGTCTTTGTTGATGGTGAGGACTTCTTTCACCCATTCTCAAGCGGAGTGCAGGCAAAACAAAAACACACGACCTAAAGCAAACATCTTACCTGTCGCAGCTCCTCCAGCACCGACTCCTCGACGCCGCTCTCCTCGAAATCAACTCGCGAGCTATTAATGACCTCGTCAATGATGATCTGGTAGACGTTTCCGACGGCTGAGTTGGACATGGTAGCGTTTTTTGATGCTAATCGATCGATCGGTTCGGCGGCAGCTTGCGAAGAGTAGGCTCTTGAGTGGATACCTCGTTGAATTTGCGCCTTCAAGCAGATATGGTCCGATCACGGTTCTGATACAACGATGACCTTGACGTCGGTGAATACAAAGTGCAGCTCGTGGATGAGCAACGCTAGCCGTTTCTTCGAGGAAAGAGGTGAAAGAAGCCCTTTTGGAAGAATATCTTCTCCTGCGAGTGGGATAATGTGTGGTGCTCGATAATCACACTTGACGTAGATGTAAATCCGGCACTTGGCGGCCACAATGCGATGCGCCTGTCGAAGCGACCGGGAAACAACAAACGGATTGTATCAACCACAATGCGAAACAAACTTGCTCTGCCAATAAAAACTAACGAAAAGAGAAAAGAAGAAATCGGGATTAATTTGTTTACCGCGTCACACGGGTTCAGAATACCGAAGAGGGTCTTGTGCCAGGTGGGAGTGCTGCGCGGCTTTGTGATGTGATGTGCAGTGGGGAGAGTTGGTAGCCTCTGGTAGATTTCCATTTCATCCACTGCTAGGCGCGCTGACTCAGCACTCCAACCCAGGCAGCGTGCAGACCCCCACCTCCACTGGCCTACCTAGGTAGGTCAGCTTTTGTATTTACTGAGGGCTGATCGAGGATGAATGCAACCTCCACAGGAACTCATCGCAGCAGGATAATATCAAATTAGCAAACCTCATGGTTTAGATGCCAGGATGTCCTTTGCAACACGAATTGCTATCTCAGGCTCCTCTTCATCATGTGCATCATGATTTGAACCACAAATATTTACATATCGTCTTCCTCCATTCCCATTTCATGTATTCCCTGTCTATTTTAGATCGCAATCTACCCATTTCCCAATATATTGTTCAGGCCACCAAGCGTCTCAAAGGATGCGCTTCAGTGTTAAACACATACTCATCCAGACTAATCAGCCCCGGGTCGCTGAAGATGAGATAAAAGTACTTGAGCGTTTCACCCATCCAAAATGACTCCATTGAGTCCACAGCACGGGGCTTTTCCTCTGCAACAGTAACATCCCAGACAGCTGTATTCGCCAACTCCGTCTTGGTCGCTTCTTCAATCGCCTTGAACATGGTCCACGCGTGCTCAGTGTACTCAGGCTCGCCTGTAACTCGGTACATCATAAACACACTTTCTATAGCCTCTGGTCGTAGGATGTACCGACGGTCAGGGATGCGGGTAAAGCCCTTGGGAAGATTCTGATCTTTGATGATGGCGTCTGCTTGTGCCGTCTCACCTTCTTTGATCTTGGCGTCCTTGAGAACACCTTCCTTCCATAGCTTTTCATCCCATTGACACTGGTCCTTGAATTCGCAGGGAACCATGTAGAAAGTCTCTGGCATGATACCATGAGGAAAGGCCTCATATGTATAGATGCAACCATTGGTGAGCCTGACGGCAGCGTCAACATCCTGCTGGCGGTTGAAAAGTCGTCCGCCCAATGCCAGCATGCCTCCAAGGAAACATACTAAATGCTGTCCCTGGCTCTCGAGCTCCAACTGGATTTTACCACCCTTGTCTTTGGCGTGAACTTGTCCAGAAATGAGGATGTCTTTGTTTTCGGGTGTCATCGGTCGAAACAGATTGTGTCCTAGCGCTGCGTCCACGGCTTTTTCATACATGGTTTGATAAACGGGCAGTTGCCCACCCATCAATGCTACCATCTTAGGGAGGTACTCGTATAGAGAGTCAGCCATGGCGCCGAGGGTGAAAACGGACCCTTGGTTAAAGATCTCGCTCTTTGCATCCACGATCAGAGGCCATTGGCCTGGAAACATCGTCGAATCTTGCTGTGCCGCAAGCAGGTCCATGATGGTTTGCGATGCATCAAACCATTTGGGGTCTCCTGTGAGCTGCGAGAGACGTGTAAGTTCCATGCACAAGCTTCCAATCTCAGCAACGAGGACCCCAGCGCCTGCAACCTGATTCTTGCCCTCCCCAGCAGCATGGAAATTCCAACGCAAGATGGGCATGTGATTTGGCGTGTCGAAAGCCTTGTATATCATTTCACCAACCTGAACTGCCTTGCGAAGGAGACGCATGTCCTCGCTCAGCTCAAAGGCTGCGAGGAAGCCGCCAAGATAACGAATAGTAGTCTCGAATATGTTAACCTCCTTGAGATCTGTGACTGTAAAGTCGATCTTGTCCACCGCAACGACAGCTTCGTTGAATTCTTCGCGCATGTCCATAATCCAAAGGGTGTCAAGGGAGTCAACAAGAGTAGCGGCCCAGCCACCAAATGGATTTGCCTGGCCAGCCGAGACAGGATTGAGTTCGTCTGCCATCCAGGCATGCTTCTTGTAAGAATTCCAACATCTTGTAAACGTCTCCTTGACTGCCTGTTGACGCTCACGTCGCAGTTCAGCGGTACTAACGGAGAATTCAGGGAACGTGGCCTGGACCTTGGGATAGGCGACTGGAGGAGACGTGGGCAGTGGTTGAAAGGCTGAGTGAGGGTAGTTGACCTTTACGGTGTTCCAGTAGTAACTGTCATCCTGGTCTTGCCTCCACAGCGAAGTCTTTACAGGCCAGCCATGCTTTTGGTTGTGGTTGTAGGGGCCGTGTCCATATCGGGGTCCAACGTATTCAGGGGTCTTACCAGCCCAATAGCAGAAGAGGATCACTGTCAATAGGCCACAAGCTAAAACGAGACCTCGACTGCGGAGGAGCATGATAAAATATGGCCCGTGTCGAGTGTCAACAGGAGGGAGAAGAAAGGTTTGTGGTGTTGCAAAATCAACCCCTCTCTCTCTCTCTTTTTCTCCTTTCTGCGGTGAAGTATGCGTAAGGGAGTAGAGATACCTAATCTTAGGTACATTGGTCTTACCTTATCTTTGATTTGACGCGCTGAGGTTGGTAATGAAACATCTTGGCATTCGTAGCATGCAATTTGCCCCACCAAAACCATAGGATGTACATTATACCTTGATCAAGGTAGAGAGTACATTGCTTTAGCTCGGTGAAAATCGACTAAACTTGAGCGACACCACAGGCGACACAACCAACACACAGTTAACCTTTTTATACACACTGTAGATTGCGCCCAATGAAGCCCGCTAAATACAGTGTGAATTGGATTTTGGCTCATCAACACCATCCTTAAAAACAACTGAGAAACGAAATGTTTTTGCAACCTATCCAGAACTTGAATTGAAATTCTCTCAGCCACAAAGCAGTTAAATATTAATCCGATGATCGGGTGCTGCTGCTGTGCTTCTACTGTGGCTGAATGGTGACTCTATTGTTCTCGTTGCAGCTCATTTTCCCTCCCCCTTCACATTGTATATATTGAGGTATGACAATAGTGCTCAATATGTTATATCTTACGAGCGGTTTCTCGGGAATCACGAGCATGTGCTTTCACTGCCTCGGTGGGGGAATCACGGAGCTTAACGGCCCTTGTTTCGGTAGCACGATCCTTCGAGCTGCATGGTGCCTATCAGGGTGAATATAGAAGAAGTTAACAGGGGTGTATACACAAGCAGCAGCATTGGAATTGACCGGATCGGGGGACTAGGAAACCCTGGATTATTCGTTTTCCTCTATGCTCCAATGTTATTTGGCTTCGGGGACATAGAGCACGGCTGAACCAAAAAATCAAAGTGACTGTATAAATAAATGTGGGCATGGGGAAAGAAGTCTAGGTAATAGGAGCAATTGTGCACTTCAGAGCAAAGCATTACACATACTGGAGTCTGTTGTGTTGCAAGCACATCTATTCAGACAATTTGTACTTCCTTGAATCCAAGCAAGTATCTTATACGCCCGTATGGCTTCATAACTTGAAAGGCTCCCATTCTAGCCGTGGCCATTCTACCTACCCAGGTTCAAATTGTCAGACTCGCCTTGGGCACAATCAACTACATCTTATCGGTCTTGGGGTGTTTTCTATGATATTCCGGTCGTGGATGGTCCTAATTTCCACAGCCAGTATTTTAGCCAGGGCAAACATCTGAAATATGTGCATGAATACAGCTCCTTCTGCTTTCCAATGTAGAAAAAACCAGTCGTCTGAAACTGAGTTTTATTGCGTGGATCCGTAGGGGGTGTATGCGGTTTTGATGATGACTTTGCCTCATTCTATGGATCATCTTCGAGGCGTAAAGACTCGTCGAGCCGAATAGTTCCTCCTGAACATCCATCATTGCATTCATAAGGCAGAATGAAGTTCAGCAGGAGACTTAGGCCACATCGCAAAACTGCTAGTTGAGAAAACCCTCCCTGTAATCATCCAAAACAAGTCGTGATAGACAAGAATCAGCTTATCCTGGAGTGGTTTCTTCGTGAAACTTTGGAAATCTCTGCTCAACATACCATGTACTATGAACATCTTTTCAGAAGTGTAGGCCGGGGATGAATTATGTGGCTTCAGAACGAGCCATGACCAACATGCCATGCCCTCAGATATTGGCAGCTTGGCAGCTTGGAATTTCGCGGAAACTTGAGAATCAAATCATACGATAGAGTCACGGTAAGTGTTTAAGGTAGAAGTAAGGAAATATTTGGACGCGTATAGTCAGATACAACTAACCTCCCTCCTACTCGAGTAACTATGGGACCTCGGCTGCGAACTTATTTGATTTGTTCAGACAAAACCGTCCAAAACACTAAGCCAAAGGTAGCCCACCCAGACCTCATTTGAACGAAACACCCTCTTCTGAAGTTCTTGGTAAAAAGAAGTTCATCTATCCACTTGTAAATGAATCAACGTGGGGGGCGAAGGACGAGGGCGGGCGACACAATATGACGACTTACCTACTACCTGTAGGTATCGCATGATTGAAATTGAGTTTACAGATTTAGGCAAATAGGCACGTCGACAATGATTAAATAATGCTCTTGGCATTTTAATTTCACTTCAATTCCAATTCCTACTCCAGTTCCCTTGTATAAATCAGGTTCCAAACGCCCATAATTAACACAAGGAGTCCAACATCAAGACGGCTCCCTGCTCAGAAATTCCAAATTGTTGTGATGCAAGTAATGTGGCCATCATCAGTTCATGACCAGTCCGTTTCATTCGTCTCTGCGTGGAGAAGCACTTTCATACCACGGGCAGAAGGGCAGGCAGACACCCCAACTCCGTGCTTCAAATACAGAGACCCAGATACCAGTGAAAGGTCATACCTACCGTGGTCCAGTGGGTACTGGTATTTATCGGATGGTCATCTGCTTGGCCATGGAGGCCTTGCTTGACGCGCCAGAAGCACCGATGCCGGCGGTGGCACCAGCCTTCTTCTCGAAGATCTTCCAGAACTTGAGACTCTCGTCAGCAGCTGGCGAGTTGTTAGCAGATGGTTCATTGTGTTTCAAACATGAGTAAACTTACCAGCAGTAGCAAGCATTTGGCCATCAGGGCTCAGGCAACTGTGGAGGACTCGGCTCTCGTGGGCAGGGATCTCGACGGTACGGACAAGGGTGGGGTAGCTCCAGATGCTGAGAGAGTTGTCTGGGAAACCACTTGAGCTGACGATCTCGCGGTGATGGGGGCTCCAGCGGAGAGAAGTGACCTGAGAACCAGTGTCGATGCTGTTGACGCGAGCGCCGGAGGTGGAGTTCCAGAAGTGGATATGGCGGTCGTATGAACCACCACCGGTAGCAAGGAGGTTCATGTTCCAGGGGCACCAGGAGAGAGCCTTGACGGCGGCCTTGTGGTTGGTCTTGGTGAACTTGGGGACAGACAAAGATCGGGCATCCCAGATGGAGACAAGGTTGTCGTTGCCGCCAGTAGCGAGCTGGGCGCCATCGGAGCGCCACTCAAGACCGCAGACCTCAGAGGTATGAGAGACAAGCTCGGCAACCTTGTGCTCAGCGATGCGAACATCGTGGTTGTAGACCAGGCCGCTGCGAGCACCGGTAGAGAGAAGGTGCTTGTTCCATCCCATAACACCAACACGGGTATCATGGCCAAACATGCTTCGGATCTTCTGACCCTCAGCAACATCCCAGATCTGGACCTCGCCTGTTCCGAGACCGACGCTGACGTAGGCGCCATCGCCAGACCATTTGACACTGCTGACATAGGTGTCGGGTGTGGTCTCGAGAAGACAGCTGACACTGCCCTCATCGGCAGACCACACGTAGACGTTACGCTCAAGACCAATCGCAACCTGGTTGCCAGAGCTCCAATCAAGGAGGTTGAGGTAGTAGTCATCAACGAGGCCAGGGGCGTCAAGAACACGCTCGGGAGCAGTTGCAATGCGGCGGCGAAGCTGGGCAGTGCTGGAGCTCGCTGACTTGAGGGGTCGGTTGTATTGCTGGCGCAGGTCAATAGGCTTGGAAGACTCCGGAGCAGCAGGCTTAAACTCGAGAATGCGAGTGTTGAGGCTCACACCACAAGCGGTTGCAAGTGAATCTTGATAAGCAACAGTGTTGGGAGAGGGTCGAGAGTAGTTGTCAGGCTCATCATCGTTGATGTTGAGGCTCTCAAGAGCAGCCATGGCCTCATCAGCGGCAGTGGAGAGAACAGTCGAGCTCTCAGAGCTGCTGCTCTTGGGTCGTTGTCTGTCAGAAAGGTCAAGCTTGCCAGAGCCAGCGTTAGAAATGGCAGAGCTAGCACCGCGGTTGGGAATGAATCGGTCACCACCATAGTTAAGGGTAGTCTTAGCAGTCTTGGAGCGAATGCTCTTTTTAGACTTTGCGCTGGAAGGGGTCTTTGTGTTGTTACCAGTGCCGGTGAGGGTGAAGTCAGAGACGCCAAGCTCAAGGGCTTTGCGGGGAGTCTGAACGCCACGGGCGATGTTGGACTTTGGGGAATCACGATGGGAGGATTTGGTAGTAGATCGGGCGAGATGAGACATGAGGTTGCCTCCATATGTGGATCGACCAGATGGTCGGAACTCATTGCTGGACTGTCTCTCGGGGGTGAAGGGGGAAGAGTTCAGGTTGACGGGGACGTTTGTGGTTGATGACTGTTGACGGGGAGAAGGAGTCAGAGGCATGCGTCCGCCAGCGGTACGGGCTGAGAAAAGTCCCTTATGGGACTTCACAGGGGTTGACAATGCTACGGAAGCCATTGTGAGGATTGTGATATGATGACCTGTATGATCAACTGAGGTTGAGATAGGTTAAGAGCGTGTAAGTGGGACTCTAGACGAATGACCGAGTTGCTCGATAAGACACCAAGCCTCGAGGGATCGAACGAGCTCGAAGTGACTCTAGCTAAGCGTTCTGGTGATTAGTATTCCTGTATCGAGATCAATGTCCGATAAAATCGTGAATGCCTCTACGAAGATATAACCAAGTTGGGGGCGATCAAATGGCCTAGGCGATTAGGATCAAGCGAACTTTGAAATTTCTTGTAAAAAGCGTTGGAAGAGAGGTCTCTGATAAAGCACAAGGCTAATGCGAGGGGGATGGGTTGATTGAGGAGGAAAGCGAGTTGTAGAAGGATGATTGTGAAGAGAGAAGCATTCTAAAGCTGGAACTCATGATAGTTGTCTTTTATTTACTTAGACCCCTCCGTGCTTCTGACCAGGCAACCGCCAGGGAAGTGGTCGGACCTGAGTTGCTCCCGTTCCGCGACCGTGCCAACGCAGGCGAGCCAATCGAATCGCAGCGATGCCAAGCCTCACCAGCCTTGTCTTTGCCTGGCGTCGCTGGTCAAATTTCTCTTACATGCCTACGTTAGACGCGGCTCCAAGTGGGCAGGGGCTTTTTATCTTCGCCAGTTACATCACCAACTGCGTTCAACACCATACATCCACTCTCGCATCCACTTCCCTGACCGACCTGACCTTAACGTGTCCAACTTCGCTGATGTCTTCTTTGTAAATTGTCATCCTTTTTCGTCCCTCTTTTTTCCTTGACAACTCAGCTTCAACGGCAGCACAACGTTGTGACATGCGCAGTCGACGCCACTGATCGCTCGACGAATTTACGATTTAAGCCATGGCTCAACCTTCAACCCCCGGGCAGTCTATCTTCGGCGGGCCTACCCCTGTCACTGGAACAACGCAGGCTTTCGGTGCTGCCAACCAGACTGCATCGGCCTCGACTTCGCTGCAACCAACCCCAACGCCGCCTTCGGCCGCTTCGTCGTCCAACACTTACATCATGCCAAATTCCCCTGCGAAGGGTCGCAGTGTCGCTGATGGATACCGGCCCAAAGTCACCCGCACGCTAGGCCAAAGACCCGCATGTCTAGTGAATGCCTCGGTGACGTATTGTGGGAACAATCAGATATACGCCTTTGGAGGGTTTGATCAATATACCGATGAGGTCTACAATCATGTGCTGAGGCTGGACCTCGTTAGCCATCAATGGAGCCTTGTCGACAACTATGGCGATATTCCTGGGGTACGAATGGGTAGGTTGCACTAAGTGTTATCGTGTTGCGGTTGCTAATTAATACCACGCAGGACACACCGCGACCCTGTATCAAGGGAACAAGCTCCTAGTTTTTGGCGGCGAGAACGAACATCGAACCTACCTATCCGATCTTATTGTTTTTGACTTGAAGACTGCTCACTGGACTCAACCACAAGTCTCGGGCCCAATTCCTAAAGGCAGAGCGAGGCATGCTGCTGTCTTACACGAGGACAAGCTCTTCATCATCGGTGGTATAACCGGCCAGAACAACTATGTGTTGGATGACATCTGCTACCTTGATTTGAAGACCTTCACCTGGTCCAAGTCTTGGCGCTTCGTTGGACGATTTGACCACTCGGCATACATTTGGGGTGATCGAGTCTGGGTGTTTGGGGGTTTAAGTGAAGACATGGATAAGATCAGCGACCTGTGGTGGTTGGATCTGAAAGGAAGCCCGCAGTTTGACTCGCGACCCCAAATAGGTATTTTTGATCGTGGTTCTCTGTCAGCTCGAGCTAGTGGCTCTCCTCGGCCTCCATACACCATGCCACAGGCGCCTGTTGTCGGCTCCTCTGGATACGCCGCCAACTCTCGGACAGCCCAGGTCAATCCACCTTCAATCCAGATGAAAACATACGCACCTCTAGCTCCAGGATCCATATCAGCCCTCAAATTCATGTCTGGCCCATCGATTCCATCTCAGGGATCAGGTCTTCACTTCCACGCCTACTCTTCTGGGACCCTCCTCGATTTCGTCACACCTGCGGCGACCATTACATCGAGAGAATGTTCTTTATCAGCGCTGGATCTTGGTACGCTCCGCTGGACGAAGCTTGCTGGGGGTCGTGAGATCTTCAAAGCGGGTTACAGGTGGCATTACTGCTGTATGAACGAGGATGGTACCAAATCTTGGTTGCTGGGATGCCCGACGGACCCTGCCGCGACTGATATAGGGCCCAACGGTTATGAGGAGTATCTCAGGTAAGGCTATTTCAGGTCTGGAGACTATCAGTATAACTAATAATGATCAAACAGTGACATTATGGAAATTGACCTTCGGCGATACGGTTTCCTCGGCGATAATTTAACACCAGAACCAAGAGCTGAGTCGAGACCATCTGCAATGACAAGAGCCGTGGATCAACCCTCTAAGGGATTGGGTTTTGATCTCGCGAAGCTCTTCAATCAGCCCCCTGAGACGGGCAGCGGTACTGACTTCATCATAACTGCACTGGCCGGCGATTATGATGATGATGAAGCTCTGAGCTCTGGTCTGATTCGCAACGATGAGACAACGACGCAGAACCAAAGCTGGCTTTCAGCTGACGCGCCAACATCCCAACCTATTCATGTCCACAAGCTCATTTTACAGGCCCGTTGGCCACACTTTGCGCGCCTCTACAATGCCCAGATGGCGGAATTTCACACCAAAAAAATGCATATCCCCGAGCCTTACAGCGTAGTCAAGGCTTTTCTTTACTATCTCTACACAGATAGTATCCGTGGCACATCAGACAGCGACAGCGACGCAACGACGGCACTCTCTGACGTGGCTGGCCTTCTTGTTATGTCCAACATCTACAACATTCCTCATCTCCGTCTTCTCTGCGTCAATCGTCTCGCAAAAGAACTCGACGTCGACCATGCGTGCATCATCTGGTACTGCGCAGGGCTCGCTAATGAAGAGTGGCTGCGCAAACGTGCCGCAGGATTCTGCATGACCCATTGGGGCCGTATTGTTCGCACGCAGGGTTTCCTCCGTCTACCACGCACTGCACTCGTCGAGCTCTCACAAGAGATCGACATGGAGGGACGTGTCATTGGCGGAGAAGAACTTGAGTGGGGTGGTATGAATGATAACATGGGACACGATGCTCGTAAGGAGAGTGTTAGCAGTAACCAAACCCATATGATCGAGTCTGAAGCTGATGACGATGATGGCATGGAGATGACTTGAAGTCACACGTTGATACTTCCAGCTTTGATAAGCTTGGCGATTCATCCGAAGGATTCATATTCCGTGAATAAGGTCCCCACACCTCACAAAGCCATTAGTCTACGCGATGCCCCAAATGCACTTGTCGGAACAGGAAGTCCCTTTCTCTGTGTGCCCGTTCCCTTCTTCTCACAATTCATTCTGTCTTATCTCCTCTCCACAATCAAACGCAGGGGGCCAGTAAGAAATGAGGGTGGCACTTTTGCGTACAGTCAGGGCAGACATGCATGATATGCACATTATCTGCTTATCGCGATGTACCTTGGTTAGCTCTTTGTTTGAGTTATCTTCCTTTTAAGCATTGCGAGGCGTCTTCGTAACTTCAAAGGTTAGTTATAAGCAATGCTATGATAAAACTCGATAGATATGTGAAAAATACGATACCCTTTACCCCTAATCACAATATTTTCTGGAAACTCATCGCTGTTATTCTATACATCGACCCAGAAGCTCCTTGGTCATGTTGCAAAGTGTGATGATCAGGTCTATGCCAATCCCTGAATGAAGATCACTCAGATTTCACTCACAATCTACTGTGAACTCAGCAGGTCAAAATTCTTATGGCATAGCAAGAATTGCGGAGATGCTGTTTGAGAAAGGACTGTTGTCACAACTGAGGCATTCGCACGCATAGGGTCCAAAAACATTGAAAATTGATAACGCCAACATCAAGTCGAAAACAATATTTTCAGTGACCAAATACTCCTCAATAACATGACATCTAATTCTGAAACAAAGCTCCTGGAAGGAGCCCATTCGCTTGGGGACAGGCCACGCTGTCCCGTCTATGACCACGCTTTTCATCGCCCAACCGACTCCAACCACCCTTGCTTTTAGTATAAGTGTCAGTAGACAATAATGGGAGCCGTCTCGCTACCAATTCACAGCCGATACTGGCCAACAGGAGTAATCAAGAACAGAAACGATCACATATTGTCCAACCAACAAGAAAAGGGAGAGAGAAAACAACGCAGAAGACCACCCCAATTCCCGGGGCACCGTGTAAATGCCAACTTTCCCAACCTCGATGTCTAATGACCATTCAACAGATATTTAGAAATGAGGAAACAAAGCAGAGAAAAAAGAAACATGCCATCTCATCTCCGCGTGCCAGACCAGCCGGCAAGGTAGCACAGTCATCCGACTGCCTTCAACAGGCGGCACTTTTTCTTTCAAAGAAAATAACAAACGCATGAAGTGGATTCAACATTGCGCTTTTGCTCATGGCTGAACAGCCAAGGAATGGATACTTGAATGTGCCGCTTTCAAACTGTGGAAGCCACCTGATGCCAGGTGCCTAACGCCGTGGTGAGATGGTGTGAATTCTGGACACAAGACTGAATACAAATGCCCAGGGAGGGGGTATTGGCAACAAAGAGACGCAAACAACGCAAACAGGTTCGATATCGCGGTCCGGCACGAGTCGAGACTTGGTACCAGCATTGTGCTGAGATCAGTTGCTGGAACCCAGGACATCGCTCCAAGGTGTAGACTATGCCACCTCCTTGAAGGCTAGAGATAGGGATCTAAGACATGTGGAGAAGGTACTGCCTGCGCGCCTATTGCATCATTTGATCTTCTCCTATCCCTGGCAGATTCATGCCTGCCGCGAGAGCTTGAAGCTTGAAGTCAGGATTGCATGGAAGAGAGTGCGCCTTATGCTATTTGAAAATGTTAGTGGGCAATGAAATTATCATTTAGCAGTTCAAGCGAAACTCACGTATTTCAACCCGTTCAAGTTCTTATACCGCTTGCCGCACGTTTCACAACTAAAAGGCTTCTCCTTTTCCATTCCTAGGGTTCCCGGATAGGGCGCACTGGTCTCGGGATTGACGATAGAAAAGGTGCCGTCTCCATTCTCATGAAGTTGCTGAGTCTGATGGCCATGGGTTTTGTGATACCTGAAAATACGTGAGCAAACACATTGGTCATCGATGATTAGCTGCCAGCTTAGTGTCAAAACTTACTTCAGTCCGTTTTGGTTCTTGTATGCCTTCTCGCACCCAATAACTGGGCACTTGAATGGCTTATGCTCTTCAGGCATCATCATGCTCTGCAGACGTTGCATAAGAATCTTGTTGGCTTGGGGGTCGTTAAGTTGAGCCTGGTTGATTCCCAGCTGCTGCAACTGTGCCTGAATAGAGCGGTTGGCAGCGGGGAACGCTCCGGTCGAACTAAAAAGGTGCTTTCCCGGGTCGTTTATGCAAAAGTTTGAATCGTTATTGTTCTGGTTTCCACCAAAGCTCATATCGCCAATATCATTAGTGCTGCCGCCCATAGGCATGCCAGGAAGGTCTTCATCCATATCAACCTGTTGACCATGCGGTACTTGCCCTTGCGTGGTAAGCGTGGGTGTGTTAACGGACGAGACTGTGGGGTTGTTCTGCAGGCCAAAACTTGCGGCAGCAGGAGTTGGTGGCTGAGAGGTTCGCAGGCCCTGAGTAAGACCAGATGTATTCATGTTGAGCTCGGGTCTCTGCTGCTGGCCAAAAAGCTGTCTTGTTTGAGACATTCGCTGGCTATCGTCCATCTCCATCGTACCGACAGCATCATCCATTTCCATATCTGCAACAGCGTCCATCTCATCATTCAGGTTCGATGCCATGGCGGGGCCTCCATGCGCATCGTGAGAGGATTGTTGACCTCGGTTGTGATGACCCAGCTGGTTCGTCGACTGGGAATTACCGCCTGGTGCTGCTGAGCCAGCTCGAGAAATGGACATTCGAGGAGCGCTGGGCATGCCCAATTGTGAGAATTGAGAGAAGGTGTTGTTTCGGGCTGTGTTCGGGCTTGGTTGTGTGTGTGCTTCCTCGTAATGTTGAAGCAAGTCGTGGAGGTTAGGCAGGATCTTGCCGCAACAGGTGAAATCTCGCATAAAATTGGCCTCCAACTTGGGAAGATACGAAGAGGAATGAAAAGAAGGCGACTGGTGAGTTCCAAATGGCGATGTGCCGGCCATCATAATACTGCAGGTCCATGATGTCAGTATACATTGATCTGAAGCGTGCGGTCATTGTTTAAGCGGAAGAGCGCATCGTTTTTCTGCCGCATCACATGTATGTGGGCTGTCGCAGGGCTGGGATGGAGCCCGAAGTTTAAAAACGGCTCGCCACAAGACATCATCAAACAACTCCATAAACGGCGGTACTGATAGACAAGCCGAGACTTTGTGCCCCTCAAACCAGATCATCTAGGAACGATAGAACAACGCGAAGATAACTTGGTCGAGATGAGGCTGTGATATGGCAGTGCCTGCTCAGACGGCAAACCAAAGCAACCATTCGAGGGCAAGCTGCTAGAGAAAAGGGCAGACTGGCGTGACTTACTCGTCTCTGACAAAACTACCAAAGGACATGCCTCCCCAGCTCATTCCACCTCCCATAAGGCTGCCAGCAAGAGACTCCCTCCTGTTGCGATTCGCATTGTCACCACGGTTGGGATTGTTCATCGATATGGGCTTGGGGCCAGCGCTGACAAAAGAGTCCCGGCGGCCCATAGAAGGGTCGAGGGAAGGCCCGGTAGTCATGGTGATGTCGGTACCTTCAGGGTGTGTTTGGTTGGATTGCTGAATACCAGTGTCGTTGATATGATTGTTGAAGTCGGTATCAATGATTTGGGAATCCTCGATGGAGTCTTGGGGGAAAGTGTTGTTGAGAATACAAGGATCAAAGTCGCCGATGGAAAGTTGGGGGGCAGCAGCTTTAGCGGTAGTAATAGTACTCGACAGCACCGAGGCAGCGGCAGAAGCAGCGGATTTAGAAGCAATATTAGCGTGAGCGCCAGGCAGAAAATGGCCCGTGGTAGGGGTCTCGGGCTGGGGCGACGGCGACTGCGACTGCGTCAGCGAGCCCGAGTTGATGAGCGACCCTGGAGAGTCAGGGTCATAAGCAACGGCGGCGGCGAAGTGGGCATGGGTGCTCGAGTCACAGACATGGTCGTTATTGTTGGCGTTGGCGGTGGCGGCGGAGACTGCGGCCGAGGGGGCGAGACCTGATGGGCGAATGGCGTTAGCGGGATCCCACATCCTGGTATCTTGAGTGGAGGTAGACGCACGCGGCTCCTGGGTTCCCACGGTGTCGCTTGGCTTCTGGAACATCCTGTCGAAGAACTTCCCCATGTCGAAAGTGAATATGGATGATTAATTTGGGGATATTGGGGTATGATGGTATATTCGACGTTGTTGAAGGTTGGCAGAAATGAATAGGTGGTTTAGGTAGGAAAGCAGTGGGAGTACAGTAGATCCTGAGATAGGTAGCCTGAGGTAACCTCCGCTACCACTGCAGAAGGATGGCAGGTACGCCCTGTGTGTTGGTGTCTCAAGTACCAACGTGAGGTGAGCAGAAGATGGTAGGGTAGAATCAGGTACCGATGTCCAATCACACCAGGTCAGGTCAGGAAAGGTGCTATTCCCAGGTCCCTCTGTGTTGTAGACGGTTTCGTTTGAGACGGGATGGGTTAGACTGGGCTTGGCGCGATGCAGTCCGGGGACCCTAGCCACTAATAGTTTGATGCTTTTAGGTACCTGTTAGGTGGTGGGTGTTGCTCTGCTGGACTGGTCCAGTGATTTCTGGTTTGATGGTGGATGCTTTGGATGAACTGAGAAACCTCCAATGATGAGCGTGGTCTCCCCTTTCCAATGAGGAGAAAGGTGGTATAAAATAGATCGAGCAGTAGCAGATTACCTTTTGCAAAATTACCCATCAACTCTAAAGGCATCCAGCAGTCAATCTTCAGTATGTGCGCACTTCCACACATCTATGACTATTCCTCCTATGTTGCTGAGCTGTGCCGTGAATGTTGCGCAGCCAAGGGTTCTGAAAGTCAAATTTAACACTTGGAGATAACCTTATGGCTGACTCAACCCCCGCTCCCACGACCTCTTGGATAAGAAATTGTGTGGTAGTGTAAGGCAATGCCACCGAGGAGAAAGAAATTATGGACGCTTTACTTCTGTCTGGCGGAGTTGTCCAGGGAAATTGACGCGTTGTCTCGAGCGTGCTGATGCAACGGGCTGTATCCGCGAGATGGAATGGGTGGGTGATGTATCAATGATGTGTGAAGAATGTCAAGATGCACCTAGACTACATGGAGGGAATACTGCAGTAGTTGATACGTTGTTAGAGTTGCAAATAGATATTAGAAACCAAATGCAAGTAACCAAGAGGCCTAGAGCGAATATTAAGCTTGGTTGGCACAGATAATAGGTATATCATACTGTCGGATACTCAAGACTCAGACATAAGAGATGACGAACATACGACATGGCATCCTTTGGACGCCCACACAACCATTACGTCTTTAGTGGAAATGACTTTGCTGCGACTTACTACACTACCTAGTCCAGACAGGAGATGATCGAGGTAAACTCGCCGGTTCCTTGGTTAGGTGTCTCCAGTTGACGCTTCTCTTGCAAACTTACAGTTGATGCTGGTTCGTACAGTGCTTATGATGGTGCATACAACGCACCTGTTCAAATCGCTCGACTTATTCCTCGATTAGCACTTGAATTTGGGTCCACTGTTGTATTTCTTCTTCTGATATTGTGGTTCGAATTACATTTCTCCTGGGCACGGGGTATCAGACAAACAATAAGGGTTCAGAGTCTTCCAGTAGTCCATTACAAGAGTAGTGAGTGCGCTGGTGATGATGCAAGGTTCATGGGTCGTCGTTTGGGAGCGCAAAACGAAACATGCCAGCCAATCGATAGGATCAGGGATCAGGGATTTAAGAGCTCAACAGAGGGGAAATTGCCGAGAATGAGTAAAAGACCCTCAGCTGGTGTGGGGGCTCCAGCCTGGCTATGTCTGGATATGCTGGTGCCAAACAAGAGGCCTGTTCAACATGCCCCTTGCACCAGATTGATTAGCTGGTGTAGGACAACACATATACACATGATTCAACATGTAAGTTAGTTCTCTCGAGCCCCTTTATTTCAGTCTCGTCAATCTCGTCAGTCTCTAACACGAACGAGAACACTATTGGTTGTGTATGTGTTTTTTTCTTTCTATTTCTTTCTATTTCTTTCTTCTTTTGGTGTTGAGTTGTGAGTATCCATGGCTGGTTGTATACCTACCGACTATGGATGAAATAGATAAGGATGACTCAAAAGGTGACTCTTCGAAAAGTTATACAGAACCATTTCCTTGGGCGTCAGAGTCTAATCAAGATTACCTTTCTTTTTTTTTTTTTTGATGACCTGGTTTTTTCACAAGCTTTTTCTGCGGTCCTTTCCACGCATAAGTATTACCTACCTACCTCCAGCTACTGGGAGGTACTGTAGGTTGCCAAGTCGAGACTCAACAGCTGGTAGCACCTAGAATTACCTTGACCCACGAGTCCCAACTCTGCTCCTACGGTTACAACGGTGGGTGATTAACGCCATTCAGGCCTCACAGTGCTAATGTATGTGAATCTATTCGAAGCTGGGCCGAAGTCACGAGTTACATAAATTTTATCCAAGATGAGTTTCCTGCATTGCTTGTAGCTATCGCATCCACTCCCTGCTGAATCTCTTACGACCTTTGGCAAAGACATGATAAACTTACCCAAAATCGCAAAACCCCTGTCCTAAATTCTAACCTTGTTGATCGCGCTGTAGTACATACATACATAGCGACTAATGTCTCCCTTGGCGTCAGTTAAAGATGTACCATAGCAAACAAAAGGTTCCACTCGTGCCGCCACAAAACGTGGGCATAATGGCCTTTCTCATAGATTATCGCTGGCTATCAATGCCGAAGGAGACCTCGGTTTTCTAGATCGATCCTAATCTTTACACTGGACCAACGACCTAACTTCGAGTTGATGTAGGTGAGTGGACCAACTGGTAGATCCGGTGTCATTGCCAAGAAGTAATCAACTGCACATTCGCTCAAGGCAGTCCAATTGCCGTCCTGGACTCCAATGCTACTCCAAGCTCGAGATTTATTTGTCGTGTTGAGGGGCAATGCCGATTTCTATGTTGATCAGCATCTGCAAATGCACAGTCAGTGACCTCCAGATTCATTTTAGTGTCGTCCTCAAGACTACAAGGCTGAACAATTGAGACATTGGTCTAAGAGCGGAACAATACCTCCTTGTGTCGGCCCACCAGTGACTTGTGTTTCCTGTGACTGAAATCCAAGTCAGCGCTAGAAGCTCGCCAGAAGAAGACTGTCGTGTCTGCAATAATAAAGATCGTCTTGATCGTGCCTGAAACCCAGGGTTGCAATAAGTGGGGCGGACAGGACTGTCAATCCAAATTCGCATTTGTAAATTTGGGCTGGAGAACGATGGAACTTGAGAGTGATGCAACAAGGTCAATATAGAGAACATGGGCTCGTTGTTGGCTGAGAAGCCATCACAGAGTTCCCTGTTTGTGCCCCTATGTAGCATTTTCTCGGGTTAATGGATAGCTAGTTGCCTTGAGTCAGGTAAGAAGATCTCGGCCAAAAGAGATGGTGGGTATGAAACTGCCGTGCCAGATAGGATTCAATTCACGTATCCATAGCCAAGGAGCTCTTCTGATTGATTCCCTAGTGCCTGGTAGCATCTCCACAGATTGACTCTAACTAGAGTCGGCCGCTAAAAGGAAGCACTTTCCAGCCTCCTCAGGATAAACGTCGGAAGCCAAGATACAGATCAGTATGTTGAGATGCGCATGTGCTACGTAGTCCATACATCGCTGCTGAGTTACTGCACCTAGCTCCATGCCTGGCACTGGGGCAATCAGATACTCAGAGGTGCCTAGGTACCTTAGTCATTAATGACATCTAGCTCCTCGCTCGTTGGTTAACTACTAAGTATCTGGTTGCCATTCTTTTGGGGCATTCAAGCAACTCCAAAAATCACTACCTTTTGACTAGTGTAAAACGTATTTACCTGATTTACAGTGCAATTGGCTTTTTGCTGGGAATATCATTCCTGCTTTGGGCCCTAGTTGCACGACTCGGCTTGACCTGGACCGTGCAGAGTCTTTACGTCAGAGCGTTCATGGATACTGGGAGAGAGATGCATTAGGCCAAACTCTGATATCCCGGCCGAGATGTTGATGTAGATATAGCGCAACGCTCTGATGCAACGCAGACGATCTAATTTCCGTTTACGCAAGTAATTGCTGCACGTCCTCATGCATCGCGCCAAAGCTCATGACACTTTTCTGAGCTTTGACAGTGGCCACAACGTGGCATCAACGTGCGGAGTGGTGCTCTGTCTTTTGACAGGTCAATGCCAATGTCATTCATTGTCTTTTCCGCTGGGGTGACGAGTATTGAGCCTAATTGGTGGTAACGATAATTAGCCAGATCTCGTTACATTGTCATGTCCCTGCAATTGTTTGACGTTTCGTATCGGGATGTGATAGATCCTAAAACTGGCTCTGACGTGACAACCTGGAACGTTGAATCCAACTAGGATCCGGGGTCGGCAGATAGAGACGACAACGGTTGCGACTTCCCTCATGGGAGGGAAGGAGCCAGGAATGCAATCACATGACGCCTTGTTCCCTTCTCAACCCATGGTAAGGTATCTTAGGTTGGCCGAAGTCAGTGGAGGTAAGTACTGCTAGGTAGATAGGTACCTGTAGCATGGGTCATCGTATCCGTACGTTTGCATCAATCAGCTCGATCAAGCGTTCGATCGATCCATGAACCTGACTTGCCGCCTGTGCGATGCAAACCTACTGTACCTAGGTAACGGTCTCCCACTTCGATCACTGAACCTTGCAAGTTCATCCTCGGACCGCAACTTTACAAAGCCTAGTCACCACACTTGGAAACTAACGAACCCATGGAAGCGTGAATTGTAGCTCATGAACGAGCCAGCTACGGACTGGTCGAGGGAACTGGTGCCGCTGTCAACCTTGATGTTCTCGAGTCCTGGCCGATCATACTCAACTTGGTTTGCTACACGGCAGAACACAACCGGGGGTTCTACAGGACACAGGACAAGCAGCAGGCGGCTCTCGTTTGATAATGGTATGACGATGACCCTGATCCCAAGTGGTTTGCGTGTTTTACTTGAATTTGTTGGCCATTTTCCAAGAAACAGCTTTGAGGTCTCAAACCAATTGATCTCCGGCCCCATACGGAACGACTAGTTTGACTCTAGTTATGGACAGCATTTGCCAAGCTCCGAGTCAGATCTCTTACCAGTTACAACCAAGCAAGAGCAAAACCACATTGTATTCCTCTTCCGCGGACAAAAAGACCACCTTTGACCATATGCCAATACTCCATACTATGCCCGCGAATGGCTGGCAACTCGTTGGACCACTTAATTCAAGCCCACATAGCCGCATTACGGTATGCCCAGGCGGGTACTGTAGGTAGTAGGTTCTCTTATAAATCTCCCCGAGATCTGGTCATTGGTTTTTTCTAAACTAAATCGCTGAACTTACACGACCCTTACCGCGAGGTCGATCTCCTCCCTCACCACGACCCTGTACAGGTCCGTCCGCCGAGCCCAGCGACCAGTCCTGCTGAAAGTTCGAGTGGGTTGGCTATTTCCCAACTATCATTGGATCAGTCTCCTCGATGCCGTAATCACCTTCGTTCTGATTCCTCGATCTGTAAGAGCCAGACAACGCCGCCTTTAATGTGGATTGAACTACCAATATGGAGTCAACGGGTCATGACTGGCGGCATTGAACTTGGCCTCCATTCTGGAATACCTAAATACTTTCGCCGACTAAGAAGTTTGGTCCATACAGCTTCCAGTTTCCTTTCAACATCACAGGCATTGGTCGCGTGACTTTCGACGAGCAACCGTTGGGGTCCAAATGCTAGTTTTTGGATTGGTCATATACCCCATTGTCACATTGTATATATATAGTAGAGAGAGGGGGGGGATACCTCTGACTTTTTTTCTAACAAAAATAAGGGTTGAATATCGATAGCCTAATGTTGCTGCTCTCTGCTTCAACATTGTGTCCCTAATGCGTTTCATCCTTCATTTTTCAGGATCCAATTTTGACCGACCTTGCTACTCTTCACCAAGACACATCGACTTTTATGATCAATACTAGGTATAGGTATGTTAAGGCCTTCCTGCACCTTCGAAATCAGCGTGGGTAGCAACGATAGTGTAACTAGGGTGTACAGTATAGGAGTGTATCAGGCGGGTTAGAGAATAACCGGCACACTTTACACCTCTTCCAAGCATATCAGATAAGAACTACCTAAACTTTCCCAAAGCTTCGATATAGCTTTAGGTACTCTTTAACAGGTATTAGCCTATAAGGTTTCCCAGTATGCCTACTATTTTGCGACCCTGGCGTTGACGATGCTACTACGATCATCACCTGCTCTATCCTTGTCCGGCTGCGCGTTGCTTTTGAGACTGAAGATCGAATAGTGCAAGCCAATAATCTCTCCACATCGTGGTGACCATCCCCGTGCACAAATGCCTGGTCCTGAAGAATGGAATTGCATCATGGATAGTACTGGTTTCATCATAGCTTTCGCAAGATGGCAGCAACATGAAGATACTGCAAAGATCAACATGCCTAAAAGCTGTTTAAGCAAGTCCATACAGTCCTGTCAGGCTATTACATCAGGCTGTGTTGCCCCCACCCTCCAGTTGAAGGGATATGGAAATCCCACGAGTCGGTATCTAGAAATGACATTCAGGCGGTAGGCTGAAACTGCCAAACCTTGTCGACATGGACAGTAAGCAGACAGCGTGGGTTGGTATAATCTACTGGCGGCTAGTCGCGATGCCATGCATCCAAGCGAAGTGAGGAGGCTTAGGATTTGGTTGTGTTGGTGTCTTTCAATGCAGGCCGATCACCAACTCCATCATTGCAGATCTTGTCTGAAGAGAGACTTCCGAGGTCAGGAAGGGCGGGGGCCGAAGAAGCCTAGAAGCCTAGTCTGGAGTTGAGGTCTGGATGAGAAGCTTGATAGCCACCCTTCCCAGCCCGATCACGGGGCCTATGTTTAGGTGGCTAGACAACAAGGGCCGTGAGTGAACAGCAAAAACACAAGGCCCGTTCAAGACCGATGCGGAGCAGGGTCTGAGGAGCGGAGCTCTCGAGTCGATGCATAACAGACAGACCCAGACCACTCAAGAGCTGCTTCAACGATAAATGCAAAACTTCCCCACGTTCCAAGATAGGAGGCTTCTGGTAGGTATTCTGTGACCTAATATCTTGACAGACAACGATCCGCTCGCACTGGCGTAGGAAACTTCTAGCTCGAGGCGTCCTAAGACCTGGCAGTAACGATGAGTGAACCATGTTGCTGGGGTGGATTGGGTCAGTCAGATACAAGGAGCATCATATTCGCCGGGCCTCCCACTGATATGACCCCTAGAATATTTGCATCTTAGTCTCTTTCTCGACTACGGGTGTCAAGGGCGTGGTTGTATGCTCAGCTGTTGTGCAGAGTAATTAGGAGCAAGCGATATTGGCAAGGAGATATTCCCGTTACCTGACTGACAGTTTTTTGAGAGGTGAATGTCTAGCTTTGCATCGAATACGAGACGAGATGCAAACGGGTCCCGGGTAAGTCAAAGAACGAACACGCAGAAATGGGCAGCCACCAATCATGTCCGGCTAACAACTACCAATAATCAATTTATTAGGCGGGCAGACGAGGAAAACAAGGGTCCAATCATTCCCGGGGCATTCATTCCCCATGTCAGGCGATGAGGTGTTCCTCGGAGCGCTCCGACCTGAGGCAAGACCAGACGGACGGCAAGCAGGGCTTATCTCGATGGGGTTCTAGACGGCGACCTCACATAAACATTCCGAGATATGAACGTCAGTGGCCCGTCCGTGATCTGACGACCCGAATTTTGGCGAAAAACCATTGCTCATGATTTGATGTTTGCCTTTAGTAACCAATTTCAAGATTCGACAGTGACGCCGAGAAGCAAAGTTGGCGTTGATCAGTCTAGAAGACCCCTGATTCATGTGGTAGGGCAGAGGTTTAGCGCCATGAGATCGGACTGGCTGCGGCATGGCGTTTATACCAATGAACATTGTTGTGCCGCCTTGGCCGCAAAATGCCACCAATGTTACGTCGCTCTGCGGCATCACGAAGCTTATAAATATCCCGTCATGCCCTTTCAGGGCAGTCACGGGAGATCTAGGAATTCGAGCCAGAGATGGATGGTAAGTAATCATTTGTCTTTATCTATTCACAAACTACCTACCTTATGGGAAAAGACATGCTGGCGTTGCATCATAAGAAGGGCGCTGAAGACCTGCTTACGGAGAGGCCTATACTCAGCTCTGTAACATTAGAAATCAGATCAGCCCAGCAAAGTTGAATTCATCTAAACATTGACAAGAACTGTTCCAAAAATCTCTCAAAGCAAATATCCTCGGAGTTGAACTTACTTACAGTTTTTGGTTCATTCGGCGACTCGGGCATAGTTCGGTGACTGCTTGCCCCGGACGACTTCGGAAGAATCTGACATCATATAGGTATCATCTTGGAGAAAAAAGGTACATTCGGTCGTGAAAAGGTATTGGCATTTATATACGCCAGGACAGGTAAAAAAGGGATCCCAAGAATCTCGTTAAAGACTCACCGATAACAGAAAACACCATTTACTCAAATATCGAAAACGATACGAATCATCACGACATTGATACATCAATCTCAGCTCATTTTTACGCAACATCTAGGTACCTCGATCGATACTGAAACTTAGCTCTTGTTCAATTGACCCACACTGGGTTTAAACCACGCTGCAACCCACCTCGTTCGGTTTCCTGAGTCCCTCATCATACCACTCTCGCCGTCAACTTTGCGCCAC
The DNA here is from genome assembly GCA_033439405.1 of Fusarium sp. NFCCI 5145. Taxonomy (NCBI): domain Eukaryota; kingdom Fungi; phylum Ascomycota; class Sordariomycetes; order Hypocreales; family Nectriaceae; genus Fusarium; species Fusarium sp. NFCCI 5145. The sequence continues at coordinate 232,663 of JAWDHB010000468.1, forward strand.
AAGATAAATCCCATTTCTACAAATCTCTCGCCTTTCCCACGGCCGTCTTCCTCAAAACCCACTCCACACCTACCGCTCTCGTTACCAATCGCAATCATGAAGATTCTCACAAAGGAAGAAGAGGAAGCGCACTATTCGGCCGTTGTCAAGGGCGGCCTCGTTGGAGGCAGTGTTGGTCTCGCCGTCGGCGTTGGAGGTGTTATCTTCGCCTCGAAACGATATCCTGCTTTCCGCGGACTCACAATCCCCTTCAGAACCTTCCTCGTCACATCCGCCGGTACCTTTGGCGCCATCATCAATGCCGATCGCTGGTCCATGGATTTCCAGAAGAAGCAGAACCCCATGAACTTTTACGAGGACCAGACTCAGCGCGCCCAGCAGATTGTTCGAGAGAATCAGACCACATGGGAGCGCTTTATGGAGTACGGCAAGGAGAACCGTTACTCCATCGTATTTGTCTCATGGCTTGCATCCATGGGTGTGGCTTTTGCGCTCGTCAGTCGCTCACCCATGAACACGGCCAACAAGGTCGTCCAGGCCCGTGTGTACGCTCAGGGTCTGACTCTCGCGGTTCTCATCATCTCAGCTGTCTTTGAGATGAACGACGCCAAGAAGGGTGAGGGTCGCTGGCAGACTGTTATGGTGGTCGATCCCAACGACCCCGAGCACAAGCGTCTCATCGAGAAGAAGATTCACAAAGAGGAGTATGAGGGCCAGGACCTCTGGAAGGGTAAGTTTTGTGGTTTCTGCGAGAGAAAATGCGAGACTAACTGGTCTAATAGATATGGTTGCTGCTGAGGAGCGACGATTAGCCGCCAAGAAGCAGGCTGATAGCAAGGTTTAAATAATGACTATTTGCACCCAAATAACGAACCTACTCAACATCAACAATATTCCTCGACACACATCATTAATAACACATTCAACCGAGCCGATATCCAAAGCGGGAGAGGAGGGACAAAATTTGTATACTCAGGGCGGAATGAACACGAGTTTCACGAAGCATCGAGCTAGGGAGAAAGGAGATGGTTATTGTCATCTGAATAATCATTTACACCAAAATGCCTTTTTTTTAATAGTATATTTCTACACTGCATAGATCGGGCGGCGGGGTGATAACTTGTAGTAACAGCCTCCTTAAAAGTTGGACAGGAGCATGTCTTGGTTCGGGTTTGCACTGCTTGCTTCTATTGTATTATAGTTAGCCATGATAGTAAGATTTCACCATTGACAAGATCAGAAAAATGGATATACGAAGTTCATGTGAAGATGACCCAGCATCTCATTCTTCTAGACTAAACAAAAGATCTGCACTGTCGGCTCCCTGCTAACCCTCTTTCGAAGGATCCAGATGACCCTGTAACAACAAATCAATTAGTAAGTACACTGACATATCCAAAAGAGCTTTAACAGCTTATGTCCTTAGACTTCAATAGTAAAATGGCTGATTTGCGAGTAGTATGCATGAACAGCTAGCTCCAACAGCATAACATCGCCATATACCTCGCTTCCATCAAACCCGCCGATAACGATGAGTCGGCTATCATATAATACTGTCCCGTGATAGCCGCGGCCAGAAGGCGCTTTTCCATAAACTCGGCGTCTGTCCCATGCCATTGTGACCAGGTTTAATAGCAGGACGTCGTTGGAGTATTCGCTTCCATCATGGCCACCAATGACAAAAAGATAGGAACCGACTATGGTGGCCGTGTGCGATAAACGGCGGAACGCAATGGGGATAGGAACAGCTCTCCATAATTGCGCGTCAACGTCGTAAACCCAAACATCGTCAAAGCACTCGCCGCCGTCGGAACCTCCAAAGATGATGAGCTTGCTGCCTACCATATTGGCTGTATGGTAGCCCCTTGCCTTGGGACGATAATCTTTTGAACCAGGACTTGACTTATCAGAACTTGATACTAATCGCCATGACATTTTGTTGACATCGGCAACATCTAATCGCCAGATATCGTTCAGGGCTCGGACTCCATCGCCACCGCCAAACACGTAAATGCCGTTCTTGTATAGACAGGCCGTATGCGCTCTCCGTTTTGATGGCATTTTATCTCCTATGATTCGTGGTTTTGTCCACCGAAAGTTTGTCGTATCCAAGACATAGACATCGTTATAATACTCTGGGCCGTCACCTCCGCCAAACACGATGAGCTTCTTGCCTACAGCCGTACATGTCATGGCTCTAAGGGGAACAGGTATGTCACCAACGACATAAGGTATAGACCAATGGAAAGAATCTGCATCCAACACATAGAGATCATTGAAGCACGTTCGTGAGTCGCAACCGCCAAATACGTAAACGTTTGAGCCAATGATTGTCGTTGTATGCGCTCGTAATGAGGTGTGAGGAGAACCCGACACTGGCGCCTTGGACCAGTACATGCCTGATGCTGGGGCCACGTCAACGTTTGGAGCCGTCCGGGGGTCTGGAAGCGAGGGAAATGCTGTATATTCATCCTGGTGTATGCGAGATCTGTGTGATGCGTATCTCGCGGTCGCCTGTGCAGTGGTTCTGCTAGTTATCGCGGATGTCGACCTTGAAGCAGTAGGCCGCCGTGTATTTTTATCCCCCTCGCTCGAGGCATCGCCAGCGCTGGCTGAGAATGAATGCGGCGGCTTGTGGGCTGTTTTCGGGCCAGAGGTCCCTTGTGAGGCGGTTTGTGATGCAGATTGAGAGCGTTGCCGGATAGAAAGATCGGAGGGTTTTCGACGGTTCGCTTGTATACTTTTGCTGGCAAGGTGTCCTGGTGTATGGCTCCTAGGTAAAGGCATCTGATCGCTGGACTCGTCATCGTCGTCGGAATCGTCGTCCACAAAGCTGGGCCTTGGGGCTGTGGGTGCCGGAGCAGGTGATCGTTGTTGTTGTTGTTGTTGCTGCTGCTGCTGCTGCTGAGAACTCCTTGTCTGGAGCAGCGACTTATCGGGAGACCTCCTCGGATCCGCCATTACTGTGTAGGTCCTTCTTCATTGCCTGAACCAGGCGTTGAGCTTGTAACTTGAGGTGGGGGAAGAGGTGGAAGGGCGGAGAGCAACAATATTGGTATGAATGAATGAATAAGATGTGATAAAAGGCATCCAGACAAGTACAAATCGGATTGGCGTTGTGCCAAGGGCGGTAAGGCGAGGGAGCGGCGCGCGGGTTGTTGATGGTGATAGTATAGGAATGATGTCGAAGGGTAGGTTAGGTAGGTAGGCAGGGATTGTGCAACGTTGGAGCTCCACTGGGGTCGAGTCGATTGCCGTCTACCTTAGTACCTACAGGCACAGTATCTTGGTACTAACCTAACCTCCATTGGATATCAAGTAAAAGTACCTGAGTACCTTTTGGCTACTGTTGCTCCTGATATTGGTGCACTTGAGTGGGACTTAGCCCCTATCTTGACTGCGGAGAGCAGGCTTACAGGTGCTGAAAGTATTCAGTCCAGTACTTTTGTCAATCGCTGACCTCATAAGTACTAGGTAAGTACCTAGGTAAGGTACCAAGGTACCCGCTGTATCCGTAGTAGGTAGTCTAGATCGGAAATGATAGACCCCAGGAAATCTTAGTGCAGACCATCAAATCGAGGATTTTTTCCTATGTACGTTTGAAAGTTTGAAAGGATCCCGTATTTGACGATTGATCTTTTTTAACAGGAGCAAACACTAAGACAACACTGCCAATTTTATATTTCATATTCTCTTGTCGTCAGTGCCAAAGGTAAGCGCAAGTACACGCACTGTTTACCTAACAAAGCGAGAAAGACTGTCACACAGCGCTCCTCCCTTCCTCACCTCTTATATTCATTCACCCAGCTCATACATCGTTCACTCATTTTCATGATTTCGTCTTTGAAATTTTTACACCTCCCCTCCAAACAATTCTTTTAAGTGGTTAATCGACCTCAGAATCTCACTACTCACCAGTGTATCAACATGAGTGAACAACCCGACGCCCAGATGGGTGGCTTCTCTCTAGGCCATGAGCATGTTGAGGTCGCAGCATATGCCAACAATATTGCAGCCACTAGTAGTGAAGAGGAGCGCGCTTCGAAGAGAATTAAGATGAACGATTCGATTCCTTCTCAGTCTGTGCCAGGAGAAGATCTGCATGATGCGCCTGCTACCAAGGAGAATAGAAGCACCGCAAGTGGTGACAAGGAGGATGAGGCCCCAGAGTCAAAGTCGGGCCTAAAGTCAGAGCATGTCGATGGGCGTACCAAGGGAATTGCCCCCATCAAGAAAGAGTGAGCCTTTAAAAGAAACGGTAGGCATAAGATAGGCTGACAAAGTCAAAGGTATCTCGTCGACATGTCAGCGCAGAAGGATATATCCAACGATGCTGTAAACGACGATGACGCAGCTGAGGCACGCGGTAACGTCGAAGGAAACGTTGAACATGGCGACCGAAAGGGGAGCAAAGGCAAGAAGGAAAAGAAGAAGAAGAAGGGTCAAAACACAGAGCGTGACTTTGGCAAATTTGATGATGCTTTCCGTCTCTGCAATAGCCGAGCCTTCTATCCTGAGTTCTCTCCCAGAGAGTGCAAGTTCGGTGACCGATGCAGACTCTGCCATGACATCCGAAAGTATCTTGAAGAGGGACGCCGAGGCGACGTTGAGACTTTTGAGGGAAAATGCCCCGTGTTTGGAGCCCATGGCCATTGCCCCTCAGGCTGGAAGTGCCGCTTCGTCAAGAGTCATATGAAGGAGATCGAGCACGAGGACGGTCGAAAGGAGTTGGTGCTCATCAGCACATCCGCCAACGGTGGCGAAAATGGCGAGCCCAACGATGAAGGGTCCGAGGAGCAGAGACCTGCTATTTTCAACATCGTTGGCATGGACAAGAAGATTGACCTCAATCGCAAGCGGACTGACTTCACACGATCTGACCAGTACATCACTTGGCTCAATAAGGAAGCCAAGTTGAGCGAGGAGTTCATGAATCGTCGCAAGAATCAATCCACCGAGGGTATCGAGGATCTTCGTGCTCGCTTTGTCGAAGCTCCTTTCAGGCCCTCTGAGAAGCGCAGTCTCTACTTCGGCCCTGAGACTCCCACTCTGGCACCACTCACTACGCAAGGAAACCTACCCTTTCGCCGGCTCTGTGTTGAGCTTGGTGCGCAGCTCACCTACTCGGAGATGGCCCTCAGTATGCCTCTCATTCAAGGAACGAAGGCCGATTGGACACTTCTCAAGGCTCACGAGTCTGAACTCACTCCTCCCAAGTTCAACCCAGGCTCTATACCTATCTTTGACGACTACGATCATTCCAAGGACATCAAGTTTGGTGCTCAGATCTCTGGAAACAACCATTGGGTCGTCACCAAGGCCGCGGACGTCCTAAACCGCTACTGCCCTCACCTTCGCCTCATCGATCTTAACTGTGGTTGCCCAATTGATATGGTCTTCAAGTCTGGCGGTGGATCGGCACTTCTCGAGAACTCGGGCAAGTTGGAGCGTATGATTCGAGGCATGAACGCTGTGTCAGGAGAGGTTCCTATCACCGCCAAGATCCGCACTGGTATCCGAAACTCTCGGCCTACAGCCACCCAGCTTATTGGAAAACTTGCTTTCGGCGCACGAGAGCACCGTGAGCGTCTTGGTGCTCCTGGATGTGCAGCTCTCACTCTGCACGGACGCAGCCGTGAGCAACGATACACCAAGAAAGCCGATTGGAGCTACATCAGCGAGTGTGCCGCGCTCATCAAGACTTACAACAAGGAGAAGGATGCACTGGCTGACACAATCGCCGAGCCCGACGCCAGCAGCCTACCTAACGCTAAGGATGGCCGTATGTACTTCCTTGGCAACGGTGACTGCTACTCGCACGTCGAATATTATGAACACATTGAGAAGGCTCGCGTCGATACCGTGATGATTGGCCGTGGTGCCCTCATCAAGCCCTGGCTATTCGAGGAGATTGAGAAGGGCCAGTACCTTGACAAGTCGTCCAGCGAGCGTCTCCGCTACATTGAAAAATTTGTGCGCTACGGTCTTGACGCCTGGGGTTCTGATGAGCTAGGTATCGGCTTCACCCGCCGTTTCCTTCTCGAGTGGCTCAGCTTTACCCATCGCTATGTTCCCATTGGCTTGTTGGAGCATCTTCCTCCTTGTCTCAATGACCGGCCGCCCAAGTACGAGGGTCGCGATGAGATGGAGACACTTATGGCGTCGAACAACTTCAGGGACTGGATCAAGATCAGGTATGTCGCAGGTTTCCCATTAAAGTGCAAGTAGATTTTCACTATCCAACGACGAACTAACTATGTATTCACAGTGAGATGTTCCTCGGACCCGTCCACCCGACGTTCAAGTTTCAGCCCAAGCACAAGTCCAACGCGTATGAGGCCGAGGGTTAAACAAGAAAGCATTGAAAGGCGAGTGGCATAAGGGACATGAAAAATACTGTTTGAAGTGAAATGTGGTCTATCTTGGTACTCGTGCTCATATTTACTATGTCTGGGGGGGTCCAGCTGGAGATTAGAGCATGGTGTGAATGGCACCAGTGAGGGACCCGAGAAGGGTTCCTAATTGTAGAAGAAAGCGGAGATACCTCCGAAGCTTGTCCCATCAACCAGGAAGGCATAATATACATAGTAGTTAACTTCTGTCATATTTGTAAGAATAACTGCAGAGATTCTAGCTCAGTACAATCAGGTATATGTGTCCTATCGTGCCATCCGACTGCCCCTGTTCACCACGTTGACCTTGATACACAAACCCCTTCTTGGAATATGCAGCTAAGAACTACATCCTCGCTCGTTTTATGAAGTCCAAATAGGAAGTGTGCTATACGCATATGCCACGTGATAGATGAGCTGACTGGGGTGATGAATATGTTGGTTCATATACTCACGCATGCCAAGTCACTATCCGTAGATGCAAATCATATACTAAACTAGTGCCACGATCCAATAGCCAGCTTGAGGCGGGATATTGACCGTGTTTTCGAAGTATGGAGTCTACACTGATGAACTAGCCGAATCCTTTCAGTTTGACAGCTTCGGCTTTCAAGGCCCGAGCTCTCAAGATTGTTTGCTGCCATTCTCAGTTTATATTCCTATGGCAGCACCCAGAAGGTTCATTAGACAATGGATATCTCACCCCAGTTCGCGTTGGGGCAAGCACATCTTCTCACTTCAAACACTAACATCATATCCAGACAATTAGGTAGCAATACAACGCTGATCAAGCTCTATTCCATGGCTCGATGAGTGAATGTATTTAATATGTATCTTGACGGGATGTATACCTCCCTAGGTATCGCAAGACTTGACAAAACCGAACGCTAGGAACTACTAATATATGTGTGAAACCCAACAACTCCGTGATGACTTTTGTAATCCAATCACCAAATGCACCTTTGCAATATTCCAGTCAGAATCGTACACCTGTCGTCTTCATGTGTAATTATCGACGTTTCCAATGCCATTGCCAACACCTTCTATGAGTAGAAGTGGCTCCTCTGCATGCCGTCAGCCGAGGCATACTCGTTCTTGCTATCTTCGGGGCGAGCAATTGAGCTTGTCAGGGAGTTGGTACGACTGCTCTCGCTAGGTGCGGCCTTGATCTGCTTGGGCTCTTGTACCGGACGCTTTATGATTTCGAGGTAGGTAGAGGGAAGATAGCCTTGGCGACCATCGCGGGATCGGCACTGCCACCACTCGCTAGGATTTCCAGAGGGGTCATTCTTGCTGAGGACGGCGACAAGGTCACCCTTGCGAGCCTCAAGCTCCATACCAGTGTTGGGCTGAGGAAGGAAGTCGAAGGTTAGTCGGCAGAACTCCAGTTTGGATGGGTCGACGGGCTGCTGTGATTCCATGGCCTGTGCCTGGAGACGCTTTTGCTCCTGTTCTTGGGAAGCGGCAAGTGTCCTAATCATCTTGGACATGAGATAAGGAATGCCGAAGGCAGCCAAAACGAAGAAGAGGAGAGGCTTCTTGCTAGCCTTGGCAGGTAGGGGGTTGCCATCAGGTCCAACGCTGCGGCCCTCAAATCGAGCAAAGGCAGCTGGGGTGAGTGCGGTCGCATCAGCAGGTGGCGGTCGGCCAGTAATCTTGGCAATCAATGTCCGAATCCATCGCATCAGGGTGAAAATGCCCAACACTGAACCCAGAGTGTCCCTCAAGTTACCAAATTGCTCAGCCACAGAGACCATAGCTAAGAATTATTAGCAACAACTTCTTGTCGTAAATCATTACAAGGAACTTACCAAAGAAGCTAGAATGGGTAGCCATATAGGTGCTCTCAAGCATCTGGGCGAAACCGCCAAAGGCCGTGACAATGCCCTCGAGCATTTGGAAGGTAGCCTGAGTACTGTTGTTGAAGGTATTCGTCAAGCTGTTCTGGTCGCCAGGCATTCCCATGCCACCGCCATACATGCCACCGCCCATACCGCCATACATGCCCCCTCCATAACCGCCGTATCCTCCTCCATACATGCTACCGTAACCACCGCCATAACCACCCATTCCAAAACGCGAGTAGGGGCTCGAGTAGGGCGATGAATAGGCGCCGCCCATTGAGCTATACGGCGAGGTATTCATCCGGCTGTAGTTGGCAGCGTTCTGGTTGACGGTGGACGTGAGAGAAGAAGGGCGATTGGGAAGTGGAGGAGCGGCAGATGAATCGGTGGTTGATGCGGCGGTTCCAAGGACTGAGGGCGAGATAGACGAAGTGGCTAGGGGTCAGGATGGTGAGCAGGCGAGCGCTTAGAGGCGGAGAGTCAAGTGAAGGTGGTTGGCACGGAACACGAGGAGAGGGATGAGGAAGAAAGGAATTGATGATCGCGACTTACCAGCGGTCGTAGCCGCGCCAGGTTGCTCCCAGGGTTTAGGCGGAGAGGCCATGATGTCTGATTGTTATCGCGAGGAAGGGTTCAGGAGCCGGGCTCGGACAATGGAGTACCGAATAACGGTATTGTAGTGCCACAGTTCAAATCGCCTAATCTATTGAGCCTCCTACTACGTAGTGGTAAAGTAGAATCGGCTTGGTCGCTGGCCACTCCTCGTGACGTTTGGTGGTGGACCTCGGGATATGTACCGGACGCAAGATCGGAGACTGACTCCGTGATTATATGCAACCCCAGTTAGCGTTGCCGTGGCGCGCGGGGACAACGGAGTTGCCTCGGGATGCGGGAAAAAGTGCTGCCGAGTGTGAGGATAGAGTCGTGGGCGTCGCTCTCTCGAGAATTAAAGGCGCGCGGTGTTGGTGCTCGCGACAGGCGTGGGCGTGGAGGCGATAAGAAGGAGGAGAGAGACGAGAATGTCGTCGAGGAAAAGACGAGAAAGATGGACTTGATTAGAGATAAAAAGGAGTGGGTCCTCACTTAACCTAGGTAGGCTTGAAAGCAGGCGCGTTCAAGTTAAAAGGGAAGAAAAATCCGGGGGCGACACAGGGACCGAACCACAAACCAGACCTCGGCAGACTAACAGACAAGGTCCCGCCCACTCTCATCGTTTTTACCTTTTGGGGAAATAGACGACTCGTGAAGAGGGGCGCACGCTTTTGGAGTTTCCGGTGATTGTAGATGGCATGATATTTGCCTGATGAACTTTCTGCGTAGGTAGGTAAGTAGGTATATCTCATACTCTTATAATTACAAAACTTTGACTGGTCTGTTCGATTATTCTGATCACGAAACAAGATTATCGTATTCTCTGTTGAACCCGTTTGTGCCTTGTCGTCCGTTATAACCGATCAACAGTTTCCATGTGACGCTGATGCTTTCCGGTTTCGCCACAAGCCATTGGTGTTCCCACCAGTAGTTCCCAAGGACTAGCGGACGTCAATTCAATGCACCTACCCTGCACTTCACCGAGGTGGAAGCCACGGGATAGTTGAATATACCAGGTGGCTATCATGGCTATATTAGGCCTTGTTAAAATTCTCATACATTATCATGGAACCCCATTCGTCCTTTTCGTTACCAAAGATCTTCCGGTAGAGTAATACGTATTATCTGTATCCAGTCTGTTCATATTAGCATATCAGCACATGTTCAACTAAGCACAACAACTTAGAAATAAGGAAGACAGAAGGCTTTTACCAATAAGCCTACAGCCTATAAAGAATATCGATAACGTTAGACGTAAACTTGAGATTTCCTACCCCAAACCAGCATAGAGAGGACAAATAGAGCAATAAGGCTGCCCCCCCCCTGCCTTACCTAAGAAGGTAAGGTAGGTAGATACAAACAGTTGCATGTCTATCGAATTAGTTAAGTGTTTGAGAGTTCATCATGGCTCAACACAAACCCGATCACAAGAATAAACAAAAGATACGATGGCTGGAAAACGACCACAAAGTGCAGGCCTCATCTCAAATCCATCCATTAAGAAACGAAATCTTGAATGGACTTCATGTCCAGTGACAGATCCGGACTGTATGTCAGCAGTTGACCACCTCTCCAAGAACATAGCAATTCCGTCACCACTGTCAATACCACAGTATGCCTCGCTGTACACTGCAAATACCGAAAGTCCCGAGGGTGCTCACTTTGTCATTCATCAGCGTGACCATCCCATTACCCACACGCACTATGGCCTCTTCCCCAAGAGAACAGAACCAACACCAGAATAGAACCATCTTATAGAGACCACTTCCGTCCATACAGACTCTCTTCTTATATGGGACACGGGAACGTGTAGCATTCTCCCCCGTAAAAGGAAGCACTCCCCATCTCCACCTACTGATCCACCTTCACCACCGTCTTCGCCATCTTCATCCTCCACGTTAACACAACAAACTCTTCTGCATGCAGCTTTTCGAAATCGTAAGATAAGCATCCGCCTACACGGATCGCGCTTAACAGACCCTTATGTTTTGAATCTCCGTCTCGCTAGGTTAGAAGATATGGCTAGTAGAGTGAGAAGTGGGAGGACACATCGCAAACGACGGCATCACGGTGTTCGGACGCAGGCGCAACATGAGACGAGTGATGAGGATGAGTTTGAAAATGATGAAAGCGAATATATCCCTGCAAACCTCAACACAGATACCAACACAGAGAACCTCTCCACCATAGAGCATGGGATACGTGAGCTCGAAGACGAACAGGTCAGCCGAACAAATGTATACTTAGTTAGGGGCTTCCAATACAATCGATAGTGTATATCAACGAGGGTGGTACCTTTCACTTGATCGACCGGCTTGTGGCTTCGTGGAAAAGAGAACCAAGGGCCGTGCAGTCTGGGAACACGATGACTCTGAAAAGACTGCAAGCAAAAGATCAGAGAGTGGACGCTTGTCATACCCATTCTATGCCCGTGGAGTTGATCATGAGAGGAGTGTGGTGACAGAGCGGCAAGGAGCCGATATTCTCAGATATGAGGGAGTCAGTAAGTTGATTCAACGCAAATATTGGAAGCCTGTGCTGAACCAGGACTCCTTGAAATTAAACACTGGTAGGACAAAGAAGCTTCACTATCAAAATTCATTGTATAAACTACATAATACCTAGGCATATGCCATACTCCCATTTTGCCATCTTGGTGCATGGCTGTAAAGCTCGTCTACCCGAAGATCCCATCCCACAGGTTGACTAGGGCAACTGCCCAGCCTTAAAATCTTAGATAAATCAATCCGTCTCGAACACTCGTCAAACGCCATTCCATGCTTGCTAAATCGCGGATCCCCATGTCCCATGGAGGCTGAGCCATTCCAATCCGAACACTGCCAAAGGGAAAGAAAAAAACAAAAAACAAAAAACAAAAAAACACACACTTTTGAAATAGCAGTATTACACTCCTTTGCATTGACATTGACCTAACTCTTGGGTTCTACAAGGGTCGGTGCAATTCGCCTTTTCTTCGACTCCTTGCCTTCTTCTTTCTCACCCTCGCTCGCATCGCGCTTGGTGCCTGCAACACTACCAGTGGCACTTCGAGGTGTCTCGGGAGGTGTTGTCAGTGGCACCCCGGTTACCTTGCCCGAGTTTGCTGCGACAATGCCTGGAACGTTGCCCGAAATAAGAGTTGGGTTGGTGACTACGCCGGAAGCAGGGACAGTACTAGCTTGTGTAGTGATTGTCGCAATCGAAGATGTCGAATTTGATCTCGTAGGAGACGAGGGACGTTGAGAAATAAGTGATGCCGACTGAGGGGGCGAGGGAGCAGTGAATGAGCTCGCCGAGTTCCGATGGTGGTGATGTGAGCCATTAGGAAAGGGCGAAGGGGGTGCAAAGGCGGTCGTGGGTGTGGGCATGGGAGTACTTTGGTTAGATGAGGCGGCTGTTTGTGACTTGGGTGGACCAATTTCACCCTTGTAGACTTCACCTAGTTCTCCAGCTGCAAAGGACAAGGTGGAACAGAACCCATCAGAGGAGGAGATCATTAGAGTCAGACCATCGCTCGACCTAGTTGATTTGTTAGTACAATTCCATATTTTCGAAAAGGGGTTGACTGTACCATGCAAGATCAGTGAAGGTAGCGCAGTGGAGATTGCTGACAACACAGATTGGAGTCTTTTGTTGAGTGTCGTAGAGAAGAACTGAGTCCTGGGTGGCCACCGCGTAGACCATGCGATAAGGAAGGGAAAATGTAGGCTTGGGCCCTGGAGTAGTCGAAGCCGTATCCGAACCAGATGTCTTCGAGTCAGATGTGGTTGATGGCGGAGGAGGTGGATCCATGACAGAAGGAGCTGGCGACGGCTTCGAAAGAGGCTCTGGAAGAGATGGTATGGGCTCCTCCGAGGACGATGTGTCAATAGTTATGCTCCTTGTGACAGGCGGAGACTGGCGTAGTGTGTAGAATATTGGGGAACACTTGACCACGACCGAGGGTTTCTTGTGGCCCGGCAGATGGGCAATTGGGGGCTTGTTTATGCCACCACGTGTGTAGATGTAGACTGTGTTGATAACTTCGTAAGTTGGCTTCGCGTCTCTCTCAGATTGGTGTTGGTTTTGGTATTGTCCAGATGGAGTCAACAGCAAGCTGCCATCTGGTGTAAATGTAAGTCGTCGGAAAAAGGACGTCAGAGTTTCGTTGGCGTAGAGGTTGGCGTTCTTCATTCCCAAGCCACTGCTCAAAGTCGATGATGGTTTTGGTGAAGGGTCCATAGGCATGACAGCAGGCAAAGGCATAGACGGCGCTGGTGATACAGATCGTCGGGAGGAAAAAGAAGATCGACGGCTATGGCTAACGACACTGGGAGGATTCATGGGGAGCGCGAACGAAGTGGGAGTGCCTGGTGCAGAAGGCACAGGTGACCCGATAGAAGGTGCTGAATCGAGAACGGCGAGCGACGAACGATGGCCAAAATCGGGAGGAGCAGGGCTGCTGGAGGAAATTCGTCGAGGAGGAAGGTCGGCTTTGATATGGCTGGCAAGTCGAGGGGTCTTGTCATCTTGGCTGAGGGTATATTGCCCATCTTTCGTCTTTAGAGAGTAGATATGAACCGATCGATCGGAAGACTGCGTCGCGATATACTCGTTGAGAGGATCCCAGGTGACGCCCTGCACATAATGGCTGTGTTCAGCGATCTGGCGCACGAGTGTTCCTGTTACTTGGGTTAGAAGCTGTTAGGCATCGGGTCGTTGGTAGTATCCTGACCTGTCTGAGCGTTGTAGATTCGAGCAATGTTATCCATGCTGCCAATTATAAAATACACGCCGTCAGGAGACCAGGCCAAGTCATAGATCTCGGCACCGCTGGATCGACACATATGTTTTGCCCTCCATGACTCCTTGTCTTCTGGGGCGTCCGATCCAAATGCTGTCTGGGGCGTCTCGCTTGGTACCCAGAGAATCACGTTGCCGTCGTCGCCTGCAGAAGCCAGAAGCTCGCCTGGAGAGGGGGTTATTAGCAAAGAAGGAAATGAGGGCAGAGCAAAAACCAACCCTTGGGTGCCCACCGAACGACGTTGACGGCCTGGTTGTGCTTGGAAAGAGTTGAAAGATACTCGACCTTACGGTCCTCTCCATCGACCTGAACCTTCCATATTCTGATATGATTATCACCACCAGCTGTTGCTAAACGTCCCTTTCCAGACGGTTCGAAGTGAGCTGAGTAGACGGGGGCGTTCTGGTCGTGCCAATTGATGATGAGAGGAGCGGCTTTCATCGCGATGAAATGTTTGGGTGATCAGAATGGAATGGAAGCTGCATAGGTAAGGTAGGAAGAAGCCTTTATGAGGCTGTGGGAGAAGAGACTGAAGAGCCCTGTTACTCCCACGTTCGAATAAGAACGAGATTGACGGTCGAAGGTGAAAATGGGACACGGGTTAGGGTTGATATCGAAAAGAAGAAAAGAGGGCGAAAGTGGACTCTGAATAATTATTCGATGTTGTCGGTAGTGATGAAATTGGCAACCGGTAGTGCCAAAAGTAGAGCAGAGTATCCGTAACAGCGGGTGAGGTTGGATGGTGGAGAGTAGAGCTCCAGGCTGGAGCTGGTGTGGACCTCTGGAAGTCTTTGATTAGGTAGACGCCGGGCAAGCTGCTGTAGGGGCTAAGGGGAAGAGCACCAAACGTCGATAGACGAAGTTGAGTGTTGGGGATTGTTTTGGTACCGCTACGAAAAAAAAGGGAGACGGAGAGAATGGAAAGAGAAAAGGGACGAAGCGGAAGTGAGCGAGTGGAAAAGAGGAGACAAACGATTGAGGTTTATTCCGGCGATGTCCACGGGTAACTTAGAGGCCTCGCATCACTTTCATGTCACTGTCACTTCCACTTCTTACACTCCCAGCCACAAGGAACAAGGCACAGGGCGTTTTGGCGTTCCTTCAGGCGTGTTACCAGTTACCAACCTTGGACTAACATACCCAAGCTAAAGCATGCAAGCTGTATGTGAACGGATTGGATAGTTTTACCTAGCAGAGGTTAAGTTGCGGCGGACGCGCGGGCGATCACACACATGGGGGATGGATCAAATGGATCCAATGGCGAACAACATCCAATTCATGGATGGATGCATGTCACGAGGGGCCAACGCACCAGATCAAGATCCATCTTCTCTTGGCCGCTCTACGGGTACGGATACTGTACGGATAGTAACGAAGGAATTCCCAGTGGTGGAGGTCCAAGGCAGGCAGTTAGTTACATACTGTATCCGTACACCACAGCCAAGCACTACAGTACACCAAGAGATTTAGTTTGCCTTGCCGAGTATAATTTAGGCCTGTTGTCAGCGTAGTTACGTAGTAAAGTGGTTGTCAGAGCGGCTGCATTGTCTGCTAGGGACTCTGCTGGGGTCCTATGGACGGTTTATCAGGTGGTGATGAGACTGAGACGAGCGAAGTACCAAACGAAATGGGGGCCAAAGCCCATCAGCCCAGAAACGAGGCGAGTACAGCGAAAGTGATTCATCAAACAAAGCAGAAACAAAAGTTTATTAGTTAATACTCCCTTGATTCTGTTACCTTGCCTGAATCGAAGTTGACCCACTGTAGGTATATGGAAACATTATGCATACCTATACTTACCAGGTAGGCAGGTGACATGGAGGTCACAGAAATCACTCGCTGTACTGTAGACAGGTTGGCTGTTGGCAGCACCAAGTGTTGTGTAAAACAAGTGCTTTGATTCCGGTTGGTTGACTTGATCACTTATCCCTTCCAATATGTGGAGTTGATTCCGCATAATCACGCCCCTTGCCGTTCTTTCAAAGGCACCTGGGTTCTTAAATATGTAAGGGCATACTCTGTAGGTAAAGTAAACAAACGGCCTGTTGTTAGCTGATCAGTGAGTTATCAATGGATATCGTGCCAACATTCAACATGCTAAGTGGGGAAGGTGCCGCGGGGAAAAAGCCAACAACCAGCCGCCTGAGCCAGCATCATGGTAAGGTAGCCAATCATATTACTCGTCTTGATCATCTGTAGCGCTACTCCAATGGATACCAATCCTGAATCTCAATCACTATGGAGACCACGATGGGTCTTTATTGAGCTGTCAACTTATCAAGGCCCTTGAGTAGTACAAGAGACACGACGTGGTTATCCAGGCCGACCGTTCGTATCAAATAGATTGAACTCTCTAGTTTCCTGAGCCTCGGCGTGGTTAAATACCGAACAGGTCCAGTTCTCGTGAGTTGTAATTTCGTTACTGGTTTCCCCAACTTCCATCTGGGTACATAAAAGTTAGTCTTTAGCTTTCAGCCATATGACAGGACCGTCTATGGGATTGAGTTCAAGGCACAGCAGAGTTATTATTAACCTCCAGCCACACCTCCCTGAAGCAGGGCAGCGGCGTCTTGAACTCGGCAGCATCTTGGTTTGACGAGTGTAATATCGGCATCCGTTCAAACCCGGATCCTTTTTTGTATGCGCGCACCCCTGAGACATCAGCAGGATTTCAGCTTAGATGTCTTTAGACTCTGAAAAGCTCATGAGACTTTAGTCTTTGCTAATATCTGTCAAAACATGCCTAAAATTATAGATACATTTAGCCAAGATTTGAACAGTTATTCACAAAGGTATGCCCCACAAGCTTTACGAAGTCTAGGAGATTCTGTTATGTTTCTTGGTCAACGCTATTGAGACTTGAAATATTAGCCCAGAAACGAGAAGTATTTCCCTAGTGCCTCCAAGTCAGCAATCTGTTATCTCTATGGCTCTTCCAACTATACATGTGGTAATTATACTGAACAATGACAAGATATCAATATAATAATGGCTATAGTATTCAAAAAACACGTGGCCCGGGTTGATTGCCATAAAGCTCTACGAGTGATAAATTCCTTCAGTACTATCACTATCGACATACACTACCCTTTCTCGTCGCCACTACAAGCTTAAAGAGTACATGTTGTACGTGACACATTGTCTTTACGGGATTTCGTGAGGTCATCACCGCCATCAGAGGCTTCCACATCCAAGAAAACTTTGGCATTGCGGAACTGGCGAATAGGAACGCCTCGAATGAACAGGTCATCGATCTCCTCCAACATCTTACCTCCACATTCAGGGATACAAAACCATGAGAACAATAAAGCGAGGAATGAAGTGACTCCGAATATGAAGCCAACTTTAGATCCGAGACCAGCCTGTGACTTGTCGATGAGGTAGGGAATGCTAAACGCAACGGCCCATTGGATCACAATGTTGAATACAGCGCCCACGGCATATGTGAGGTCACGCAGACCGGTCGTAGGAATCTCAGCAGCAATGACGTGTGAGAGTGGTGCCCATCCGAGCGAAAATCCAACGCCGAAAAGGGTGACAGTCGCGACGACACCAGAACGAATGCTTGATGAAGGGCTCTTGATAGTTCCGAGTCCGCCCATGGTCATGAGACTTGCCATCTGGAGAAGGGCTCCGGCTACCATCAGTGGGCTAATGAATTATGTTAGCTGGTAAAGATCTAAAAAAACCGTGTGTTACTAACACTCGTCCTGCCTTGTCCGATAGGAATTGCGTCAGTAACACGGCAATAATGTTGACCGAAGTGTTGACGCACGACATGGCGCAAGGGTTGACCGAGTTCAAGCTCTGGATGAGGATGGTTCCGTATTTGGAAGCGAAATTCTGACCTGTGAGTTGGAGAAAGACGTTGACGCCGATGGTGATCAAAGAACGTTTGAGATTGGCTAAGGCCTTGAATAAGTGTTGTGTTCCTAACACCAGTGGTTGGGTTCGACTTACTACCGCGCCAACAAGTCCATGAAACTGCCATTCTTGATGGTATTGTGAAGGGAATCTCGAATCTGTTGAAATTCGAGCTCGATATCTTCATCTGTATACGCTACGCCCCTTCTCGAAGAAGTCGAAGAGAATTCAGAGCGTCCTCTTGGCGGTCTCGGGCTAAAAGCCAGCGAGGCGACAATGAACTTTAGCAGAGGTCCTTAGCAGGTATGCTGATGTCTGTACCTCAGGAATCCACCAGACAGCGACTGCGAGGATAGAAGGGATCACAAAGAAGAGCCCATATGGGATCTGCCAGGACGCATGCCCCTTGATATCACTAGTACCACGGCAGATGATAGACATGAGGAGACTACCGAACTAGAGCGATTGTTAGCAGAACCACTCGATAGGATAAAAGGGGGTACTTCAAACGAACGAGAAGGCCTGACTGATACGTTCCGACAACAAAGCCACGAGCCTCTGCCGGAACAAGCTCTGATTGCAAGACAGGAACCAGAGCCAGTTCCATTCCAATGTAGACATAAGTGATGATACGGCCGGTGATTGCTTGCGCGCCAGTCTTTGAGGTAATTAAGATGATTGCAGATGCCAAACCCCAGAAACACATAAGAAACATAGCCAGGCGGCGACCAAAACGACGACTGAAGAGGTTACCAAGAACAAGACCAAACACAAAATCAAGGAATTGGACACTGTTCAAAAGAGATAGAAACACCGTCTCGAGAGCATATACGCCCGTAGCCTCATCAAAAGTTCCGAATGGTCTCTTGAAGAAGGGCATTGCTTGAGTGTTGCTGAAGGCAGACTGGTCCATACCGAAGTTGAGCTGTGACAAGGCGATCATGCCGCAAGCATATAGGAGGCGACCATTGAAGCAGGCAAGGAGCCCGCGGGAGCGTTTGATAGGAGTCATCTTTGCGTAGTGTCCAAAGATCAATAGCAGGCCTGGATTCAATATTTGTTTCTGAAGATTTCACACCCGCCTATCTATACATGGTTACTCCTTGTAGCCAGAACATGAAGCTTATAGTCGTCAAAACTGGACCTGATCACGCAAGATAATCTAAGGCGCGATGGAACATGGTGTTGGGCAGTATCCTTGATGTGGCACAACCGTCATCGACGAGTGTAAGTGTCTCCCCGAGGCATGGGCGTAACTCCAGCTTCGGTTAACCGAACCTGGAACTCGATAGTTGTCCATCTATCGTAAAGTCAATGGCATGTTTTAGGGTTCCTCGCATTTCGGGGAGTTCACTTGGTTCTTTTGACAACGCGGGGAGGCGGGCCCGCGTATGCCGGGACAGAGAAGACAGATGTGGGCGGAAGCGGAGCATAACCAGTGAGCGCCGTGGCGGGGCCGTTGGCTGCGTGCAGCTTGAGGAGAAGATCTAGGACGCATTTCTTTGAGGGCTCAGGTTCGAAGCAATCTATTCAACCTATGAGAGTTATTTGTCATTTCTATTTAGGTACTGATAGACGTGGAGATATCCTTGTGAGAGGACCGAGAGAGACGGAGAAGACGCGGATAGACGGATCTAAGTGGATCATCAACACTCTCATTGCCAAGTTTGTATAGCTCGACTGGCAGTGAGGCCCTGCCGACTCCGCACTGTCAATGAGCTCTGCATCCGCAGTGAATAAGACGCTTGACCCCGAACATTGGTTCTCAATGTAGGTAGTTAAATATCTAGGAGTTCCCTATCTTTTCTTACCGAGACGGTCTAACCAAACTCATCCTCTCTAACACATTTTTCCAGTCCTGCTCATCATGGGTGCTATTCCCACCTCCAAGCGACCCAACTTCCTTGTAATTGTTGCTGATGACTTGGGTTACAGTGATTCTGGATGCTTTGGCTCAGAGATAGCTACTCCAAATCTCGATCGCCTGTCACAAACGGGTGTGCGGTTGACCAACTTTCACACAGCTTCAGCATGTTCTCCAACCAGGAGTATGCTCTTCTCTGGAACAGATAATCATATCGCAGGCCTGGGCCAGATGACAGAGCATATGGCTAGGTTCATGGACAAGTATAAGAACAGGCCTGGTTACGAAGGCTATCTCAACTTTCGCGTTACTGCGCTTAGTGAGATCCTTCAAGATGCTGGCTATCATACAATGATGTCTGGAAAATGGTACGTCAAAAGCAACTTTTCAGTGGGAAGCGATTAACTAAGTATCTGTTACTAGGCATCTCGGTACAAACAACGAAACCTCGCCCCACGCAAGAGGTTTTGACAAGAGCTACGTTTTCCTGTCAGGATGCTGCAACCACTACAACTACGAACCACAATTGGACGACCCAACACATGCGCTCTTCAGACCGATGGATGCTGAAAGTTCTGGATGAAAGATAGTAGACTCCTGGATCGAAACAACCCAGATGATATACCAAGCGACGTTTACTCTATATCCGCCTTTTCTGGGAAGTTGATCGATTACTTGAAAGATCGCGAGGATACTGAACAGCCATTCTTTACGTATCTGCCCTTCACTGCTCCTCACTGGCCTCTGCAAGCGCCGCGAGAGACAATCGAGAAATACAAGGGGGTCTACGAAGATGGACCAGCAGCTTTGTGCAAACGAAGATTGGCGAAGCTGGTGGAATTGGGACTCATCTCTGAAGACACCGAGCCGGCTCCTATGTCAGTGGAACTGTGGGATGAAATGTCGCCAAATGAAAAATCCGAGTCAGCGAGAAAGATGGAAGTACACGTGGCTATGGTAGATCTCATTGATGTCAACATTGGCCGTGTGGTAGACTATCTTGAGTCCGTAGACGAACTCGACAATACCTTTGTCCTCTTAATGTCGGATAATGGAGCGGAGGGAGCCATGCTTGAAGCTATCCCCATGATGGGTAGCGTTGGCAGTGTTCCTAGAATCATCAACAAATATTACAACAACTCGATCGAAAATATGGGAATGGCGGATTCGTATATTTGGTATGGCCCTGAGTGGGTTTGTGCGTCAATGGCTCCCTCTAGGGGCTTCAAGACGTGGATTACCGAAGGCGGTATTCGATGCCCATGCCTGGTCCGATGCCCTTCTTTCTTAAAATCTGGCGGCTCACATACAGACTCATTCTGCACTGTCATGGATATTCTACCGACGGTCCTCGATCTGGCGAGCGCCCCCTTGCCTGGAAGTAAGTTTCGAGGCAGAGAAGTTTTCCCTCCCAGAGGCTCTCCATGGGTCTCTCAATTAGAAAATCACACCTCGTCTTTCCACGACGAGGAAAAGGAGATCACCGGATGGGAGCTGTTTGGTCTCCGAGCCATCAGGGAGGGTCACTGGAAGGCTTTATACATGACTGCCCCTCGAGGAAAGGACAAATGGGAGCTATATAACCTGAAAGACGATGCCGGCGAGCTACATGACCTCGCTGATGAAAACCCCGATATCATAGATTGGTTGATCCAGCTCTGGGAAGCTTATTATTCAGAGACAGGAATGTTTGACCCAGGATATGAGTTTAGAGTTACGAAGATTTGACTTGAATGAAAATTTATTGGGCAGTCCATGGAAAGAAGCTGGCATTCAAGGCTTTTTGAAACCCACTTCGTGAATGTTCATATCTGTCGATACGTGTGACTTAGAATATCTGCCATGCGTCTGACGTCCGCAGCATCTGTTGCCCAACGTTCGAGAGTCTGCATTGCAAGCTTAATGATCGCATGCCACTGCTCAGGAGGTTTAATTCGGTGTGAGTTAGTAGCCGCAGCAAGAATGAGACAAGCACTTAGAAATATTTTGCGAGATATAAGCCGTGTCCCACCGTGGCGCCCTTGAAAAGCGAGACGATGCACCATACTGGCGCAAATTTCGAGTTCTTTGAGCGCAAGTGCATGCGCTTGACGAGGGACAGGGTCGTCGGGTTGATGATGAAGAACATAGTAGAGAACAGGACGGAGCGTATACTCTTGCCAAAAGTATGCTCGGCCTTGAAGAGCAGATGCAAATTCCTCGCTTGGGATTGTATCAATTTCGAACCGAACCGCAGCAGGCAGATGATAGTGCCTGAAAAGCAAATTAGTCACACATTCGGATCATACCAAGACAATAGAAATTCACCACTGCGTTATTTGTTGCTCACTCTCAAGATGCTAGCGGATTAAATAAGAGGGGTTCTTCATCCAATATTCTTCCCCGTCTCTGTACAGGAGGTTTAAAGTCTCGTCTACCGTCCGACGGAGAGATATTTCGGACAAATAGTAGTACCACCCTCGTTCATCTTTTTGGCACAGCTCGTCGTTTGTATCAGTCTGTGAGATATTGGCTCTTGGAGTATGTCTAGTTAATAGGCCTTCTGGGGGCGTCGGAAGGGGCTCGGGATACGAAAAGGTCTCTATAGCACTTGGCCGTAGTCCTAGCTCTAAAACAAGCTCACTGCAGATCAGTTAATATCCGACTAAGATATATGTTGACAATCACGACTGACCTCTCCGCTCGAAAGCAACTCCAGAAGAGTCGCTACTCCAGATGATAGTCTTTGGGGTTGCTTTCCCGAAAGGGCTCTCGAGGCCTTTCACCGCGCTGGCGCAGATAAGTCTCGAGACGGGAACATGCTTGTTGAATGTAGTACCACGCTCTCAATGGGCGAAAGGCAGATTTTTCGAATATGGCTGCCAAGACAAAACATTGAATGTCCTCAATAGCACTACCAAGAAAGCCCATTCTCTTTTGTGCTGCTGCATAGTAAGGCTCGGCCCTGGGAACCTGGTCGAGGTCATATCGTTGTTGAAGCTGCTCCTGAGTTGGGGGCACAGAATATTCGTTTGGTTTTATCCATGTGCCGATATATTCGGCCAAAGCACACGACAACAGCTAAGGCTGTTAGTTTAGAAAATGCGGCAAAGCGAATTGAGGGCTTACCAAAATACAGGATGAAGAATCCTATTTCAGACTATTTTCTTCTGCGGCGCGAGCATGGCTTATGAGTTGGTGTTCATCCAGGACGGGATTTTGAGGATGAACATGTGCGAGAAATCTGCGACAAAGGGGCACAAACGAGGACTCTTCGATACCTTTCCCGCTGCTATTCAGTTTTTGAACACTGGTTTCTTTATACCCTGGGATTAATGGAAACGAGTCAATGTCACGGGCGTCTCTCGGAACAATGTCGTAAAGTGCTGGCCATCGTAACAAAGACTCGCAGCGCAAAGCCGCGAAGGGTGATCGCTCAACTTCAGCTGACTGCACTTGTGTCGAATTCTGCGCTTGGTATTGCGCACTAGCAGAGAATCTTGTCCACTGACTCCAGCTGTAGCTGGTGTTTGAGGGGGTTCGGTGGTTGTATGCACAGGTTCAGCATTTGAAAAGCGTCGAGGAGAGTTGCCGTCCTTCTGAAGCATCTCTTTGATCTCATCCAGATGAGCCATGATCTGCCGATTTGAGACTGCATCTTTTATCATCTCATCTTCTATATCATTGTCCGAATCTTCATAGATGCATTTGGCTCTGTGTCGCACGCAAAAGCCACATGTCGGACGAACATTGTCGCACTTTGTCTTGCGTACACGACAGAAATGACAAGCGGTTACAGCGCGTTTCCTACGGGTGAATTCGGTGGTCGTAAGTCGCCGTTGTCGTTTCCCCGAACCTTGGCATTGGGTATCACAGTGATCTTGGTCGTCTTGAACGCTTGGGTGCTCGGGGGAGCTGCCATAGAAGCCTGGTGACAATGTTGACGTGATTGGTGGCCCATTTGTTGAGTTATTTCTACCTATGGATGCGATAAGATCAAATGAATACGCCTTTGGGATTTGTGAGCTGGTTCCAGACATGATATCACCGAATTATCGACCTTTAATTCATTGACGGCGGAGGCGGGGAAGGGTGGACGGAAACCCGAGGTTGGAAAAGGCGGGAGCAGGCAAGTCAATCCCGAATTTCATGCTTTCGAAATGGTGCCAATTTGGTTTTGTTACCATTTTTGGGGTACCATAGATGAAGAGAACTGTCCACGACATAGAAGGCGTCATCAACCTTCGCCATGGCGGCATCACCTCACGTAACAACCAAGAGTGGAGTTGTGGAGCTCAAGTATGAGTTTAGGCTTCTTGATTATCTTGGAAAAGTCAATGGCCTTTACCCTATTTGTTATTGGTTTGTTATTCTGAGTCGAAATATAGAAGTTTTGAGAGTGCCTTTGGAAGTTGCTGGTCGGGTGGTGCATTACAGAACGCGAACAATAGTAACCGCTTTTCGCGATGCAGGTCACCTAGGTACTAATCTAGCAGTATGCAGGTTACCCTACCTATGTCAAGTTGTGTGGAATACTTGGTTGTTACCTCAATATCAACGCCCGGGCGTGCCCTGTTTTATCAAAGTTACAAAAAGTTGAGGCTCGGACATGGCTCAAATTGACTGTTGTATAATACGTAAGGTAATTATGTCCTGCCAAATCCCCCATTAACTACCTACCTATACGTTTTCTAAGACACTCAGGATGGATCCAACCTTTTGAACCCATGACTTATATCGTAGACAATGCATGTCTTAAGGAAAGTGTCGAGGCCTGGGATGAGAAACCAGCCGAGTTTGGCTTGATGAGTCACGCCGACGAGATGTCTGAACAGTACTGGAACGGGTTACTAGAAACACTGTTGAGTGGTCGATTATGTATGTATTTTGTACGGATACGTAGTGTATACAATTTCTCAGCCAACAAACGATTCGTAAACGGAGCGGTTGTGGCCCAATCGTTCTCTTACGTGTCATCGTTTTCCCATAGTCAATCTGATACTGTAAGCTAGGTAGCCAAATAATGGATGCACCTAGAGTAGGTAATACAGTAATTACCTAGACAGTGGAGGAGGTATGTTGACAGTTGATTCAAAGATTAGGCTAACTACCTCTTAGGTACCTAGGTAGATACCTAGGTACTAACCTACTAACCTAGGCAACTCCTTAGGTATTATGCCGTTGCTTACTCCGTACGGATATGATGGGACGGAAACGGGGTTGTGCTGGGAGGTCCTTCCCTAACTGGTTGGCCGGAGACCACCTTCCAAAGGTCCACTGGCTTTAACGACTCCGCACGGGCCAAATCCCGGAGACGGCATACCCAACTTGCTGGGAGCCTGGGTGGACTTTGAAATGGAATACCCGCTCTTGGCAAACATTCTTCGTCCAACGATGCGATGCGAACACAGGTACGGAGTACATGACCGAGATCAATTCTTAGGATTCTATCCGTATATGTACTCAGGTAGCTGCATGCAAGTCAATGGGTTGCCTGAAATTTAAATCTCTTCAAGGCATCAACCCTACTGCCTATCTACGGATGCAACACAACCTCTGCGAGATCCCCTCACCTATCGTCCAAGATGGTTGCTCATCGTGGTGGACCAGCTAGACCCCGTCAACCACAAATGATGGTCTGTTGCGTTGATTGGACAGACCGGAAAGACCCTGCATTGTCACCTCTAGTGGCTGACGAGCGGTGACTGAAGGATGCCGGCCTCATTTTGCTTAACACAGGGAACACAAAGAGGAGACTCTTCAAAGGATCCTGCCCGAAGGTCCCGGTACCAAGCGGTTTGGGGTATGCTGTACGAGGAGGTACACTTGATAATCGGATCCCGCTGATACCACACGCTTGCATTCATGCTCTGCACATCATTGCAGCATAACCCGACTATACTCTTTACGGATCGTAGACGCCTCGCCGTGAAGAGTCATTGGCAACCTGATATCAAAGGAACTTTTCAAATCAACTAGGTTCCCAACAATGGACCTTTGTGAGTGATATCTCGAGCAATCCGACCCTTGCCCCAACTCCCAACCCCCCAAACTGTCTTCTTGTAACCCTGTTCGAGCGGTTCCTTGAAGCACTAAGACTAAATCTGATCCAAAATCCGCTCTTTTGATTATCTAACCGCACCTTTCTGACGTCTTGTTTCGTTGACTCAATCCACTCACCACGGAGTTGAAGGGGTGCCGTATTTTTTTTATTATTTTTATTTTTACAAATCTAAGGAGCGGCAGTAGCCAGCTGACATGCGCAAAGGGTGACTGATTTGGATGATTCCATAAAGTCTCTGCTCGATCCTTGCCCGTCTTTTCTTACTTCATTCCTTTTCATTTTCAAAGTACGTCGAATCTATCGACTGCTTCCGGACTGGCCTCTATAAGATTTCAAAGCTCAACTGAGAATAACCACGGCGGCGACAACAAAGGGCGACAACAAAAATCACGTAACGGCGTTTTTCGCCATTGTTCCTCACGACTCTCATTGGCAACCCTTTTTTGGAGTTCTAACCATCATGGGTGTGCCCAATAATCTTGATGTGATTTTGACTGGCACAGGCCTCGCCGTTGTGGCATTGGCTACTGCGCCTTCTCTCGCCGCCGCCATCACCCAACTGCGGAATCGCACTGCTCGGGATAATTTCTATGAGGATGCTGATGGCAAGAGTACGCCAGAAAGTCTTGCAGCCTTTTCAAACCGGCTACCAAAAGTCTTTATCTTGGCGTTGTCCACCATAGGTCTTGGAACCTCGATTGCAATTTCCGTGCTATCATCGCTTAATTTGCAACTGGATTCTCTGTTGCTTAAGAATTGGCTCATTGCTGGCGCATGGGTGAGTAAATAATATACCTAGAGATGGAATACAATAGAAACTGATATCCTTCCCGAATAGGCTCTCATTCTTCTGCATTCCATCTCATTGAGTGCCCAGCATGCACCTGTCAAGGTCCACGATCTTGGGCTTTGGCTTTTAGGGTCTTCTCTTATTGTTACCACCATTACCGTGCCCCAATTGATGAAGGAAATCCAACACGGTTCCCGAGACAACACCGCTACACTTGTTCTTCGTGCCGTGAATGTCGGTGCAGTCGTCTTCCTAAGTGTCTTCAGTGTGCTACTCCCTCGTCGACCTAATGTCTTTTTTGAAGGCCGCAAAGTAGACGATCAATGGACAGTGTCTGCTTTCAGCCGCTACACTTGGTCCTGGGTTGAACCTCTCCTTTCTTTGGCGGTTAAGAAGAATGATCTTGACGCCAGCGATGTTCCTCACGCAGACCGAACGCTCAGAGCTGCAGGGTTGAAAGAAGACTGGCTCGCATCTAAACCTCAGGGCAGCCTCTTCCGCTCGTTGTCTTGGGCTTATAAAGGTCCTTTCATGGTGCAGTTCTCCCTTACGGTTTTCCGAAACTTTCTGGCTCTCTTGCCTTTCTGGACCATGTTGCGCGTTATCAATATCCTTGAACAGCGCGATGTTGGACTGCCTGGTGCTTCTGACCTGGAGCTTTGGGTCCTGATTTTTGCGATGGCCGGCTTTAACCTTTTAGATGCTGTAGGTCTTCCGCATGCTGAATACTTCCTTATATTTTATTAACTTGTATCACAGTGGGTTGAAGGATGGGTGTTCTGGTACTCGTTTGCTAGTATTGCTTTACCTATCCGATCCCAATTGTCCGCGCTCATCTTTGAGAAGTCACTTAGGCGCAAGAACGTCAAGTCTGCAGATAAATCAAAGGAGTCAGATACGCCACAAGACGAAGCAATGGATAAAGAACATAAAGATGAGTCCGATGATGGTTCGAGTGTGTTGAAGTCTCGGCAGGCCATCGTCAACCTTGTTGGTGTCGATGCTCTGCGAATTGCAAACTTCACGGGATACCAGTTTCTGATTATTAACAGTGTCGTCAAGCTCGTCTTTTTTTCATTCTTCTTGGTCCGCTTAATTGGATGGATTCCGTTCACCGCCGGTCTGGTCGCCTGGGGCCTTACGCTGCCTGCCAATACCTACTTCTCTAGAGAATTGTTGTCCAGGTCGGATAAGTTGATGAAACTTCGAGATGAGAAGCTAGCTGTGGTCAATGAAGCTCTGCTCGGCATGAGACAAATCAAATTCGCCGCGCTGGAAAGTCGCTGGGAGAAACGTATCTTGAATATGAGAGAAAGGGAACTCAAGACTCTATGGGGGCTTTTTGTCGTCGACACTGGTCTTTTTGGATGTTGGGTTGTGAGTCCCATCCTCCTTGCGGCAACGTCCCTCGCCGTCTATGCTGTCCTCAACGGACAGCTTCTACCCTCGGTTGCTTTTGTCAGTATTGGAATTTTCAAGGCTTTGGAAGTGTCACTTGGTGTGCTACCAGAACTCATTACAATGGGAGTGGATACGTTTGTCTCCCTCAAACGAATCCAGACATATCTAAATGGCCCCGAGATGAAGAATACTCTTTCCGAAGGTACAGAGGTCACTTTTGAAGATGCGTCTATCGCTTGGCCTGAAGATGACGAGACGCCCGAGGAGGATAGGTTTATTCTCAGGAACCTCAACATAAGTTTCCCCGCAGGTGAATTATCAGTAATTTCAGGGAAAACTGGCACAGGAAAGAGCTTGCTTCTTTCTGCCATTCTTGGTGAAACTGATGTGTTGGAAGGTTCTGTTTATGTGCCCCATACAATCTCTCCGGCAGAGCGCCATGATGCTCAGGCATACCTTGGCGATTGGATCATTCCTGGCTCTATTGCTTATGTTGGCCAGACCCCTTGGCTTGAGAGCGCATCGCTCCGGGATAACATTCTATTTGGCCTTCCCTACATCGAGGAGCGTTATAACCAAGTCGTTGAGGTTTGCGCCTTGAAGAAGGATCTGCAGATTTTGACAGATGGCGACAAGACGGAGCTCGGTGCCAACGGTATCAATCTCAGCGGCGGTCAGAAGTGGCGAGTCACCTTGGCTCGAGCTATCTACTCTCGCGCCGAGATCTTGGTGATGGACGATGTTTTCAGTGCCGTCGATGCACACGTTGGCCGACATATCTTCGAGAAGTGTGTCACAGGTGACGCTTGCAAGGGGCGAACTCGAATTCTTGTCACACATCATGTTGCTCTGGTCCAGTCGAAGGCCAAGTACATTGTCGAACTTGGCGAAGGTGTCGCTCTACACGCTGGGTTGATTTCTGACTTTATCCGGGATGGAACACTGGAGGAGATTCGGCAACATGAAGAGACTGGGCCACAGGCCTCGGAAGATGACACCGCAGATTCATCGACCGCTGTTAACTCTGAGGAAGCTTCTGTCACAGACCCGATTGACAGCAACGAAATCAATACGCTACAAAAGGTGCCCTCAAAGAATGCCAAGCAGTTCATTCAGGAAGAAGTGCGAGAAAAGGGCGTGGTAAAGAAGCATGTCTATTTGACCTATTTGAAAGACAGCGGTGGCGTATTTCTTTGGAGTATCTGTGCAATTATCTTCCTTGGGTACGAAGTTGGTATTCTTGGTATGTATAAAATTCTGTATATGAAATGCTTTGCTAACGTGAGTCTCAGGTCGAGCATGGTGGCTCCGAATCTGGACAGGCGATGTCGACGAAAGTGTTTCCACTGGCGGTATTCAGCAGCAGCAGCATGGCCATACTTTAGCGTTCTCACTTCAACAGTTCCCATACACCCCTGCCTCTGATTTCAAGATTGCCGAATCTCACTATGATCTGAAGTACTACTTATGGATCTATATCGCAATCTCCAGTGCCACTGCAATCATTGGCACTTTTCGATTTTTCTGGGCATATTTTCTTGCTATCAAAGCAAGTCGATCGCTCTTTGAGAAGATGCTGTTTGCTGTTCTCCACACTCCCCTTAGATGGCTCGATACCGTTCCTGTTGGTCGAATTCTGAACCGTTTCTCATCCGACTTCAACATCATCGACAACCGTATCACAATGGACTGGACCCAGTTCATCTCCAACTTGCTGTCCCTGGTCGGTGTTTGTGTCGCCGCTTTTTTCGCATCTGGTATTGTCATCCCCTTGGCTATAGTTTTACTGGGTCTTGGCGTCCTCCTGGGCAACAGATATCTCTATGGCGCACGACCTTTAAAGCGACTTGAGAGTAACTGCAAGTCGCCAGTCTTTGAGCTCTTCAACGCAGCGCTTGCGGGCGTGTCAACAATTCGAGGTTACAAGAAGACACAGGTCTACATTGACAGAATGTATGAAAAGCTCGACTCTTGGTGTCTCATCACGTCTTATATGTGGCTTGTCAATCGTTGGATGGGCCTGCGCATGGGCCTTATTGGTACCCTCTTCTCGACCATTGTTGGAATTATCGTCATTGTGAGCCCCAGCATGGATGCCGCCTTGGCTGGATTTACCTTGTCCTTTGCAATGGATTTCGCTGAGAGTATTCTTTGGACCATTCGGAACTACGCTGGTATGGAACTTAACATGAACTCGACCGAACGAGTTGTTGAGTATACAGAGCTCGAGACCGAGTCGCTTCAAGGAGAGAAGCCCTCTGCAGCGTGGCCTACTTCGGGAACAATGGAGATTAAGAACCTGGAAGTTTCATACGCCCCTGATCTGCCGCCTGTACTCAGGGGAATTTCTTTCGATGTCAAGAACAACGAAAGAGTCGGTGTTGTGGGACGAACAGGTGCCGGAAAGTCATCTCTTACCCTTGCCTTATTCCGCTTCTTGGAAGCCCGCTCGGGTAGTGTTACTATTGATGGCCTGGATATCTCTAAGATTGATTTGCACAGCTTGAGATCCCGGCTGGCTATCATTCCTCAGGTACTTCGGAGGTCTTTTACGCTTTCAGCACATAGAACTGACATATTCCTAGGACCCTGTGCTTTTCTCGGGTACCATCAGATCCAACCTTGACCCTTTTGAGGATAATGCAGACGATGAGCTTCGTGAGTCACTGAGCCGTGTCCACCTTGTGGACTCTCAGCCAGTCACACCTACCAATGAACCCGCTTCAGCGGCAACATCGACACTGGCTGCCAAGAACACGAACATCTTCCGAGATCTGTCAAGTCCTATCTCTGAATCTGGCGGAAACCTCTCTCAAGGCCAACGTCAACTTTTGTGTCTCGCTCGTGCCATTGTGGCTCGACCTAAGATTATGGTACTCGACGAGGCCACCTCAGCTGTCGACATGGCCACCGACGCACTCATCCAGCGAAGTATTCGAGAAGAGTTCACCGATAGCACTCTACTCGTCATTGCTCACCGCCTGAGTACCATTGCCGACTTTGACCGTATCCTTGTTCTTGCCGATGGGCAGGTCGCGGAGTTTGGAACCCCTAAGGAGCTTTGGCAAAAAGATGGTGTATTCCGTGATATGTGTGAGAGCAGTGGGGAGAAGGAGAAGTTAAAGCAGACGATATTTGGATAAATGAAAGCAGGAGAAAGAAAAGCATAAATAAGAAGATGCAGATTGCGAATTTTGGATAAGTTTTGCGATTGGATTATAGAGTCTAACCTGCCCCTTTATGGCGAGAAGTTGGCCCACCAAAGAATATTTCTCTTCTTACAAACATTTAACTACCTAGCACATAGCTTGCACATCTCGGTATTATCTATCGAAGTGTTTCGTCATTTGTTGCTATATGTCGAGCAGTGTTGCGTTTCTTCCTGTTGTCGGAAACTTAACGTTAGGTGTCCCTCCATAAAAAGAGTGATTCTAATTCAAAATCTACGCACTGTTAACAAAGATTCAGATGAACATCATACTGTTGGATTGTATTCAGTCTTGTGACCATAACATCGTTAAATCGTAATAATTTCTTCGTCCAACACGAAAGAGATATTCCACCATGAACATAAATATCACAAAAAGGTTCAGAGATAAAGATGGCATGCAATTCTTCAATCGCACTCCTCCTCGGAATCGTTGAAAGTGTTCTCAAAGCCCTCAATGGGAACTGTATTCTTTATGTAATCACGGAAGCCACGGCTCATCTTGACGACAGCTCGAAGATGCTTCTCGCTGATTGTGATGCGTTCTGAGTGTTCTTCTTGGGCTTCGTTCTCGGCTAGAGCAAGCGCCGTTTGCATGGCGTTGCGAATCTCTCGACCATTCCACTTGAGACGGCGAACATCCTGGCTGTTCCAGACAAACTCTCGAGCTGCGCCAGAAACGTGGATCAGGCCGTTTGAGTCCCGGCTCAGGCGGTCAAAGTTATGAGTCCAAATACGCTCACAGTCCTCATGAGTGAGGCTCTTGTAATGGAGAGCAACGTGAATGCGGCTGAGAAATGCATTATCAAATGACTGAACGCGGTTGGTGGTAAGGAAGAGGACACCGCGGTAGTACTCGAGAGCTCGAAGAAATACAGAGACAAGACCGTTTCTGGTAATGTCCTTAGAGCGACGACGCTCAAGATAGATGTCGGCTTCATCGAGAAGAACAAGAGCGCCATAACGCTGTCCAAGCTCTAGGAAATAGCTGAGATTTGCTTCAACATTGAAGGAGTCAACGCTGAGATCGCCGCTGGTAAGAGAAATGAGAGGCCTGTTGGTAAGCTCGGCGATACATTCGGCAGTGCAAGTCTTTCCGACACCTGGAGCACCGTGAAGCAGGAAGATTCGCCCTTCGCCCTTGTTCTTAACAAAGTCGTTACCCCAAGGTGACAACCTTCCATCACCGAGGTCAGCGGCATACTTTCCAATCAAGGCCTTTACAGTCATCTTAATCTCATCGTCAAGAACGAGATACTTGAAAGCTTCCTTGTCAGTCTTGAGTTGCTTCAGATTTGCGATGTTCAAGTGGCCCCAACGTCGATCGCCAAGAAGAAAGCCAGGCATGGTCTTGCTACAAACAAGATAGAAGAGGTCGTTGTCAGGGGGAGAGTCTTGAGTTGGGTCAAGGTCTTCGAAGCCTCTATACGAACTCTCAGTGGTTTGGCTTGAGCGATCATTCATGCAGGCGTCGCATCCGCAACGGGGAAGGTCTTTCGGCAGATGGTCCTTAGCAGGAGGCGCCGTCTCGTTGTATTGCGGAATGCGATGATAGCGACCCCCACGCATATTATCTGGTCCCTGGTTGTAGAAGGTGTCAAAGCCAGAAGCATCGCAAATGACGCGGCCACACATGAAACCGGTTGGACCTCTGCATTGTCTGTTGTTAGGACCAGAGTTGACGAGAAGACCCTCATAGTCCATATACGTTGGTCGCTTCAAAAGCTCCCAATACAACTTTCCAAGGGCGATATTCCTTTCCCTCATGACCATTCCGCCTTGGGCTGAGAGGTTCTCGGGCCAGAAGGCTGCAGGAATGATGGAAAGGCTCTCGATGGCTTGCTCCCCAAGCCATGGAGAGAGGCTGTAGCTGAACATGAACCGGTTCACCTTTGTGCCGTTGGACTCGAGCATCCAGCAATTAATGTTGTACACATCACAAGAACTGTTGTTTTCCTGCCCCATCGTGACGTTGCTAATGACGTATGGTGTCCAAATATCATAGCGCTTTGCGTAGAAAACTTCACCTGGCTTGAGGAGAAGCCAGAAGAGGTCAAAGGTGGCCCGGGGGGTCTCAAGTCGGTGGCGCTCCTCCTCACGACGGATCTCATCGCCGAGGTTTTCATCAAGAAACTTGAGGAGAACGTCGACATGCTTCGAGGTGGTGGCAGCATACTCGGAATCATGGACTGATGGTTGGTGATTCTTGTAGTGGGCAAGCTCTTGCCGATGGTGATAGAGAACCCGATAAGGGGCATTCAGTTTGACAGGCTTGGCATCGAAGTTGATGTAAGGGTAGTAGGCCACAACAGCCTTGAGGGCATTGATGAGATGGTCTGAATGGATGATCATAAAGGGGCGCGAAATCTCTGGACCAGAAACTTCGGGATCTTGACCTTCATCTGGGTAGAGGTTGTCATAGCGATAATCAATGTTCTCGAATGCCTCGGTTATTGGCCTATCTTCCTGGTCTCGGGGGCCGCGAGATCGACGATGGATAGGTACGGGTGATGGGCTTCTAGGCAAGACCTTTGTAATAATCTCAATGACTGGCTTTTCTTCTCCCAAGGATTCTCCATCGGTGACCAAATTGACATCGCCATTAAACCCGTACAGTGGGACATTTTTGAAAGCTTGGGGACTCTGGCGGTCTATAAAATGGTTAACAATCGTTTACATACGACTGTAAATATTTGAGAGTTTACTTACATTCTATAACATTGTTTTGCCAGCTAAGGTACTTGACGATGTGAAGCACGTCTGGTACTTTGCCGTCGACTTTGAGGATTTCAGGTTTGAGAAACGGTCTGGGCATAGAGGAAATAGTGTGTCTCCCAGGCCTGTATCCGGGTCTGGATCGGGAAGGGATATCTTCGAAACTGGCAATGGAGCTAGTGTCATCGCCATCGACGACATGGACTTCATGGTGTTGAGGAGTCTCCATGATAATGGTGAAGAAGAAAGAGTTGATAGCGAGCTACAGAAAGATACGAAATAGAAGATAGATTGATCAGGAAAGATAGAGAAGAAAGAAACCGCAGGGGCCGTGTCCTTTTTTATAGAACCAAGGACAAAGCTGTGTAAGCGGAGACTGTCCCTATCATAGCAAGTTGAGAGATTGTCCACCCAATCAGGCAAGCAGCTCTACTGAGCTATGTCACCAGCCAGGCAGCAACGCCGAGTTTCAAGCTCCCTGGTGTTTGCCTTGACTGTGTAACATAGTACTTTGACTCCCAGGTCTCTCATAGGAGTGATGTGGATGCGGCACAGCCCTATGCAGCCTAAGAGGCTTAGCTACCTAGGTGGGTAGTAGTCCAAGGTGGGGCCACCTCTTGAGTGTCTGGAGAAATGAAGCTATCACGATTAATTGAACTGCTTTTGACAATATCCGATAGTCTGACAAGCAACTGAAACTCACACCAATGTCATTGATTAAAGAGAAGTGTCATATTTTTAGACTTAAAATTTATTTATCAGGACCTAGTTAACAATCTCAAGTTCTTTTTTGGACTGTCTAGGTAGATACACAGATTGACTTCAAGTAAAGTTGCACTGCCTCCAAAATGCCCCGTGGTAAGCCTTGAGCTATGCAGCCAATCATCGAAACCAGCCCCAAAGGTAGATACCTACTAGGTACATAGTAGGTAGTGTAAGTCAACCAAAGTGGATCCAAGCCCAGCAAGTCCAAAGTTGATAAGAAGAACAGAAGGATGAAGAATGGATTGCAGAGAGCAGCTGGCATCTCATTACTCCATTGTGCCTCGGACTAGGGCTGATAATTCGCCATGTGCGCATTCACCCTCTGAGCAAAGCCATTGACTTGAACTGCGAATTCAGTATCAGTGCCCTGAATCAAACTGTGGTGACGAGTTGCTGGACCAAAACGGCAAAATGTCGACGATAACCCTTCTCAATTTCGATGTCGGCTAACTGTTCCTGATTGAGTCCTCCCGCGGAAACTAAGAATGGCATCCTTAGAATTTGGTCTTGGTCTGTAGTCTCGATCACATGATTGTAAGCATGTACTTGATCATAAGAGACACACTTGTTTTGGGATATGTACTTCTCAACAGGAAGCAGTATGTTCTGAGAGCCATATTGACAGCCCGTGATATCGATCACCCATTTTTCGCCGGAGGAAATCAACGTCGCTTGGATAATAGTATGAATGTCGGGCGTGATGCGATCAGGGGGGTTGAGTCTGACGGGGAAAGGGGGATTGTCGATTTCAACGACGACAACGTCCATTCCAGAGACAATACCTAGGTAGCCAATGACCGTTCGCAAAAGGAAAACTCCCGAACTGCACCATCTATAAATGAACTCACCTGCCAACAGCCTTCGAGCCATCGGACCAAGCAGTGACATCGAAAGAGTGCACTGGTTGTGCAGAAGAGCAGCCTCCTTGTGTTCTGCATTGCTTATGATATTCTTAGGGAAGAGATGGCGCTCAGTGCGATTCGGAATATGAGTGAGAACTAGAGTCCCATCGCGAGGTGTAATCTTTGTGACATAAGTGTCGTACACGACCTCTCTGTACGACAGAAGGGTAGCTTTGAGAAGCTCAGCCGTCCGGAGGAGATACTTGCGTCGTTTCATGTTGCAGCAATACTCCTGATGGCTCGACTTGTTAGCTGCCTGGCATTCACGGCTACACCAGAAAGTGTCGACAGAGTCTCCGGCTTGGTACTCGGGGGCACCCATGCAGTGTGTGCACCGCAAGGATGCATCCTTACCACAATAAGCGCAGCTCTTCATTTTGAGCGGCCAGAAGTGCATAGTGAAGAGGTAAAAAAAAAGAAGCGAACTGAGACTGCGAATCAAAGGAACTAAATAGACGGCTCTCTCTCATCGTTTGCATAGGCGCAAGTTCATGTTCCGCTTAGCTGGCTCAGTTGGTCTTAATTAAACGCGAGCTGTATAGAGTGAGCCTCCTTTCACTTGCAAACACGGAGAATAAGTGTAGAGTGCAAAGAGTATCTCCAACAGGAAGAAAATTAAGCAGGCTTTGCCCGAAGGCAACGCGTACAAACCTAAAGGACACAGACACTGCAGGAAAGAATCCCGCTTGTCAAATAATCAACCATCACTCATGCACTTAAAGCATGCCGCAGAACCAGTTAATTCATCTCATTGCTGTTCATGATGACAAGCCTGTCTATAAGGCAACAAAAAAGAAGCCTCTATGCACCAATTGCCATCCTACAACGCCATCCAGCTTGCCCCAAACTCCATCCCTATCCATAAAACAAAAAAGAAAATGCCCAGGTGGAGTAAATTCATGAGCCATTGCTTATCAAGTGCCCCCATTTCTCGCATTTGACGTTACATTGCTGGCGTGGGCGAGCAGAAACTTACAGCACGTCAAGGTCAGCTTGCACGCCTTGGTCCAACCATCGTCTTGCGCAATGCCGAGTTTGATGCTCACGTCACCAATCTTGTCGCCATCAATCTTGTATGGCAAGTCAAGTGGTGTGCCAGTTGCCTCTGTTTGTCTGCGCACAAACGCGCCCAGTTGTCGTACAAGTTCCAAGAAACCAACCATTGCGTTATCAAAACGTCGATGCATAAATGTTAGTCCAAGAGGCATGTCTCCAGAGCTGTACAACTCGAGCACATGTTTCTTAGGGGGTTGGTTGACGGCGCGATTGCCCAGACGGCTAGATGAAGGGCTCGGTACTTCGTATCGGATGATTCTGGATGTGCTGCCCATAGGTTGCGGGTCGTATCCATCAAATCTGTACGCCAGTTTGTCCGCAACTGTCACCAGCAACAGCAGTGCATGTCCCCAAGCTGCGTTGATTTCTGGCCAATCCACAGGTTTGTTGGATAGGCGGCCAAGCCGAAGACCATTGATGGTAGCGAAACTTCCATCGTGACTAATGCAGAAGGTATCGTTGTATACGTTGGATCGTTGCAATTTCTCCAGGAGCTGGGAATCGTTGCTGAACTTTGCGTTGATGCTGTCCTTTTCTGCCTGGAATTCGGTCATCTTGGTAGCAAACTCGTTCCGTTCTCTCCAGAACCTTTCTTCTTCCTTATCAAGTTGTCGTGACTCCTCCTCAAGGACTACGAGCTCCTCATCCAATGAAGTCTTTTCCAACTCTAGATTCTTGAGTTCCTCCATAGCTGCCGCTCTATCCTGCTCAGCCTTTCTTAGAGCCTCCTCTTGGGCCTTCATATCTTCTTCCATCGGCTTATTTGCCTTGGCCTCCTTGAGGTGCTTGACATAAGCGTCTCTTTCGCGCGAAGCAACGTCTAGCTTCTTCTGCAAGCCCTCGACGAGTATTTCTGTGCATTCAACACAGATAGGATGGTCGATATCGGATCGCGCCGACAGAATTTCGAAAAGACGGTTGATTCTATCCATCTCGTTTCCCACAGGTACGTCGGGCTTATCTCCGTTACTTCGGCTGGAGCTGGCGCGGCGTACCGTTGCTGGCGTCGCGGGAGATTCTGGTGATGGATTTGGGTGAGCCATCTGTGAATCCGACAACAGAACGAACGACATTGATGAATCTCGAGGGTGCCCTCCATGATTACGCTTGAACGTCGGCGGCGCGGTATTTTGCGACACTGTGTCGTAAAGAGACTTGCGCGACTGCTCCTGCTGCTGCGCAATCGGCGGGTTTGGCATAGATGGCTTCTTGAGGGTTTGGGGCGATGTAGAAGCTAATGGCTGAAGTTAGTCGAGTATGCAAAGAACGGACCGGATAACTTACAAACAAGAACGTCGTAGGCAGCTGGATTAAGGTCCTCAAGGGAACCGTCCAGCCTAAGAGGCTGGCGGCATTTCTGGCAATTCATGCTTAACTTAATGATTGGGCATGGTATTAGGATCGATGGCGGATGAACGAATGCGATGCAAGGAACAAATAGGAAGAGGTGAAATCGCCCTTTTGTTGTGCTGTAGCGGGAAAGTGAGGAAACGTAATCAATGGATGGCTGTCTTAGCGGTGACGTCGGACTACCTATGTGTAGATTTCCACGAGGCAATGAGCATCTGATGAAAGGGGTTCCGAGAGGAGTAGGTATTTCTAAAAATGTAAAATATGCTTGAAGGTTTTAGCAACTAACAGAAGAGCCTTTTCAATCAAGTGCAAAAGAGGAAAAAAAGTTTAGCCCTTGTATCCTTTCGAGGTTGTAGGAAGATCATAAATACGCCAGGGAGGTAAGTAGGTAGCCCAGGTCGTCGGGTCGACCCCACCAAATTGATCGATAAGATCCATGGGAAATGCTTTACGCGATGCACGGCCCTAAATCGCGTCATAGCGCTTCTTGAACCCTTCAGTTGCTCTTCCAACCAAACATCGTCATCAAATGCAAGAGCGATCAACTTAAATGCATGCATGCATGTTAAGGAACATGTCGCAATGTACTACATCGTAGCTCAACAGCCACAAATCGAATCATTCTCTGTACATTGTTTTGTTAATAGCGACAATGGAACCACCAACAAAGAAGAGGCGCCATGGCTCTTCAGCTCGGCAAGTTGCCCAGGATGAAGACGACGACGACGACGAGCTTGCCTCGCATCCCCAAGAGATCAGGATACGCCGAGATCCAGACATTCAACTAGCTCTCAAACGAGCAAATGCCGACCATAAACTTCAAGCCACAATGGCTCATATTATCGAAAAGTACAGTCGTGATTTCGAGGGCATTGGCGATGAAATCGACATGGCAACTGGAGATATTGTGGTTAACAACGGTCATTTGCGCAGTATGCGTGATGAGGGAGATGTTGAAGGTTTATGGATGGAGGGCGACAGTAATATAGATCAGGATGAAGGAATACTACTGGAAGATCTAACAGACGAATACTCCAATGGCGAGGAACCAGTCATAGAAGTACAAGATTCACAGAGCTACCACGAAAACAGCCAGGAGCCAAGCACAGCACAACAAGACACGCCTACGAATGCGAGAGATCGAGAAGATGGGATTGACAAAACACCACAAACTGATCTGAATACGGCCAATGGCTTCCCACATAACACCAACACCAGGTTACCTTCTGACCTTGATCATGACCATACTCGAATTGGCCGCCCACCTTTTGGGCCAGATACTCCGCTTGGATTCGGGCCACCGCCAGGTTTTGGACCTTGGGGAATGATGTCTGGATTCCATATGCAAGCTTGGGGTCGCGACGACATTCCTCCATATTTTAATATACCACCCAGCATGCCAGGGCCATGGTTCAGTGGAGGCAGATACGACTTCCCCGCCAACGACGGACAGACATCGATCTGGAGTCGTAACTGGGCCAAGAAGACTAAGCGGGCTGGCTCCATGAAAGGATCAACAAGGCAGGCGCTGGATAAGCAACCTGGCGACGTGTCTGCGAGAGAGGAAATAGCAGCCACGGATGACGGTCGCAAGTCCATGCCTAAGGAACAACAGCCCGACAGCCAAGAAGCTCCAGCTTCTGATCGAACGATAAATGCCAGCGATGACGACGATGATTTGATATTCTCTAGTACCGCTGACCCAGCGTCCCCCCCGGAATTAAGTCTTTCCCCTCCAACAAAGGAACTTTCAGCCAGGAAAGAAAATACGCAGCGACACGCAGAAAAGCCACTTGGAGAGAGAAATGGAAATACCATCAAAGTGTTACCCCAAGAAGACGAAAAGGATGATTCTGGCCGGAGACGGTCTGGTCGGGCTAGGAAACAGACTGAATATATGGGCAAGATATCTTGGGATGATGCCAAAGAATTGCGAAACTCGGCACAGACTTTGAGCGTAGAGCTATACAGAGCAGATCCGGTTATTCGAAGTGAATTTCAAAGCGTTGATAACACTGACGAAGAGGGCGTCCCATCATTGGAGAAGTCATATATCAACGCGCAGCCGACAAACGAACCGGGAATGGAGATGACCTGCCAAAAGCAGGTTGTACCAGACTCCCAAGACACAGCAACTCCTTTCAACAGCAGTGCCCCTCGAGCATCGCAATCAGGAGAAATCGCCAGCATGCCAAACACTTTCGGTCATCCTAATGTCCCTGCAATGGAACTTTCAGACGATGAAGCGCCTCTCGTTCTTTCAAGAATCAGAACAACCAAGCGCCAGGTCGATACTCCCAACCTCGCCCCTCTATCGCCAAATATACCAACACAGCGTCGAAATGGAAGTGTTGGGCATATGGCAGTTGTTGCGAGTCATTTACCAAAAATCAACAAGAGAGTCACTCCTAGAATTGAAACTGAAGTTGTGGATGTGCTGGATCAAGCTGTTGAGTCTCTCAAACGAAAGCGAGGGAGGCCCAAAGGCTCAACAAAGAAAGCCGGAGATCGACCTTTTTCTTCTACGGTTGCAATGACAACGAACAGTTGTCCCACGCCTCAGAAGCGCAAGGTTGGTAGACCAAAAAAGCCAGTTGTTTCGAACCCCAGTGTCGAAGTTGGGGTAAAAGATCCCTACACCAAGGTTGCGCACAGCCATGATTCTCCCGATCTTGATGAGAATACTCAACAAGAACAGGCAAATGGGGTCCTGGAGTCTGAAGTGCCACAAGCATCACGTCGCATGTCGCACGAACTCAAGTGGCTCCTCAAGACAACGCCCAAGAGCCCTGCTTCTCATAGAGCGCAAGCCACTGCTTCAGACAAGCAAGTTAGGCCCCGACGGTCTGGAGAAAAGCTACGGCAACGTGGTGACACCGTGGAGGAACCAATAGCAACAACCATTGAGGAAACCTCAGATGCACCTGAAGGACAGCTAGTGTCTCAGAAGCCGCAGGAACTGCTCCAAGAAAAGAGTGCCATGGAAGAGACTATGGAAATAACAGAAACCACCATACATTTCCAAGACGAGCAGCCATTCGAGGCTGACCTTGCTTTTTCTACTGACGATACCGGGCCGTCCGACTGTAACAATCCTCCTAGTGATGAAGAATCTAGCCCCGATACCGTCGCCGACTATGAATCTCTCGACAGTGAGCCTGTTCAGGATGATGAGCCTCTGCCTATCTTGCCTAAAGATCCCACGGTTCAAGGAGCGTCAACGCCGCGAAAGCCGAAAGGCACCAGAGCTCCTCTTACGGAGCCCCCTTCAAGCTCTCACAAACCTCGCACTCCTCGTCATACTGCTATCCGCACCACCCGTGCACCATCGTCGCGGCGCTCTCTTCTCTCCTTTATTTCAGACTCAGAATCAGACACTGATGCCTCCCGGGATGAGCTAGCACGCAGAGTCAAATCAGCATCGAGGACAGCAAGCGTCCGGCCTTCGACCAAAAAGGTCTGGCGATCGACCGCCCTAACTAGAGAAGTTCATATGACACCCAGTAGGAGGCGCATCCATGAAATGTCTAGTCCTATCAGTACAGTCAAGACCCCAGGTGGTACGATACGAACGTGTGGCGAAGATGGATACCAATGCGGCCGGGGCTTTTGCTTCACTTGCATTTAAACAGCCATGCTACTCTGTAAATATTGCACCGGGCAGAGGAAAGCATTTTGGATAGAACCAATAGAACCACATAGAGAACTCAAAGACATAACAAGCAGAAATAGCGCTGTGGTCTTATTTGATCCTTGCGCTACTCGAGCAAAACTGACCCAAAAAACATGAAGACTTCCAACTTCAAAGCTAGAAAAAGGCAAGGCGTGTTGGTGATTAGATTAGTCCTCGGTCCCAATGTGCTATTATAACCCCAGAACCTGGAACGCCGAAACCACATTGTCTCATTCCACGTCGCCCTCATACCAACATCTTAGATAATGGGGCACGTCGCGCAAGCTTCCCCCTCACCAAACCAATTGAATCATACGTCACGTCGTGGCTGCGGGATGTCGTTACATGGCCCAGGCCTTATGGGATCCATCATAAAGAGCCCCTGAGTGAGTGCGCTGATACAACGGAAAGGATCGAATCAGATTCGGTCGAGAAATTATCTTCCCAACATGGGCATCATAGCAGGGGGCGAAGACTGACAAAAGCCAGTAACCGCCGGTCCAGGGTATCATTGGTGGGGGGATGCCACAAGATGTATCGCCGTTGATGATGAGTGTTGGAGAGCTACGACTCAAGGCACTCTCAAGACTTGTTGGCAGCGCCGTTAGCGGCTGCGAGGTGCTGCTTGAATACCTCAGGGTCACGGACGGGGTTGAAGTAAGGATGAGCCTGGGCCTCCTTGGCGGTCAGACGCTCCTGGACAAATGTTAGATCTGGTTAGTGGGTTATTGGGTCTGGAACAAACCTGGTGATCGTATCGTAGCAGCTTATCAAGGAAATCGATAGCTTCGTTGGAGACGAATCGCTGGTTCTCCGAGGTGACAAAGCTATGCCAGGGCTTCTTCTGGAATCGTCCAAGAATGTCATCATACTGCGCATCCAGCTCGATCTCGTACTTGTCAATGTAGTCAAAAAGGTCATCAGTGCCGAGGACCTTCGCAATCTTGACGAGTTGATCCGAGTTGCTGTTACCGTGGAAGAAGGGCTCCTTGCGGAAGATCATGGAGGCAAACATAGCTCCCAGACTCCACATGTCCAGACTATAATCATACTCCTGGAAATCGACTAACAATTCAGGACCTTTGAAATAACGAGAGGCGACACGGACATTGTACTCGGTACCGGGGTGGTAGAACTCGGCCAGACCCCAATCGATGAGACGTAGCTGGAAAGTGTGTCAGTAAGCTCTAGAGTAGATGTGCCATGCCAGAATGACCAACCTTTCGGTTCTCATGATCGATCATAACGTTATGAGGTTTAACATCTCGGTGCATGATACCCTTGCTGTGGCAGAAGTCGAGAGCCTTGAGGAGCTCAAAGATGTAAAATCGGACATCGATGTCGTTGAACTTGGGGTAGAGGCTTCGGAAGTCGGTGTTATTGACATGCTCGAAGATAAGAGAGGGCGTCTTGCTCTGTTCGCGGTCATGGTCAGTTGGGATGGGATATAGGGGAGAATCGGTTGAGGGAGCTTAGCACCAACCTGT
This sequence comes from Fusarium sp. NFCCI 5145, assembly GCA_033439405.1. Lineage (NCBI taxonomy): Eukaryota > Fungi > Ascomycota > Sordariomycetes > Hypocreales > Nectriaceae > Fusarium > Fusarium sp. NFCCI 5145. The sequence continues at coordinate 275,394 of JAWDHB010000468.1, forward strand.
GCATCCCTGACGACATCGAGGAGGGCAACTACGTTGGGACCGCCGGCCAAATTCTGCAGAATCTTGATTTCACGCTTAATTTTCTTCTTCTTAACAGGCTTCAGGACCTTGACGACGCATTTCTGGTAGTTGACCACATTGATACCCTCAAAAACTTCAGAGTACTTTCCACGGCCTAGAGGCGCACAAGAGGTTAATAGCTCAGCGATAACACTAGAGAGGACGGCATACCGATCTTTCTGACGACCTCGTAGTTTTCTAGGGCACCCCAACCTACAAATGGTCAGCTACATCATCAAGGGAGCTCTCACGTGGGTGAGGGCATACTGATATTAACGCTGTCGTAGTCCCAGTAACTGCGGGGCATGCTCTGGTTCACATCAGCGTATACGCGCGCCATGGTGGGCAGAGGAGCGAGGGCGTCGCGAGACGGCGACGCTGACGGTAGAGGGAGGTGTTTCGAGGGATATTGCTAATCTCAGAGGGTTTTCGGCACAATACAGATGCTGGGGAGAGGTCGATATACTTGTATATATCTTGGGGAGCCCAACCTAAAGTAGAGGCTGAAGTGAAGAGGCTGGACCTGATTTGATTCCGGGTTTGCAAAATCAAGGTGGGATGGCATTCGAGTTGGGTCCAGCCAAAGGTTACCCCGTTGTTTTGGCGGGAGGGCTGATCTGTGATTGGCTACTGCGCTTATCGGCTACTCCGCGATAACGCTGCTGAATGGGCACGAGCACCTTGAAATCAATCACAAGGCTTGCGAGGCAAGAGGTGACCTATTCGGTTCTGGCCTAGACTTACTCACTAGCTTTATCCTAATTGATGGAATGCAAAAGTTGAATACCAAGGTCAGTAAGTACGATGTTTATAAATGCGTGCATTTACCTAAATAACGGAAGTGGAATCAAGCAGATAACTATGTATATCGTAAATTGGCACGGTGAGTCAAGCTCACATCTTCAATATCTGCTACCTAAACCTAAAGTATCTGAATCGACACGTTGACTCTTCCTCATTCGGCGGCGAAAGCCAACTGCTTTCGAGCGCACTGATAATTGGATTTCATAGCACGAGCAACTTTGGCAGTGGCTCTTGACAAGGTGTTACTTGACTCAGCCGAGTATGAGACGACTATGATCAACAATCAGCAATACGAACAAGCAATGTTGCGCAGAAAATTAATAAACAGCCTCATATCTCAGAGAGAAGATTAAGTACTCGACATGTCGGGGCTGCAAAGGCGTCAGCATCGGCCGAAGCCAATACTTCTTCCACCTCCAGCTCCGATCCGACTAAGGATGACGATACAAAGGTTTTCATCATGATGAGGTTTATCGAACTCAAGGGGGAAACAACTTACAGGTCAATGTGGCGAACTGCATTACTCATTCTGCGGTCTTCCTCGAGGGAAACATATTCCCCTGGTCGAAGTGGCCTTTGCGAAATCGAAGTTGCGGTGGAGGAATTCCACGGAGCGCCAGTCATGGTTCCAATGCGACAGGTAACCCCGAGCTCGATTCCTTTCTGACTTGATAAAAGTCTAGTAGGCAGTGCACGTAAGTCCTTCGAGAGAACATTGCCATAGACTTAATCGTAATCCAGCGAGTCCAAGCCCTTTTCAACAACATCCCACGTTCGTTTGCGTAAATCTGGTTTCGGTTCAGGACGGGGGCGTTTGGATCCCTTCTTCCTTCGCTTCTTGTTGCTCTGGAAGGATGTTGGCAACGAAGAAGGCTTGTCGGCTGGCGCAGGAACAGGGCTATTGTCACTCAGATCCATGGCCTCGCCTGGCGACACATCTTCTTTCGCGCCAAGTCGTCTCGTCTTGTCTTTCTCCTTGCCTAGAGCTTGAAGCTCGGAGTGTCGGAATATCTCGATTTGCTCGTTCGTCAGAGTTCGCTTCACACCATCCGAGTAATAACCCAGGCCATCGTCTTCCTCTACCCAGGTGACGTCAACAGCATCATTCTGTGCATGGTCCAGGGATGGCGAATCTATGAAATCGGTTCCAAAGCACGCGAGAGCTGTTTGTGAGAAATGGGCTTCGTGGAAAGCAAAAAGGTCATCCTAATGTTGTCAGTACAATGCCAAACAGCGCATATTAAGAACGAACATACGGGAGAAATATCGGGTATCCTATATGCACTCGTTATACGCCCATCGTTTGATTGCGGCATGTCTTGGGTTTTCCTTCCAACGCGAGGTCAGGCAAGATTTGGGGCTTGGGGTTTGGCGAGATTGGTGGGAGACGCGTCCAGGTTGAAATTGTGTCACGTGCTGATGTACCAACAACCACCTCGTGCAGAATGAAAGACAAAAAAAAAGCCCAGTTGGTGAATCTAGTTCGAGGAAAATATTAAGATAAGATGCCGAAATTTGGTGCTGATGTGTATGTCGAGGCTTCCGCCAGGAACCCAGAAGGCTGAACAGTAGGTAGCTCACTGGGATCTGAGAAGCGCCAGAGCATTTTCAAATGCTCTCACAACTTGATCATCTGCAAAAAACCGTCAGTTGTTGTCTAGAGAATTCGATATAAAGAAAATAAGAGAAGCTTACAATGCTCCTGCTTTCGTTCCATTCTGTCTTCAGCGAGATTTACAAAGCGTCTTCGTGTTTGTAAGCGCTTCGCTGCCCGCTCATCGTCATGCGCTGATGCCGCTGCTGCCCAAACTTTGAAGTACTTTCCAAGCATTAGTTTTATCGTGTACTGTATAATTACCCATGAATAATCACCTTCGAGAGGGCATCTGCCTCCTTTAGTATCTCACGTTCTTGTTCATCGGCATCACGCAAAGCAGCCTCATAACGCGCTTCAAACTCGTTCCAGTCAAATGGTTCAAGAACACCGGGGGTATCCGGCGTATCAGAATTGCTGGCTTGTCGATCAACCTGAGGTTCAGGTGTCCTGCTATTAGCATGCGGGTGCCTCTGCATGTTGTTCATTTCAGCTTCTTCAGGTGCAGAAGGCTTGTATTCGTCTTGGCTGATATGGTTCTCGCCGTCTTCTTGTGGTGGAAGTGGTGAATCCATGCTAGGCGGTCGCGTTTAATTGCCAGGATTGTTGTCGACCAAGCAACAGGGGTGGATGTAAGTGTAAATTGGGAGCTTACAGCGCTGTAAGTGAACGGGACCAAGTTTTTTTTCTTCTTCTTTCTTTTCGGATTGTTTTTTTTTTTAGCGTTGGGGGGGGCAGCTGTGAATTAGTCTGGCTCTCGAATTTCCCATATAATGACAGTGAAAAACAAATGTGAATGTTGATACCTACTACTAGGTAGATGAAGTTACATAGAAAAGCGAAAGTATCTGCTCGCTAACGTGGAAGGCTCAAAGCTCGAAGTGGATGTTCGGTGGCTTACGCTCATGCGCCACAGCCCAGTCACTATCAATGCTCGACTCGTGACTCGATCTTCAACCTTGAAGCCTACAAGTCATCTGGCTTTCACATTTAAGCACTTATCTTGACCGTATAAATATGCGCCTCCCCTCTTCATTTTCGATACCGGAAGGCTGAACGTGATTCTCTTGATCTCCTCAGATCAACGGATAACGACAACAACCTCACCCCAAGTGGCAAACAAAAAGGCCAAGATGGATTGCGATATCTGTCATCGCAACTATGACGCCAAGCGTCTTCCATTCTTCTGCACCGTGGACGCCAGAAACTCACTCTTAGAAGGTCGTCTGAAGAATGTGGAAGTTCTCATCGAAAACGAGAGTCTCCAGAATGAGATAAATAATTTATTAGATGAGACGAGTGCCCCTACCAAGGATCGCAAGGAATCGCTACAGGCGCAGCAGCGAACAGCTGAAGATAGAACCACCCAGATACTCGCCGCTGCCGATAAGCTCAGAAATGATATCAAAGCCGCCAGAGAGGAGATTCAGGCCCGGAAGGCTGCGCTCTCCCGTCGCAAGTCCGATATCGCGGCTGTATCTGATGGCCTGGTTGAGCGCAGAGTAAGACAACAAAAGGATATCGAGACAGACATCGGCAGAGTCAAGTTTAAGTGGTCTCGAAGCGCTGGTGATATGGCTCGTACTCGATCTTTCCTTTGTATGGAGGCAGCTCGACTGTATGGACTTGAGCGAATCAAAGAAGGCTCTACTGGTAAATATGAGTATTACCTTGGTGGAATCCCTGTTGTGGATTTGACTGGAATGAACTGTGAGATTCTCGCATCTGAATCAACACGCCTGTACTAACACTCTCATAGCATCAACACCAGAGATGATATCTACTTCTCTCAGCCACGTTTGTCACATCCTCATGCTTGTATCACATTATCTGTCAATTCGTCTTCCTGCTGCAATCACTCTTCCTCATCGCGACTACCCACGTCCAACTATCTTCAATCTAGCTGCGTCGTATAGATCTAGCGACTCAGTCTTTCCCGGTCAGGGTCAGGCGGGAGTGGCTAATTCATCCAACCCCGGCGACGCGGACTCTCAGCGTGCCTCACGCCCAAGGCCTCTGTTCATCGACAAGCCGCTAGCGCTATTGTCTAAGGAAGATCCGGCGACTTTTTCGTATTTCATCGAGGGCGTGACTTTACTCGCGTACAACATTGCGTGGGCTTGCAGTACGCAGGGTGTATCAATTGGAGACAGGGCCTATTTTGAGGAGATATGCAACATGGGCCGCAACTTACACAGCCTCCTCACGAATCAACAAACCGCCGGAAGAAATTTGTACCCGGGATCATCTACCAAAAATGACCCAAGCTCATCTAAGAATGATGCTAAAGGGCAGTCCAGCTGTATGGGACAGTATTCTCATGGCACAACATTCTACTATCTTGGGGGGGCAGAAGGGACCGAGTTCAGTAAGACTTTCAAGCTTCCTGGCCCGATGAAGCTTGCAGATAAACTCAAGAAGAAGTTGCTCAGCGAGACGCCTGCCCCGGACTGGGAAGTTCTCGATGACGATGCATGGAAAGTTGAGGAAGAGCCAACCGATGCAAATCTAGTGAATAAGGATTTGCTTGGTGGGGATAAGAGCTCTCCTCGAAAAGGAACTAGCGGTTGGATGAAGGTCAAGAATAGATAGTATATAGGCACATCCAACATCACTTGCAGGTCATGAATCTCAACGGGTCTTCATCATGAATTTCAAAATCGTGTATATTGATTGCAGACCAAAACTTTTTGCTCTCAAACAAATCATCATATCATACATGGGATAGGCAAGCCAGCCCAAAATATCCGAAATTCCACTGCCTTTTTCATTAATTCTCGAGGGTTCCTTAAAAAGCAAACTTTTGCTCATTGCATGTTTTGTGCGTTGGTTCTCCTTTATTCTCAGTTTTTATCCTTGGCAACGGCGTCCTTCAAATGCTCGGGGATCTGACCTGCCTCCAGGATCGTGAGGCTACCTTGCCTTCGGCCTGATCCTGGCGGTCCAAAGAAACTTTCAAGCAGGGCATCCCCTTCAGAGGCAGACGAAGACGATGGCTCTTGGGTGGATGAGCTCAAGTTATGGTGAGGTTTGGCTGGTGTGGATGGAACTGAGGCGTTGTTTCTCCTTGGCGGATGGAACATCCTTGGTCCCTCAGATTTCGCTTTTGCCTTCGCCTTTGCTCTTGCCTTTTTCTGTGCCTCCTGTTTTCTTTTGAATTCTTCAATCTTCTGGGGGTCAGGGCCAGCATTCTGAGATGCTGTAGGTGCTGTCACTGCAGATGAGTTATGCATTGTGGGGTTACCTCCAGGGAACATCAGTCCGCCCCTCTGAATAGGGGCAACATCTTGCTGTTGCTGTGCGTCACCAAGACCGGCCCCTGTGGGTAAAGTGCTGTTGAGAAGAGTTTTATGTTGAGTTACAGCTACTAGGCTAGATGTTATAGGGTTATCTGTGGGAATAATCAGCCCACCCGTTTGTACGGGGGTATCGGTCTGCTTTGGCTGTGTGATGTTAGGATCGGGTTGTAGAGGTAAATTATTGGCAGAAACCTGTTGAGTAGTTGTTGGATGGTCTTGTGTTCTTTGTGTGGGTGATGGTTGGGCGGGAACTGGCTGGACGGATGTGGGACTGTTCTGAGGTCGCTGAGAGGAAGCATCAGATGTCACTGAGTGTCTTGCCGTTGGTTTCTCTTCAGCTTTATGGGTACTGGAGATTGGCTCTTGAGTCTTGCTCTCCTGTATTCTGTTATTTTGAGTAGCCGGACCTTGAGCATTAGTCTCCAAAGTGGCGGTTTCCTGAGCCAACGATATCCCTTGAGTTGAAGCGTTGCCTCTAACAAGGATTCCGTCACTCGCCGCCAGGGTCAGAAGATTTCGAGCTACCTCGTCCATTTCAGCTACATCACTTGCTTGGCTGTCTGGCACCCGTGCAGGTTGTTTCTGTGTGGTCTGCTGATGATGTCGTGAACTCTCTCGTTGTGATACTGACTGTGAGAGATGTTCTTGTGCAGAACTATTCTTATGTTTCCGAGATACTGCCTTCTTGATCCTCCGCTGAGAAAGCTGCTCAGCAGTGGCTAGCTTAGGCGGATCAGGATCGTTCGGTTGCCTCTTCTCTTCAGATATGGAGGGTTGAGTGACGCTGCCAAGTGGTTGCTGAAGTTGAGACTGTGTGTTCTCGAAGTTTTGTGTGGTTTCTTCCTGGTCTTCTAAGAACGCCTCTTCCACCATCCTCTCACGCTCCTCATCTTCGCTCTGGAGCAGTAATGGGTAGTCAGTAACCTCTGGTGAACCCGAAGGCTGGGTGAACTCATTTTGGTTGGCTGGTGGTTGAGCGGGTTGACCCCATACAAAGTTGATGGCTGGCGGTGCAGTCGGAAGTTTTGGCTTTGGGAATGGGAGCAAGAGATTCTGCTGGTTCGAGTTCGTAGAGCTTTGGGAGAATGATGACTGACTTACTGGGTGTTGAGTACCGCTGGAGCCATTTGATATTTGAGACCCTAGTCGTGGTGAGTCAAGGATGGGGCTCTGAATGAGATCAGGGCTACCAGCCTGAAATTCAGCTTCCCCAAAGTTCCTTTGTTGGTTCAATAGCTGTTCAATATGTTCTGGTTCTGGGGCCTCAGTAACTCCATCGTCGTCATGATCCAGAAGGTCTTCCATCAATTCATATGCCACCTCTCTTATTCTTGCTTCTTCTTCCTCGTTTGGTCGCCAGAGTGAACTATCTGACATCTCAATGTCATTTATTGGTGGTACAATGACTTCCTCTTGACTCATATCCACATCCTTAGCGGAACCTGTTTCAGAGCCATCACTCATCTCTTTGTCACTATCACGAGGAGCGGTGCCTCTGGCAGGTGGATCTAAGGATACTTCCATTCGTTCTAGTGGATAGTATTCAGCATCATTGTGCCCATCGAGGCTGTTGTCGTGTATATCTTCATCAGACTCATCGATACTAAGTCCTCTGAAGAGGTCGACGAGCCGATCTGTGATGTTCCTTGCATAAGAAGAACAGTCTGGGCCGTCAGAGCTGAACAATTGACTCGTTTTAACAGGATTTAGAGGCTCTGCGGGTGCTTTATTAGGCTGAACACGGCTCGAGGCGCTTGAGGATTGGGTGGAGGAGGTAGGAATCGACACCGCCTGGTTCAGGTTGGCTTGAGGTTGTGAGGTCTCTTCAGGAGTGGCTTCTCCACGAGCATTCGGAATCGAGGGCTGATACCCTATCAATGGTAGGTGAGAGGGTTCAGAGGAAATAGGTTCAGAGAGACTGAGGGAGGTGTTGCTCGAAGTAGTGGTACTATTGACCTGCCGAACCCCGCTAGTATTAACAGTGCTGGGCTTTCTGGAGTTGGTTTCAGCATATTTCAGCCATTTGTCTTCATTCTTCTTAACGCTTTGTTCGAGGCTTTTCTTAGCACCAAATCCCCTAGAGCTTTTAAAGTGAAGTTTAGGCTTGGCTCTTGAAGGTATGAAGCGACCGGGTGGTCTGTGTGGTCCGCCGATCTTCTTAGATGTCTCTCGGGATGGCTCTGCTAGAGTGGTCAAAACCGTGAGAGGGGGGGTTGAAAGGGCTGTTGTTGGGGTTATGGCGGATTCAATTGGCTCGATAGAGGAAGAGACGGGAGTGCCTGTGACAGGAGTCCTCACTGGATCTAGCCCTGGCTTTGACGTAGGGATAGGGGTCGGTGAGAAAGCCACCGGAATGGGCACGGGTGCGGTTGAGGGCTCCTTCGTCTTTGCTGTGTCTTTGGAGACAACTGCCACGTTAGAGTTGCTGGTTGGCTCAGGTCCAGAGCGGCCTTCGCCCCCTTCAGAAGATGTTTCTTTGGCCCGCTTCGTCTTTAGTGAGTCCATTGGGAAAGTTGGCTCAGGATTTGGCATCCTTCGCTGAGTCTGTCGTGCCGCTGGCCCAGGGGGTGGTCTACTCTGTTGCCACTTGGAGAGCTCTGGCTCATACTTTGCTGGATCTGGCTGGGGTTCAATGACTGGAACCCTGGGTTCTTCGAGAACAGATAACTCCGCTATATCAGTCTGCACGCCATGGTCGACGTAACCTTCGGGTCTCGACTTGGTCGTCTCCTTATGAATAGCTAGGTCGGTCGGACCCGTTTGCGTGCCCTTGTCCGCGGTCATGACTTTGTTCGTCTTTTGTTTCCGGTCTCTGAGTTCTCCCTCATCATTGACCCAACGTCTTCTATTGTCTTGACCGGTCTCTCGAGTCGCACGGGAAGTCGAAGGAGTGAGAGGACCAGTGGCTCTGAATATACCAGCTAAAGACTCTCTTCGATGGCCAGTCGCGGAGTCTCGGAGCACAAGAGGAGGATCAAGGCCTCGGCCAAGTTGTCGACGAAAGCGTTGGTTATGCGTTTCCCTTGAGTTGAGGCCCTTCAAATGGAATTCAACCTCTTCGTCCTTGATCCTCTGCCTGAGTTTCTCTGCCTCGATGGTCCTGTTCTTTTCATCCTGTCGAGCGTGTCGTCTGTCCATCTCCTCCTTCAGGAACTGTTTCATCCAAAGTTCTCCACGAGTATCATTAGGATGGATGCTTCCGCTCGGTGGATCAGGGAAACTAATTTCAAAGTCGAAGCCATTGTACATGTCGTCCCTTGTAGAAATGATCCATTCTAGAAACTTTCTTGACCTCTGGAAACCCCAGAACTTGGGGGTGGGAAAATAGAAACCAACAACTGGCAGCGAGATAATGGTCCAAATCTTACAAAGGCGCCAGAAGAAGGATCCCGCTACATCTCTGTGACCCGAGAACCCACCCCAAAATATCAAAAATATTATCAAGGTAAGAACTATAGAGAGCAGCATGATGACGGACAGTACGGGTAGTAAGAGTGCGGGCACCTTGGTCAGTCGTATGCCGATAGAGAGGGAGAAGAGTAAGAAGATCAGGAATGGTATCGATTCCAGGGTGTCATACAGCGACTTGGTGATAGATATGACGAAGTTGGTGTGTTCATTGTTAAAACACTCGTATGCGGTAAATATAGAATCTTCCTCGCACTTCTCGTGGAGGGAAAGCCAGGACCACCAGGAGCGATCTGAAGTGCGTTCCATGCTGTTGTTGAATATCTAGAGTATGGCTAGATAGATGCAAGTGTCAGTTTGTCAGAAATATCAGAATATAGTGCAGTATAGTGTAGTATAGAGAGTGTGTCGCCGATTGTGAGGAATGTGAAGTGTGTGAATATATATATGTGTGTGTGTGAAATGTTTTGAGACTCACTTGAATCGCGATGTGGAAAGTTGAAGGTTCATAGATAGCAGGTATCTGAAATAAGAAGAATTTGTCTCTTGTAGGATCCGTTTGTTCTGAATGGAATCTTGATTGATGATGGCCTTGGTTGGCCACTGGCAACAGCTGCAGACCCAGCAGTGCCTGCCCTCTGTTCAGACACTGCTGAACAGTGATAGCAGAGGCACAACTTCTTTCAGTGAATGAGCCTTGTTGACCATATTTTCAGTGCATTGGTCCATTCATTGTACTTGTTCGGGCTAAGAGTGCCGCTTGTTCACGATAAGGTCAACTATAACCATGGTGCCTTTAAAGGAAACTATTTATATCTCTTTATGCATATGGCCATAAACAAACACTAGGCAACAACCAATGAATGAAATCTTGCACCCAACTTCTTTGTTCAACATCAACTTGCATCAGTACCACAAAGCACTGCTGTCCACAAAGGCTAACGCAAACCTAGGTATCTATGTCCAAACAACGCCGATGTTTCATTCCCATATGCTCCCATTCCCATCATCACTCATTAACCTGCTTCGTGTGCACTACCCTGCTTTACGACCCCTTGCGATCAGCCTTCCATGCAACTCCACCATCACATCACTCCATTGCTCTTCTCCAGCCCCAACAGCTTTGCCAACTCTTGTGGTAAGAAAATCTGCCACTTTGGTCACGTTAAAGTGCTCGCCATATAGTACTTTGACTTCCGGTGTAACCATTACGCCGAGCCCCTCGGGATTGCTTTGGCCCTGGAGATTCAACTTGATTTCAACACGTGTCTCTAGAGGCACAAGCAGCAAAGATACTATAATTGTCACGCTTGAGTCAGATGTTCTCTCCACTGTTGTGGGGAAAGTAGCGTTGAGTCGGTGAACTTGTGTCGAGACTAGATTTGCCTTGTCCCAGGCACTTTGGACACTTTTCAGGAGGTGAGAAACCTCGATGCGGCTGTGAGGAAGGGCCCGAACGTGATCTCGAATACTTTGTAAGAAGAACTCCTTTTCTGGAGTGTTGGGGGGGGTGTTCTGCTCAGCGATGTACCAGAGGTCAATTGCCGAGTTTGGTTGGTGCTGTTGGAATGAGGCGATATCAAAGACAATCTCAATCTCGCGCTTATAGGCCATCGATAGGACAGTGCCAGAGATGCCAGTCACTGACCAGCCATGTTTCTTCTCAATAGCGTCAGCCCGGGCTAGAAGCTAGGTCAGTTACTACTCGATGACATATTAACCACTAAGAGGACATACCTTTAAGGCTATTAACCTCTGTGCTCGTCCAGCCACGGCACTCTTCTCGAATCTTCTCAGACTCGGCGATATCCTCGACACAGTGCTGTTTCTGAGTGATCAAGTCATCCACCTCAACTTCTGAGGCTTGAAATTGCTCCCTGAGCTCAGCGATTCGTTTCTTCTTATAATCAACATCCTCATCGAGAGACGCCAACTCGTCACGGGCAGCTTCAAGATCAGCAGGGTCGCAGTCAGCAAGCTCTCGGGCAACCTCCTCAAGATTGCTACTCTCTTCCACAAGCGACTTGTAACGAGCCACAATGGTGGGTAGCACGGAGTCAAGGAGAACCCTCTGCTTATCAAGAAGCTCCTTGTCGGCTTCCATTCCATCATCAATTCCAAGGAGACCTTCCTTCAACCCCTCTTGCAGCTTCATTCGCCACTCATACCACATAGCTTTACTCAAAAGGCGAGCATGGTTCTTGACATTCATGAACTGTTTATCCATCAGGGTCTTGATTTCTGGTGTTGCCGCCATGTACTCTTTGAATAGTGGGGGGTTCTCTTCAAAGGTGTCGGTCTCGATTTCTTTGACGATTCGTCGGCCTTCAGAGATATACTTCTTCAGCTCGCGGCATGAGTGCTGGTAGAGCTCAAGCATCGGTACTGTGCAAGCACCAGCAACAACGCATCGTTCCAGGGAAAGGTCATCTTCACCATTATCAAGAAATCCATTGTTGAGAGCCCCGGGCGCTTGCGTGTGACGGCGCTTGGTAGTCGTCAATTCCATGAAGCGAATCGAGGTCATATTCAGGAAATCTTGAAGATGAATCCTCTCTCCGTCTTCTTCGGCCTCTGCCTCAGCTTCATCCTCCAGCTGTTCGGCGTCCTTCACGGGAGTTTCATCAAAATTTACCTGATGGCCAATTCGGTCATCTTGAACATCCTTGAATCTACCCTGGTGTCTTGGTGTGGTTGCAGCATCGGGCTTCTCGGGTGATGATAATGTCGGGGTAGAAGTATTCGGCTGCAGGTTTTGTCGGAATGAAAAATTCAGCCTCCCTGTCGTCTCTTCTTTGGAGGGCGGTTGCTGGAGTCTGATGTTCTTAACTGGGCTTCCTTGGTGACCTTTGAGTCGCTTCACACCATCGTTGTCCTCAGGTTCATCCTCGTCGTCGTCCAATTCGTTTGGCCGCTTACCAAGAAGGCCTTTAGCACTTCCAACGTGGAGACTCTTACGACCCCTGAGCGGCTTACGCTTAGGACTTAGGCTGTCAATCATCTCTCGCAGGTTAAGTGTGGCTTCAGCACCATCAGCTTCACGTTCAAGGATCTTTCTGCGATTTTCTTTATCCTCCTCTTCCTGTGCTTCTCGATCGACCTCCTCTGTCATGTCTTTGGGGTCTTCAAACATGACGCCACGCTTCCCGGGTACAAAGTTGGTTGCCATATCACCAATTGAGCCGCGCCGGTCGAAAAGCGCAGTGACCTGGGGGGATCCGAGTCCAGCCCGGTCAGCGCCAACTCCGGTCAGATTCCGCTGAGGTGTCAGGACCGTTGGAGTTCGGTTACCGCTTCGTGAACTGTTCTGGGAAAGACTTCGCTTGGGGGTGGACTTCACAGGCGATGGGGTCCGCGAGCTAGCTCTCGTAGTTCGGGCGGAAGATGGCCGCTTTGGAGAAGCGGAACGAGCGTTGCGTTGCACTGAGCGGGGAGTAATTGTTCTTTCCGAAACAACTGAGTCGAGTTGAGGTGTAGCTGGTTTGGCGGATGTTGGCGACCTGGCCTTGAGTGATTGTGGCGTCGTTGTTGCCTTGGCAGGTGAGGGTGTCCTGGAGTTTCTGTGGTTTGCTTGGGGGGTTGAGAGCTTGGGACCGGCATTATTTCGTAAGGTACTTCCTGGGGTCCTTGAGGCTCCAGGGCTTGGGGTTGTAATCTGTCTGTCGCTAAAGGGGGGTCTCAATTGTTCGTCAACTGCAGTCTTGCTAATTGCAGCCTGAAGTGCATCGTCAGGGGTTTCTGCACTATCCGCTTCCTCCTCCATAGCTCGCTTGCCCAGATTCCGCAAGGCACCTGTCGCTTTGCTGAGAATACCCCCAATAGCAGTGGTCATATCCATACCCATTGTCGCGTCATTTTCATCGTCATCCTCGTTGCCTCCTGTATCGCCTCCACCTGGTTTTGACAGGATTTGACCAACCGCAAGAGTCATATCCATGGGAGCGTCGTCTTCGTTCTCATTCTCAGCTTGGTTGGCGGTGCGCCTTCGAGAAGCTGCCATGCTCTTCCTCTTGTTTTGCGAGAGAACACCGCCCATTACGGTAGTGAGTTCCATTGACATGTCTTCATTGCCATCCGAACCATCATCTTCCTCGGGCGCTGGACGTCGAATGCCGCCTATTGCAGTGGTGAACTCCATAGTAGCTTCTTCCATCGGAGCGTCATCTTCCTCTCCCTCGCCTTGAACAGGAGCGCTGGTTTTCTGAGGTTGGTTGAGAATGCCACCAAATACACGGGTAACATCCATAGACATATCCTCATCAGTGTTCTGTTCTTGTGGAGGCTGAGGTTTGATGATGCCGCCGATTACCCGAGTGACATCCATGGACATGTCTTCATCGGGGTCGTACGACTGTGCAGGTTGAGGCTTAATTATGCCGCCAACTGCGCGTGTCATGTCCATGTCCATGTCCATGTCCATACTCATATTTGTTTCAGTAGCGTCTTCTGTATCTTGTTTTTGCTGTGCTGGCTGATTGCGAGGTGGTGGAGGTGGTGGTAGGTTTTCCTGGTCCTGGGCGGCAATGTTGTTCTTGTTCTCCTTACCCCATCCAAACAAGGGGATGAATTCCTCGTCGTCATCAAGGTCGTCATCCTCTTCGTCTTCAAATTGCTGGTTACCAGCTCTTCGCGCAGCCAGTCTGAGCGCTTCATCTAAGGTGGATGACTCTCCGTCGGAGTCAACTGATCGATCTGAGGCAGCTGTTGTTCCAGTCACTTCATCGACAGTCATCATCGTTCCATCTTCAGATTCACTGCTGTCATCATCGCCGTCCTCCTCAACATCGGCAACCTCTTCAACCGCATCTGCAGGTTCGGAATCTGAACTATAGAGTGTCGTCGCAGTATCGTCTTCGGAGTTGTGGAAATTGACTGGTGGAAGCCCGGAACTTCGTCTCTGCTTCTTGTCTTCGTCATCTTGCGCTCTTTGTTGCGCAGCGGCGTTAGAAAAGGCCGAATTTCGCCGTGTCGAGTCGGTGGATGTGGTTGAGTCTTGATTGAATTCAACTTCGTGAAAGGTGTGAAGAGTTGCTTCAGCAGCGAAAGATACGCGACGGTTGGCAAGAGACTTGCGGCGGGCATCGCGACGTTCTCGCTCTTCTCGTTCCCGAGCTGCAGCTTGCTGCTCTTCTTCTGTCTTAACCGCAATCTTAGAGCCGCTGTTATCCGTGCTATTCGGGGTCGAAACTTCTTTTGCAGGCTCTCCAAAGTCAATTAAATCTGGCTGTTTTGATTTCATGGGTGGTATTTCAGGAATCGGCATGGTCTGTTTGAGAATTGAGCGCGGGGCTCTTGATGGGGCAGCAAGAGACTGAGTTTATTAGTATATGTTGCCGAATTAAATAAACAAGAATTATGTCTCACAGCTCTTCTGTTTCCGTTGGCCTTCATGAGAGCATCCAGGCCACCAGGACCCAAACTCTTGCTCCTCGACTTTTTGCGACTCGCAGCCAACGAACTTGTGACGTCGACAGTCGCATTTTCTTTTTCGAATGCCTTATTAACATCTGTGTGCGCACCGATTGATCTGCGCGTGCGCCGCGTAGCGGGCAAAGTGGCATCAGCAGGCGCCATAATGGGTGACAGAGACGTTGGATCTTGTCGGGTTCAAGTCCATGAAACGCGACGGCGATAAGTGATAGTGGGCTGTAAGTTGCCTATCTGGCGCGTGTTTGTTTACTTTGGCTGCCAGGGGAGGCGGGACCCACGTCAATCGCTCCGCTCATCAACCCCCCCTGCAACAGCCAAAGTTGGCGCCAGCTCACATCCATGCAGTCAAGCCACATTATCTCCCCTCCATCACGTGGAACTGTGGCGCTCGGCTCTAAATTTTTACAAGCCCTAACACTTTGTGCTTGCCCACCAAACCCAATCATAGAACTACCAGAAATCTTCTTCGCCAACTTCCACCCAGCTCAACCACCACGCCATCTCGTTACGGTACCTGCCCGAGAAGGATAATTCAAGATGTCAGTTCCAGTCCAGTCCAGCGTCGAAATCGAAAGAATATGAAAACGAATTTGTCGCTAACCTCTGAATAGGGCGACCGAGTTGACCGTCCAGTCGGAGCGTGCTTTCCAGAAGCAGCCTCACATCTTCCAGAACTCGAAGACCAAGACCAAGAGCACCCGACCGGGCAAGGGTGGCCGACGATGGTACAAGGACGTCGGTCTGGGTTTCCGAACCCCCAAGACCGCCATTGAGGGCAGCTACATCGGTACGTACGACAGATGAGAGATCATGGGACTTGGAGAGGAGCACACGAGAACGAATATCGCCAAACGAGAGATACGAGGAGGATACGACGAACATGAGGAGTGCTAGAAGAACATGCGCAAAGGAATAAAGATGCTAGAACGCGTCACTAACATTTGGATCTACAGACAAGAAGTGCCCCTTCACCGGTCTCGTCTCCATCCGTGGCCGTATCCTGACCGGCACCGTCGTTTCCACCAAGATGCACCGAACCATCATCATTCGTCGAGAGTACCTCCACTTCATCCCCAAGTACTCCCGTTACGAGAAGCGACACAAGAACGTTGCCGCTCACGTCTCCCCCGCTTTCCGTGTTGAGGAGGGTGACCAGGTCACTGTTGGCCAGTGCCGACCTCTCAGCAAGACTGTATGTTTGGACCGTCATATCTGACATGATTGGAGATGAAGACTAACATTATCTCAAGGTTCGCTTCAACGTCCTGCGTGTCCTGCCCCGAACTGGCAAGACTGTTAAGAAGTTCTCTAAGTTTTAAATTGGGACTTTCTTCTGGCATTTTTTGGCGTGAAAGCATCAGGGGAAATGGAAAGTTTCCTCTGACGGGTCGGGCACCGGATGTTGCGATGCAAATGGTCGTGCTATAGATGCAATCGCGAATAAAAAGGATTCACGAAGACAATTGTTTTGGGTTGGGGGTTCAATCGGGCGTGAAATGGCTAGGAAAAGGGTCGTCATGATCTCAAGATTACGTTCATACCTTTGACTATTCACCGACCAAAAAATGCCAGTGCCTTGTGAGGAGCTGCTGTTTTGACTTGTGTGATGAGTTGTGTCTGTGATGAAGATCTCAAGCTCATGATAGATGCTGCTCTCAAGTCTGATGATGCGAGGTGCCAGGTCGACATAAACAAAAGAAATAGCTACGACAATGATATGAATTATACTCACAGGAGTTAAACGCGTGCTGTGAGCTAGACAATCTCAAGATTATTTCCTCATGATATGACAGCGTTAAAAGGGTAGTTGAAGCACAGTGTTCATTACAGTATGCGGTAGTATTCTATACTCCACTTTATCGAAGTTGAAGCTAAAGTAGGTAGATGTTGAAAGTTTGGAGGGCCAACTTCAAGACCAGCGTCAACTAAGATTCGAACCCATCCCTTTGGACTTACCTTGTTCCAACAGATTGGCTGCAATGGGTTGGATATCCTCAGTCCTCGGTACCGACAAATCGTCAGACCCTCTCTCGAAACTCGATCCTAGTCTTCGCGACTTTCTCGAGAAAGAATCTCCCCTCAAATACCCTTCAAATCAACCCACGAATTCTCCTCCGGCAGCTCAGCGATCCAGCAATATTGATGCTGCGGCTACAGTGACACACGCACAAAAGCCAGTTGTCCCCTCGGCGAGTCTATATCAGGACGGACGATATGCCCACCTCTGGAAGAATTACCAACCGCTCGCCGAGATCGAGGCCGAGACAGCAACCGACCATGAAAAGTTGATGAGTGTCCTGGAGGCTTACAAGGAGCGAAAAGAGGCCATTGGCAAGGCGGCATTGGAGAACTGCGCGGAGTATCAAGAGGAATGGGTGAATTGCATGAAGCACGGAAGCTGGGATGACCAAATACAAATGTGCAGGCATCAAGTGCGCAGATTCGAGAGGTGCTACATGATGCAGTCAGTATGTTATTCGCAGTTTCACTCAAGCTTCGAGTCATTAATTCTAGATACAGCGATTCCTCCGTGCGCTTGGACACGGGTCAGTAGTGGGCAGGTCGCCTGAGGTGGAAGAAGATATCCAAATGCACGCCGACTCTCTCTATCAACGAATGATCCAGCATGAGGAAGCGGTAGAAAAGGCCAAGGCCGAAGGACTTCCTGTCCCAGTCTTCCAGGCAACGTTGCCAAAGGCCAAGAAGGATACAGTCATGCCGACAGAGGAACTTCAACAGCAGTGGAAGGAGCAGCTTGATAAGCTGCCAGCGGAGGAGCGTGCGATCGAAGAGGCTGCTCTTCGCGCAGATCTCCAGGCCAAGGCTGAGGTTGCGGGCAGCGTTCAGAAGATATGGGATACGCAGGCAGAGCAGAGGAAACAGAGGCAGGCAGAAGGAACCTCAACTTTTGGAGACTATATTGCCTCTCTGTTTGGAAAGTCTGGAAAATAAAATGGTGGAGCTGGGATGGGAGACATTCTATAAATCCTGTATATCATGATAAGCAGACTGGTGGCACGTACTTCCAATATGCATGACTCAATCAATGTAAACTATACGAATAAAAACATGACACGGATGGAAGAAGACATCTTGATTATTATTTCACTGTATTGCATTTTAACATCCATCAAGATATACTGGTTGGTTGTTGGTTAACGTCCAGGAAGGCACAAATAGCTTGGCAAAGCAGTAAATCCTGCTGCTTACCTAGCTACCATAAGCTCACAATATATAAGAGATAAAAAAAAAACGATCTCTTTGGTATACCTCAGGACATGATACCTGATGAAACAAGTCACAGGCATAACGGAAGGAGCCTCTATAGGTACTTAAACACTATGTTCTTTCATCACAAACTTACCACTGATCTTCCTACCCTGCAACAAGCCCGCTATAGTTGTATCACCAATATAAACATGAATAAGATTGAGCTCGTCATTAGTTAACAAGGTTCCGTGGTCTAGTTGGTTATGGCATCTCGTTAACACCGAGAAGGTCCCCGGTTCGATCCCGGGCGGAACCACGCTTTGTGTTATTACTTAATAGTGTTTTATCTTTTTGTTACTTGAAATTAATGGATAGTATTTATGGGATTTCTCTGCTTTTACATATACCTCTAACCGGCCATATTACCTAGCGTTTTGGTAACTTTAATATAGCAGGTTTTTTTTATATAAAATATAATAACGAGTTAATAACTAGGTTGAATTTATAAAGTACGTAGTAGAGCATTTCCTTCTTCTTGCTATGCAGCCCTAATTTTAATATATAAAAATACCTTTTAAATATAGAAATTATATTACTGACCGAGATAGTAAAGTCTTGCAATAGAAAACTGGCTAATTGATAATAACTACTCGAGTTAAGTTTTGCAGTACTTAGCATATCAGGTACCAGGTAGCCTACTCGCCATGGCTTGGGTACTTATTATGAAAGCCGGCTTGGGACGGATTTCCATAATATACCTACTCAGGTAGTTAAAGCGTTACAGGGAGAATTTGGCCAGCAAGGCAAGAGGCAGCTGTGACCCGGGTCTTTGGTTTAAGTTACTCTTAGACATAAGGGCTACCACGCCGAGACACTGAGATAAATGAATGAAGTTTATTACTCTATTGGACCAGATACCCAATAGTAGCTGCTAAATCACGACAACAATGCTACCCAAACTCCATCCTGAGGAGTCTATCTCCTCAGGATTTTCAAGCTGAGCCGAAAGCTTAGCAGCATCCCTCGTCACAGGCGCAGAGACCACAGCAGATCTCGCATCCAGCTTCCTCGCCACCGCGCATGGTCATATCAGGCTGAGGCTCAGCGCTCTTTATACAAGTCAGTCTGAAGAAGAGACTCGCCTCACACATGAACTTACAGGCTGCTGTGTGACAATATCTCCGTTGTCAGAGGTCATGGGGGCTTGCTGAGTGGGTTCCATGGAGGCGGGCATTTTGAACGGTTGAGGGGATCGAGCGATGAATCAAGATATTGAAACAGGAAAGAGAGGTAGGCTTAAAAGTAGAGTTGTGTTGTTTGTTTGTTTAGTGTTGTGTATTGTGTTGTAGCAGGACTCTAATCCCACAGCTAGGAACGAGCTCTTAAGTACCTCCAGCCAACTCAGAGGCCTCTCACTCGCTGAAACTCAGCCACCTTGGTTCCAGAATCTCCTGTCTTTGTCTACATTCTTGATTGGCCTCACCGTATGGTTCCTTTTCATTCAGCTTTGGCTCAAGACTGTTGTGACGTACGCTCAAGATGCCGAGTAGCCGTCCAGATGTCCACGGCTACTCCCGCAGAGAGTGTTCTGGCCAGGGTCCATGCTAAAGTATAAGACAGACGGCAAACCAACGCCGAGTATGACTTTGTTGAATGCTGTAATTCGCCAATTATCGAGTCTAAGGCTGTGAGCAAGTCATTAATCGGCACGGTCACTGCCGAAAGATGCGGTGCCGAACTTCCGGAACGCCCGCATTCCACATTTATGCAAGCCTCAAAAGCTTGAATAGGCAATACGACAAACAGGGGTATCGAGTGGGAGACAACACCAGCAAGACCAGCAAAACAGAAGCAACCGAGGCAGAATGCATAATAATAGAAGCATTGCCTTCTATGGTCAGACCGCCTGATCGATAATATCTGACAGTTCAAGAAATGTAAAGGGTGAAACGAATAACCAAAACCACAAGCTTAAGATGATGGTTTCAGAGAGCCCGTCTGAGTTTCCTATTGGAACAGCTAGCAATGTGGAAGCAGATTAGGCGCTGCAACACATCAGTTGTCAGATTAAAAGCGTTCCGTGTGGCCCCTTTCGGGGTCAATAGTTAAATAATTTTTCAAGTCAAATTGGGTTAGCAAAAACAGACGTATTGTGGTCATATTGTAGCAATCACGGATGCCACTTCACAGTAGGCAACTCGAGCGGAGCATAAGGCGGGCAACAAATCGATTTCTCTCGACTCTTTGTCTCCCAGCAACTCGGCCATTGTCATATTCAGCCCTGAGTGCCCCGTTTTTGTCCTTCTTTCGTTCTTTTTGTTTTAGTATTTCGAGAGCCTGGCAGCCTTGAAACGACTGACTGGTTCCCGTCCACCATCTTGCTCCTCCAATGGCTGGATTGGAGACTCGTCTTCCTTGAGGAACCCACCTTCTCGTTGGATAAACTTCTTTCGCAGCTTGTGGTGCTCATCAGCAACCTCTTGATATATCAATTCATCATCGAATTCATCAGGTGGGTGAGGAGCAGCGCGAGTCGATTCGCGCTCAACCAATGTGTCAGCGAGTGTTGTTCCTTCGGGGCCGGTGGGTGCCATAGGTCGATCTTGATCCAAGAATTTGGCGGGGACATCAAGAGGGCCAGGAGGAATAGTATCTCTCGCCTTCTTGAACCGCGATGGTTTGCGTGTCGACTTGGTATCGGTGGTATCAGGGGGCTTAGCAGTGCTGCAGCGCTCGACGATATCGCTCAATGGTTCCACAATTGTTTCCTTTTCCTTGATAGGAGCTTCTCTCACTGGGAGAACTGTGGGCTCACTCTCCGGTGCGATATCCAGACTGGAGGCAAATCGCACGCCCTTCTTGCCGTTGGGCTGTTCTGTATTTTTCTCTTTGATGTTCGACTTAGTAGGCGCAGACTTTGAGACTGAGGACGATGGCGCTGTAGTAGCAGGGGCTGGCTTCACAACGATACGACCAATGCCTTCTTCATTGTCTGAACTTGCATCACCGTCCTTATCCTCTGGCTGTTCGGTAAAGCGTGACTTGATGCCCAGCTTCTTCTCCAACTCCAGCATTCTTTGACGGTAATCATCTGTCACGACACGACCAGTATATCGGCCATACTTGTCCTCCTGGTCGTCATCATCATCCTCGAAACCTTCATCGCTGTACTCAAATTCATAGTCGTCACTGTCTCCCTCTTCAAGTTGCAGCTCGGCGACAACAGCACCGACTTCACCTGAGTATTCAAGCATCTGTCGCCGCAACTCCGCATCCTCCTCGTCATCATCCTCGGGGATGTACGCCTGCTCGTTGCTGATCTTCTCCTGCTCTCTGGCATGGTTCATGATCTCTTCAACACGCTTAGCATTCCGCGAGACCTGGGGCTTGGGGCCGTCTTGCATTTTAGTATTTGTAGCAAAAGACACTCCTCTACTGGCAGATGGAGCTAGAGTTGTGGTTTCAAGCTCCGTCTGTCGAGGACTCTGCTTTGAGGGTCCAGACTCTTTTTGTTCAGGGCTCTCGGCGTGCGAGGCTGACCCGCTATCCTCAAAATCCTTGACACCAGCTTTTTCAAGAGCATCTTGAATCTTGGGCAAGGCACTGTCAGGCTGGTTTAACCTGTAAGAAATAACGTTGTCGTCATCGTCAAGTTGCTCGATAATTTCAGTGATTGGTAGACCGTCTTCTTCTGTGAGAGCAGGTTCGATTTCGGCAAGTTTGGTTTCAGCAGCGCTGATCTGTTTCCGTAGGGATGTGATGTTCGTGGTAACATAATCAATGCGCCGGTCAAGGATATTCAGGATCTGCTCGCCAGATCGATGTGTCCTCTCACCGAAAATCTCATCAAGCTCACGGTCTTTCAGAAGCTCCCCCTCGAAGCCGGCGTGGATTGTCTTAAGCTCTGTCTCGCCGCTCTTACACACGGCTTCAACCTCTTCTTTAAGCATCTCATACTCGGCGTCCCAGGTCTGCCAGTGCTTTAATGCATTCTGGAGTTTGCTAATATCGCCTTCAAGTTGGGTTTGCTGTTTATCAATACCCGAAGTTTCCGACATATTTGCTAATCTGGTGCAGCGCTTGCGATGCTTTGAGACAAAGATGAAGAGGAAGAAGAAAGTTTGTGAGGCGTTGAAGTCATGATGAATGGTCCAGCCTCTCTCCACTGAGAAAAAAAAGTTGAGCCAGCCCAGCCTTTGAACATTGGCGGGCTAACTTCGGCCAAGCTCCTTATCGATAAAGCTGTCAGGTGCTTCCCATCCCTTACGTGACGAGAAGGCACCAGTGATGTATTTTTTGTGGAATTGGCTCCAGTATTGATTGGCTGCTGATCGATCCGCCACATATACAAGCCTTAAGGTGGTATAATAGTGAGGATAAAGGTCACGATTTGCAAGCTGCATAATCAGAGATACCTTAATCTTGGCCTGACTTGCAGCCAAAAATAGGTATCTCTGATATAATTATTTTAATTGGATGCAGCCTCTATCAATACCCTATTGGTGCCTTCTCGGCACGTAAGGGATGGTAATGGCCAGCGATCTCAGTCTTAGCGCTATGCACGCCCTTCGGGTCATAAGCAGAGCCATGTCTTATCGTGAGATGCAGCAAGATTGTAATGAGGTGCATTCACGCTGCCTGTCATGTCCCTAACAAGCAATGATATCATTAACCACGAATCTCGGTAAGGGGCTACTATGGTCAATTTTGGGGTTCTGTAACAAACCAGCCTGAATTCTCCTGAGCAACCTCGTTGTTGGCCTGCTGCTAAATGCAAATCCACGAATTACACGAAACGACGTAGGACAATACCTGCCTATTGGGCTACCCCCGCAAGCATAGACAGTCTTATAAAAGCAGACGTATTTGTGTGGGGTTTTCTCTATTTCTTCATTTTCTTCAAGTCCTGACATTTGGCACCTTTCACTTATGAAAGCCTCTGTCTACCATCCCAACCATGACAGACTCTAACGAGACCAAGACACTCGAAGCCAAGTGCTATTGTGGCTCGATCCACTACACAATCGATGTTCCCGTCTCGAAACTACCTTTGCTCACTCACCTCTGTCACTGCAGCCTTTGCAGATATGGCTCAGGCGCTCCCTGTATCTTTCATGCTCCGCTGCCTGCTGGTATTATGCCTAAGTTCTTGGAACCATCCTCCAAGAGCAACATGACGAGCTATGCCATTGGCGAGAAGATTGGAACGTGGAACTTTTGCTCTACATGCGGTTGCCACATTGCCTCAACTGGGCCGCCTGAAAACGAGTTTTGGACAGTTGCGTCGTCTACATTTGTGAACGCTGCAGACTACTTTGATGTCCGTAAGCATATTTTCAGCAAGTCCACCAAGGATGGAGGCATAGCCAAACTTCTGACGCATACTGGAGAAAAAGAGTTCATCAACTGGAACCCTCCCGACGACAGTCCCCAGGCCAAGATTGTTGAATCCCACTGCGAGGTTGGAAAAGGTGGCGAAGAACGTCTGCGAGTGGAGTGTGAGTGTAAGGGCGTCTCCTTCACCATTCCTCGCCCAAGCCAGGAGATCAAAGAGGACGATTACTATTCCCAGTTCGTTTCTCATAGAGATACTGCCAAATGGTATGCGACTTTCGATGCATGCGACGATTGTCGACTCCATAATGGGACCAACATTGTGGGATGGACTTTTATTCCTCTCTCAGTCTGTGAGCCTCGCATCAAAGACGACCTTCTCATCGGCACAGCCAAGACATACAAGTCATCTGACAATGTCGTGAGATCCTTCTGTGGTGCCTGTGGCGCAACGGTTTTCTTTTCTCACCTTCACAGAAGACCATCTGAAAACCATCATATTGTCGACTTGGCAACGGGCATTATCAGAGCTCCTGAGGGTGTCATGGCTGAGAGGTGGCTCACTTGGCGAGCAAGGTTGGCCTGGGCTGATAGCGGAAAGAGATACGATAAAGACTTTACTGAAGCACTGCAAGAAGGTACAAGGAAGTGGGTGTTGGAAAAAGAGGGCGTTGTTGAGGATTACAACATCGGCTGATGGCTCCGACCTCGGAGATTCGCCGAGGGAAGTTGGAGGAGTTGGAGTTGTCAGGCAGTTGTTGGTGATGGGAAAAGGGATTTAGAAATTGATGCATTCAATTGAATTGAGACCATCCAATCCATATTTTTGTCTCCTATCCGTCTGTTGATTTTTATTGTGATGTTGGTCATGACTATCCCGTCCTATCAACGGTATTCGCCTCCCGAAGCCCGTCCTGTCTAAGTTAGTAGCGGGATAGAGCCCAAACAAATAAGGCGACATCGCTCCTGTGGGAGAAAACCTCTACGCAGTCAAGTCAAGCACGTATACCCTGGGCATTTCAGAATTCGTTATCAATTATGCAATTACAATTAGGTTGCTATGAGAATTAAACCTCCTCGACTCTTGTCTCAAGGACACTGCTGAACACGAGCGAATTACCCGAGCTTACTGCGAGTCATCACAGGACCAGACAAGACGACTTTGCCTCGATATCTCAAGAAGTTGTCCACTTCAATGCATCATATCTTTGGGCGAGCTTTCAGGCAACCATTTACTTTCTCAGCAGTACAAAGAGCCCCACTATCCACCATGGTCTCAGCAAGTCGGTCCTACAATGTACGAAACGGCATTGAACTCATGAGCAAGACAAGAAGAATGATGAGCTGACCCTGAATTTCAGGATGCTATTGATGCGCTCAACTCACTTCAGACGCCCTTTGACATAATTGAAGCTCGTCGTAAGGCCGGTATCAAGCCTGATCGTGTGTCTATCAAAGAGATGAAGACATACCTTCATCGCATTGGATATACTGTAAGACTCTTTAGCAGAACCATCATCACGAAACTTACAATTTTACAGCCTTCTGACCTGAGCCGCCTCAATATTGTTCATGTAGCTGGCACTAAAGGCAAAGGAAGTACCTGCGCATTTGTCGACTCCATCCTCTCTCAGTATCAGCACACAAAAGGCACACCTCGTAAGGCAGGCCTCTTCACTTCCCCTCATCTCATCGCGGTTCGTGAGCGCATACGCATCAACTCAATTCCAATCTCAGAGGATCTTTTCGCAAAGTACTTTTTCGAAGTCTGGGACCGTCTGGAATCAGCACCAAATGATGACGCAGATAGACTCATGCCCCCACGGCCTATCTATGCGCGTTATCTAACGTTGATGAGCTGGCATGTCTTCCTTCAAGAGGGCATAGACGTGGCTGTGTATGAGACAGGGATTGGAGGCGAATTTGATGCGACAAACGTTGTTGAGAGGCCTGTAGCATCAGGGATTAGCACGCTGGGCATCGATCATGTTTTTGCCCTGGGTGATACAGTGGCCAAGATTGCATGGCACAAGGCGGGCATCATGAAGACTGGCAGTGCGGCTTTCACAGTTGAACAGGTCCCAGACGCCGATGAAGTTCTCAAGAAGAGAGCCGAGGAGAAGGATGTAGATCTGAAGGTCCTAGACGTCGACTTTCGACTGAGTACCGTTGAAATTCGACCAGACGCCATCTTCCAGAAGCGCAATGCTACGCTTGCCATTGCCCTTGCGGAGGCAGCACTGGAAAAGATTGGAGTTTCTTTACCGCCTCGAACGGAGCCTTTGCCCAAGGAGTTTGTCGACGGACTTCAAGAGGTTGTATGGAGAGGTCGATGCGAGGTTAAGAAGGAGGACATGGTGACATGGCATGTTGACGGTGCCCATACTTCTGACAGTCTCAAGATGTCAGCTAAGTGGTTCAAGGATGAGACCGCAGGACGGTAAGTCATTCTATAACTGATTTCTGACCAACCGACTGACAATCCTTAGCAATGGCCCGCGTGTTATGATCTTCAATCAACAAGGCCGTCCCGAAGCTGTCGACTTCCTTGAGTCTGTCTTTAGAACCACCCGGCGTGAAGGGCAACCAGCCTTTGACCATGTCATCTTCTGTACAAACGTCACATATGCTGCATCGGGCTACAAGCGCGACTTTGTCAACCGTCAATTCGACCCTGCCGAGATCGACAAGATGACTGTGCAGCAACGCTTTGCCGAGAAGTGGACGGCTTTGGACCCTACGGCTACCGTGAAGGTCATGCCAACCATTGAGCAATCTATCGACTACGCCAGACACATTGGAGAGAACCTTCCACATGGTGAGACGGCGCAGGCTTTCATCACAGGCAGCTTGCATCTCGTAGGTGGAGCTTTGGGGATATTGGAGAAGGCTGATGCTCTATGAGAACCCAACGAGTTCGTGTGATGGGCGTAGGGAAGGAAAATATCTACAATAGACCCTCAGGCTCCAAGGCTCGCAAAATACCCCCTGCAAGATACATACTTCCCGTTGCCAGAACCTTCTGGTGCAATCCTGCGACTTCTCTGGCCTCAGCGACTGGGTCTTGAATATTATCAAATATCCTAACCTGGCAGCCAGCTGCCCTCTCACTCATCAACTTTGCAACTCGTGTCTGCACACTCAAGTCTCTGGCTTCTCCGTCGCCTGAAGACTTCTCCTGGTCGTTTCGTGCAAAGAATGCATGACTGAATATGTTCTCTCGTCCTGTTGCTTCTTGAACAGTGTCGAGCAGAGTTGTCAATAATTGTGTTGCATCTCTCTCCTGCTGGTTAAATACCAGAATTGCAGATTCATCTTTTCCAATATTCGCAACAAACCATTTTGCAACCTCTTGAATACTATCCTTAGTATGTGCACCGTCAAGATGCCAGCCAATATGACCCTGTTGAATGATCTCACAACGTCCTCGAAGACTTGCCTCCTTGAGACCAGTGGTCATCTTCTCCGGGAGATCAAGCAAAGCAGTTTTTGGATCTACATCCATGCCCAAATGTTGCCGCACCGCAAGCACAGCAAGGGCTTGGTTATACTTTTGAAAAGCGCCTGGTAGTTTCCCGACTACACCTCCCCATTGTTCGACACTCTCATCACCCAACTCGATGAGCTCAGCGTCTTTTTCTGCTGCTCGCTGTTGCAGGAGCCGCCTCACACCAGGCTTCTCATCCATTCGGCGAACAAAGCCACGAATGCCTGGCTTGAGAATGCCTGCTTTGTGCCAGGAGATCTTTTCCACTGTGTCACCCAACATTGAGACATGGTCTATACCCAACTGCGTGATGACTGCAGCAGAAACAGCCTCAGGTGGCACCACATTTGTAGCGTCATACTCTCCGCCGATACCGCACTCAAGAACAACACTATCAACCTTTTCTCTGAGGAAGATATGCCAAGCAAGAAGTGTCATGAAACGGAAGAAGAACGGCTTCGAATCAGGCCCTTCAGCCTCTGTTATGCTTTTGCCCTCGGTTTTAGCAGAATCAGACAATCGCTCCCATAGCTCGAAGAAAGCTTCAGCGAAAAGCCTCTGGGAGATCTGCTCGCCTTGAATAGCGATGCGCTCGCGCGGACTCACGAGATGAGGGCTCGTATACGTCCCAACCGTCTCGTATTGCCGTAGCATACCCGTTGCAAACGCACTCACAGAGCCTTTGCCTTTGGTACCCGCTACGTGAATGTGTCTAAGACGTGCAAGATCCCTTTGTTGATATCCTGCGCGCCGAAGCCACTCACGCATTTCTGGAATAGCCAAGGCATTGAGGCCCTTAGAGGGCCCAGACGACGCATTTGAAGCGATCGGGTTGTCAAAGAGATTTGTGATCTGGCGGTTCGAATAGAGTTGAGAGAGTAGACGGAGAGCCTCATTGTAGTCACGGGATGTGGTACTGATGCCCCTCCGCGTAGCCATGGTGTGCGCTGTGAGCCGGCGTTTCAGAAGCGAACTGGAGTAGTTCATTCTAAGGACTAAGAGCGCATTTTGGGACCCAGTTTATCCGAGGAACTTGAGGTCTTTTTGGGGATGATTGAATGTTGAAACCTAATATGAAGATGGAGAAATGGGGGCTGAATCGTTAGGTCATCAGTTGCGTAGGTACCTAGTAGGCATTGTAGCACGGATATGCCAGGTTTTGCCCAAAATGGAATATTCCATACTTGTCTATTATCAGACAGATATCAGGAGACAAGCCAATTGGGTGTTATTACGAGACTCGACTCAATAAGAGGTATTCATGGAATTCAACTACCATTTTGATTTTCGCAAATGACAAACCCTTGTTTCCAATACGTCATATACCTAATCAGCAGAGGATGAGAAATCGGTAGACAGGAGAATAATCTCGACAATAATGAACATCAAAAGATGGTAACCACGCCCTCATCGTCTATTGCTATCTAATACACGGCTATCCAGCCTCTCTCTAGACACGACGACACCAGGGTCCAATTATACACAACAAACGAGACATTCCTTTTTTGTTTAATCCACACGGAGACTCTGAAGACGGGCTTCTGTGGCAATCACCTGGGAATAGCATTAGTTGGAGCATTAAACAGAGGCGGGAAATGTTTAAACTTACGTCAAGAGCCTGCTGAACCTCCAATACCTTGCGAACCTCACCCAGCCAATCCTTACTCAAGGTCTTGGCCCATCCATCCAACCCGTTCATCTCTCGCGCCGCAGAATCCAGATCACCCTCCTCCAGGTATGTTTGAGTTCGGGTAAGGATGCTCTCGACGTCGTTTCCGTCAGCTAGACCCTGCTTCTTGAACATAACGTGGCTGAGAACCCAGCTGGATGCGTGGCTAGCCACGCCGGCCTCGTCGGGCAGCAATGAAGCCTTTCGAACCTCATTGGCGACACGGCGGAAACGGTCAATCAACTGGGAAGAGGTAGAGATACCGCGCTGGTAAGCGGCGGGATTGACGGAGGCGATAGCGGCATTGACAACAGGATCGTCGGAAGCGATCTCTCGGAGGGCAACAAGCTCGCGGATAAAGGGGCGGGGATGGTGGTCATCCTCAAGGCTGGCTCGGACAGCCTCGACGGCGACGTGTAGCTGCTGGGTCTTGAGGTTGGTATCAATAACATCGTTCCAGCCAGTAGTGAGCTTCTCCAGGTCTGAAACGGCAGATGAAAGAGCCTTTAGCTTGCCTAGTCGGCTCTCGCGTTCCTGCTCTACCTGCTTCTCAACGTCCTTGGTAAACTCCTTTTTAAGAGCCAAAGCCTGCTGAGCAAGCTGGTTCTGAAGTCTCTCTTTGTTCACATTCTTCTCGCGCTCGAGGAGAACCTTCACTCGGTCCTCATAGTTCTCCCGGACGTTCTTCATCTCCTCCTCAAAGTCTTGTCGCCATTGGTTTTCCTGACTGATCATGGTGTTCTCCACGCGGTCGATCAAGTCCGTAGCGGCCTTGTCGAACTCCTCAATCTTCTCTCTAACTTGCTGGGCAGCCTTCTTCTCGAATTCGCCCTTCATAGTCTTGAGCTTGCCACCAACCTTGGCGATTTCACTCTTGGCCTTGCTAACGGAAGTGCCATATTTGCCATGAGCATTGTCGGCATTGATAACCAGAATAAGGTCGTTTACCATGTGGACAAGGTCCTGAATAACAGGCTCCTTGGCATCCTCAAGCGATAGAAGGTCAATTGGCTTCAGAGGAGGAAACTTGGAGGGCTCGTTGACTTCGGGGGGCTTGAACCCGGAGTCGGACTTGGGGGTAGGAGCAGTCTCCTCAACGGCAACGGGCTTGGCCTCGACGGGAGCCTTGGCCTTGGCCTTAGGCTTAGACCTAGGCTTGACGACTTCCTCGACTTTCTTGGGCGTGCTAGTAACAGGGCCAGCGCTTGAATGACGTGCAGCCTCAGCATCGGCAACTCTCCAGGAAGCGCCACTCTGGGCAGGAACTCGAACAGCATCCTCGGTAGCCTGGGTCTTAGATCGGCCGGTAATATTGGGAAATCGCTTCTTGTAGTCCATCTCCTCGAGGTAAAGGACAGCCTGCTCGCCAAAGGGGACGTATTCGGTAAAGAAATCGTGAAAGTTGTCGCTCACACGAGAGTACCAGACACCTCCAGCGAAACCAACAACGCCAAGAACAAGAAGGGTGAAGACAAAGTTCTTCAGTCTTCGGAAGAATCCCTTCTTCTTAACGGGCGCGGGAGGAGGGGGGGGGGGAGTCTTGGGGACGTCTGTGGTAGCGGCCTTGGTCTCGCCGACATCGTCAATAGTGGTCTCATGGATTCTCTCGGATGTGACGGTTTGGGAAGCCGGTAACACAGGTTGCTTAGTAGGATCGAGCTCGGGTTTCTTCTCGACGGAGTAGAATCGCTAAAAAAAAACAAAAAAAAAACAACGCAGTTAGTTTATTACCATCGCTACTAACACAAGCTGTGACGTTGTAAAGAAAGCTTACCTGACCAGCAAGAGTGGCACACCGTGTAGCCGCAACGGGCCATTGGCGGACAGCAGCGGCCGCAACGGGCCTGCCGCCGAATGCCCTCACAGACTGAAGCGAAGTTCGCAACATGAGGGATTGCAATGGCGAACAGGGCGCGGTTCGCGATGCAGTTGGTTTTCGGTTAGATGGAGTTGAGAGCTGCTTCAAAAACGCTCAGGGTAAAAGTTCGGCAAAAGCCCAGCTCCCGGTTTTGTATGGAGCCAATGTTAGCACAGCGGCAGGAACCGGGTGACGCAACTACCTACCTTATCAACCAGCAAATCTGATGAAACAAAAGCGTTCATATGTGTAATGTAATAGGTAATTGGCGGTAAAATAGGTGCATGCATATAAATTGACTGCCTATCATAAGTTAATTAGGTTGTTTAGGCTTCCACTTTCTCAATTCATCAGCCTGCGAACCTAGGATGTCATACTGTCTGTCATGCTGCATGTGATCAGGAGATTCCTCCCGTGGTTATAATAGTAGGCAGAAACAAAACTTTGGGACTTGATCTTCCCTAATCACGATAAAACTCAAGATCAAAATGCTGATTCTACTGGCAAACCGTTCTAGCCTGATTTGCATGTAGCATAATTATATGAGCAACATGGTCCAATAAATCATCTAATAACAGCCATCTATTTTAGAAGCTGTGAAGAAAAAGAAATGCTACAGAGCGCTTCGTACATACTCTCTTGCCGGTCCATCTCATGAGCCACTCTATATTCTCTGGCATGCTCAAGTGCTGAGCTCCAGCAACGTCAAGCATCTGGGCCACCCATACTAGCAAGCAACAAAATTCAAGTTCGGTATTAAAAAGTATGGACTGAACTGATCCCTCCAAACCCAAGGACTCCAATAAATTATATGACGTGCCCAAGCTCATTCGTTATCTCAGAGTCCGTAAAGAACAACTCGCCATGCTGCAGTCACGCTGAGGCCTCTGTGATATGTGCGTGGACGTAACGAAAGGTTGATTCTAATCTCGATGCTTCAAATGCAATACCAATTTAGCAGCTGCAAGGGCCGCTGACATTGGTGTTGGAGTTCTCGGGAGCCAGGCTGACACCTGGTCGTTGGCCCGGTCGAGCATGACGAGGACCAGCCTGATCCAGGGGCAGCTTCTTAGCAATGGCTGTGAAAAGAGTTTGAACGTTCTCGGCAGTCTTGGCTGAGGTTTCGAAGAAGAGGAGGCCAGCCTCACGAGCGTAGGCCTCGGCGTCGGCGGTGGGGATGGCTCGCTTATCGGGTTGTTCAGTGACCAAATCCAACTTGTTTCCTGCAAGGGCAATGACAATGTTCTCGTTCGCCTGGCGTTGGAGCTCCTTGACCCAAGCCTTTGCCTTATCTAGCGATGCCTATGAAAAGTTTAGTGTGCTGTATAATGATGGATAAAGACTGTGGTGGACGTACAGATTGGGTGATATCGTATACAACGACGGCGCAGTTTGCGTTTCGGTAGTACATGGGAGCAAGAGACTTGTAGCGTTCCTGGCCAGCGGTATCCCAAATCTCAAACTTGACGGTGGTGTTCTCATCAAGAGAAATGGTCTGGGTCAGGAAGGCAGCACCGATAGTGGACTCGCGATAGGAATCGAATTGGTCCTATAACGCCATGGTAAGTTGCTGTTTTATACAAGTGACGTGGGCGCTGGCATTTCATACCTTGACAAATCGCAGGACTATTGAACTCTGAATGGAATCATTAGCCGACTATTATATCAGGGAGCACCGTTATACTATACCTTTCCGACAGCGGACTCGCCTATGACCAAGGTTAGCAAACATGCCATGAAACCGAAACGGGCTGGCAAGAATGTGGCTGCGCTTTAACATACCTAGAAGAACCAGCTTAAACTGCGCGAACCTGGTGTTGGTACCGCGGGCGCCAGCGGGGGGTTGTCGAGAGGCCATATTGAGACGAAGATGCAATTTCAAGATGAAGAGATATGAAGAGGGTCTATCAAGAGCGATAGTGGTAGTGGCAGTGGCGGTATGACCTGGACGTTGGAAGATCGGACGTGTCCTAGAACGACGGCGTGGAGAGACGTTCGGCCGGAAATCGTATCGGGGTGATTGCGCAACGGAAGCGAATCGAGGTAAAAGGGAGGAATCAAGGTTAGGGAGCGGGCGACGATAGCAAGATGCAAGACAAGAGTCGAGGTTGAAGGTGAGAGGCGAGTCTCAAGATGGGGCTTCGCTACTTTGATTAAGACGGGACGAGATGGATGGGACTTGGGGAAAGTTGACTGCCTTGGTTCTTTGGTCCTGGGCCGTGACTGGCTCAAACGGCACGAGGCACACGTCAGGCAGGGCCCGTTTTGGTGAGGGACACCCACTGTGCCACTGAAGTTGGCGGGAAGACGGGGTCTCGGAGAGGTACACTTGCACCATGCACTGGCTGTAGCTGTACTGATTAGCATGCCGTTGTAGTGGGTGGATGTCGTGTACCTGTACATATCACGAGCCTCATCCAGCGGACCCAGCTTGTGACGTGCATCCCGCCTTGAGCCACAAGGATCCCTTTTTTTCTATCCCGTCATTACGATTTACCATGTGGCTGTGCAATAGCTTCGCTGTGCTGGCCTCATCAACTCGCCTGAGCTACCTACCTACCTAACCATACCAACTCAGCCCATCCCTCACGCCGTGTCCCTTTTTTTCTTAACTTCACCATCTTTTTTAGCCGTCAAGGGTAGACAAGTCGCCAAGTTGGCCACTCTCGAGTCCCGGGCTTTACTGTATCCTTCAACCTTTTAGTCTCTTTCGTAATCTTCGACTTCAACAACAGCTTTAGCTATGGCGCATCTCAATACCCCGAAGTTGCCTTATCGCGATATCAATGTCAAGATCGCCAATGACTCTTATACATTCACTTCTCCTTCCTCTCCCGATGCGCCCGCCCTTGTTATCGACCGTCCTACCGGTGATGTCCGCTTGAGTGAAGGCAGCGCCGCTTCCGCCAAGAGAACAACTCGCGTCTCGAGTATCGCTGGTATTCTGGGAATCATCCAGCTTCGCCTTGGTTCGTCTCTGCCGCGCCAAACCTTGGGGTGACGCCCCTGGTACTGGCTTGTGCATTATAACTGACCACGTAAAGACAAATATGTCATATTCATCACAAAGGCTCAGCCTGTAGGCCGCCTCAAAGGCCATATGGTGTACAAGGTCGCTGCCACTGAGATCCTGCCCATGCGCGAGCGCTTGATTCACGACCCCGACGAAGACGTCTTTATCCAGCTTCTCAAGACCTTCCTTGCCTCGGGGCCCATGTATTTTTCTTACTCTATCGACCTTACGAACTCTTTCCAGCGTCAAGCCCAAGCCGACACTTCCAAGCCTTTGTGGATGCAGGCCGACGACCGCTTCTTTTTTAACAAGTACCTTCAGAGCGACTTGATTGACTTCCGCACCCGAGGTGCTCGATCGCAGCCTGGTGCGCAACCTGGCATCGACCCCTATGTCCTGCCATGCATCTTCGGCATGCTTGAGATCAAGCCTACAACGTTCAAAGGCAACCCCCTGACTATGGTTCTCATTACTCGTCGATCGCGCCACCGTGGTGGTACCAGATACTTTACTCGTGGTGTAGATGATGAAGGACATGTCGCCAATTACAATGAGACGGAGCAGATCATCATCCTCAATGACAGCAATAGCGGGCTGGGTGGATATGCAGGCAGTTCGGACATGCAGAGCGGCAAGTTCGGCGCCGGCGCCGGCCAGGAGATGCAGATCTTTTCTTATGTCCAGACTCGCGGCAGCGTTCCTACGTTCTGGGCTGAGATCAACAGTTTGCGATACACCCCCAAGCTCCAGATACGTGGTGTTGATGCGGCACTCTCTGCTACTCAGAAGCACTTTGATGAGCAAATTCGCATGTACGGTGACAACTATCTCATCAACTTGGTCAACCAAAAAGGCCGTGAGCAGCGGGTCAAACAGTCGTACGAGCAGATGGTGGAGAAACTCGTTTCTTCACCTGAGGAGCGACAGGAAGCGGATCTGCTTACTGAGGAGAAATTCACTACGATCCAGCCCGAAGGCAAGCGTCAGGAGTATGACCGCCTGCATTACGTCTACTTTGACTACCATAGCGAGACCAAGGGCATGAAAATGCACAAGGCTTATGCTCTCATCGAGAAGTTGGCCGATGCTCTTGAGAAGCAGGGCTACTTCCGGGCTGTCGATACCCTATCTAGCGTTAACAGCAACCTCGATGCCCGTAGCTATCAGACGAGTGTCATGCGTACCAACTGCATGGACTGTCTTGACCGAACCAACGTTGTCCAGAGCATGTTCGCTCGACACAAGCTTGACCGCATCTTTGAGGATGTTGGTTTCATGCCCCGCGGTTCTTCGTTCCGTGACGAGGATGCTGCCTTTGAGGATATGTTCCGCAACGTCTGGGCTGATAACGCTGATGTTGTCTCTAACTCATATGCTGGCACTGGCGCCATGAAGACAGATGTCACACGTACAGGTAACAGAACAAAGGCCGGTGCCCTTCAAGATGCTCGTATTGGTATCACACGTTATTTTCGTAACAATTTCCTCGATGGGCCTCGACAGGATTCCTTCGATCTCTTCCTGGGAGCTTACCGACCAGGCTCAACCAATATCGGCACCACTCTGGTCTTCACCGACCGACGCCCGGTCTTGATTCAGGCTATTCCTTACATCCTCGCCTTCAGTGTCTTTATTGTCCTTGTTGGCCTCTTTACCCGTCGGGACCCAGAGGCAAGCGCCCTCCCTCTTCGCATTTTTCTTTTCTTCTGGATGGCTATCGCTGCCTGGTCCTTCCACTTCGTCTGGAACCACGGAATGCTTTATGTAAGTTCTTTGTTTCATATTAATTGCCGAAAACACATTCTAATTGTGGGTAGGTCAACTGGCCCCGTCTCAACCCCAGACCTTTCGCCGTCGAGGGTTACAATGAGCACTTCGCCAAGGCGCGCAAGGACTCTGTGATTGGAGCCTACGTGGCGAAACACGAGAGGGGCCTCAGCACAGCTCGATATCTCAATGCAGAGGAGGGCAAGAAGAGGATTGAGTAGAATCAAAAGGGGTTTGAATTTTGTTTATGATGCGGATGCTTTGCTTTGGTAGTGCGACGACATAGCTTCTTTGCACATTTTCTCTGCCCAAAGACTATGGAAGCCTACCTTTTTCTTTAAATCAGCTGGGGGGGAGGAATATTTCAAGTCAATTGTTGTAATGATGTTGCTTGTCTAGACGAGTTTGTCTGCACTCAAATAATTTCTATTTTAATGTAGGTCTTCGTAGGCATACAGGGTGTGATACAAGACAGAGAAAGACAGGAAAGCGATTCTCCTTGAGTATTAAAACAATTTACAGATGTGATAACAGAAGTAGTAATTAACAAAGAAAAAAACACCACGAGTGCCGCTCAGAATCAAGTTGTATGCTCCAGTGCTAAATGCTACTACCACAAACACAAGGCGCCGCGCCATGCTTCTTCCCCATAAACAGAAAAAAGGGTATCAAAATCGGATGATGATTTATATCCAAGAAAAGAAAAGAAAATGAGAATCATGTGTGAGAATAGTAGAGTGAACGATGGTAAAGACAAGTAAAATGAGATAATGGTATCTTTGACGGCACCCAACCCCATGTAGAAAACTCGTGTAATACTCAACTCTTCTGACAATTCCAACTTTTTTTTTTTTGTTTTTTTTTTTTTTTTTTTGGGGGGGGGGGGGGGGGGGGGTTGTGTTGATTTGGGGGATACCCACAACGACCCATATAACG